>VDFB02086081.1:112361050-112452395 GCA_007258455.2 Sequoia sempervirens
GGGTAGCAAACAACTCTTTCAATCTACCAATGGGACCCACAACCTCCACTAGTTGTTCCTCGAGGAAGTACACCTCTTCTGCCTAGGTTTTCGTTGCCAAAACCTCTTCTTGATTGTTGTCTTCAAGGGGCAGCATGCTGTCCCATCTCCTTTCCCAGGTGTGAGCCTTATTTTTGTGATTCTCAGTGTCATGGGATGATGACATACGTGAATCTATCCTATTGTAGTGATCTGAATATGAGGGAGGATCAATAGTGATCATGGCAAAAGGGATCCAAGTTGCATTTTGTAGTTGGTCAAGTGCTTCATCTCTATTAGCAGCTATCTCAGCACCTCCGCTTTTGTCTTCTTCTTTTTGTTGTTCATGCGTCTCATCATGACATTCACTCATTTCCTCTTGCTCACTATCACTGTAAATGGAGAAGGAGCTCCTCTCCCAATTTGGAAACTCTAGTGCATCACTGTTTGGGGGCTCAAGGAGTATGTATTCATCGCTACCATCTTCTGAGATGTGCTCTTCCTCGGCATGAGCATACCTCTATAGTGCAACTCCCAATGGAAAGAAGTCAATCGATAGCACCTCATAAAGGGGACCAAAGTCTACTACACAATTTCCCTCTAAAGACTTGCTAAAATTCCCATCGTCCATGGTACACAACTGCTCTTCAAAAGGGAGAACTTCTTGGTGACTAGTGGACAACATTCCTGCTTGATCTACTTCATCGCTCGAAAGTCTGAGACTATATTGCTATCCTTCTATTGCTGCCCCAACATCCTCTTGAGTTCCACCTTCAATCAAGCCATCACTTGATTCAGACTTCTCGTCTTCTTTTTTGATATGGGCAGCAAGTGGAGGAGGTTAGGTACTTGGTTTCCTTGCTTGTTGTTTGACTTGTTTGATGACTTCTTGGCACAGTCCGCATGCAAATTCAGAGTGTGATGAATCATGAAGTCTACACCAATTTGGCAATAGTAGAACTTCCAAATCCACTTGGTATTTTAGCTCTGACCAATCCTTTGCTAATCTGGAGATGAGCTGGCCATATCTTTCCGCTATTGAGTCCTCATCATCACTTGAAAAAGAATTTTGATGGTAGACAGCCGTAGCGAGTGGTTGCTCCCACTCCTCCAAATCTGCATTTTTAGATTCTCAATAGCTGTCATTGTAGATGGAGAGGTCTTTCAACCTAATTTTGCTTATGCTTTTACCATCTCCTTCTGTTGCCCCAAGACTTTCAGCCTCCTCTTCTTCCTGATCTTCAGCATCTTCATTGGCTATCCCAGCATGCATGACTGTAGACTTCATTGGTTCATCATCACCTACCAATTGCTCTTCTTCTAGAGTGGAGGACTACCCTTGATTGGTGGAGGGAAGGCCTTCTAAACTAATTTCAATTAGATTTTCACCAAGGCACCTTGTTGTCCTAGTAAAATATGCCTCTTCCTCCTGGTTTTAAACTTCAATGTTTGCTGCTCCAACATCAACTTGTATCAAATTTCTTGGTTCATCCTTACTTTGTTGTACTCTGGCTGTTGACAACTTTTCTGCCTCATGGGATAACTTCTCTTCATTGGAAGTTGGCTGCTCAAACTTGTTCGAACAACCCTTGGTTTGAGCAATGATGTTGTCACATGATGGACACATAAATTCTGAATGTGGTGCATTGTGAAATCTACACCAACTTTCCATTAGTACTTCTTCCAATCTCAGTCCATCCTTGCTGCTTAAATGTTCTTGGATCAGCTCCTTAAATGCCTTGGTTGCCATAGTTGTCAATTCTTCCTCTGAGTCTGCAAGGGCTAAAGGCTGATAGATTTCCCAAAAGGGAATTTCTCCCTGCAATACCCTTTCAATTTTGCTCAAGAATATGAGACACCCCAACTCGTTATGCCTATGAGTGCAATGGATTTGACATCTGTCTACCAACGTGAATTGCTGCAACACCTTATTCAGTCTCTTATTGAAATGTGCATGTAACTGAGTGATGTCAATTTGTGCATGCTGCTCCATTTTGACTTAGCTTCTTTTGCCTTCAGAAATTTCTAATTTTTAGCATTAAAAGAGATCTCCCTATCTCATATTTTTTCTTTGAAAGTGCTATTTTTGATTCCCAACTTTCAGCTTTCTAGCATCAACTTGTCATGCCCTCCTTCTAGTGACAGATCTGTTGATGTGTTTTTTATGCACTTTTCAACACAGGCAGTGTGTAGGTGCACTACCTCTCTTGAAAGACAATATTCCACAATCAAATTGTAGAACACTATCCCAAGGTCTCTAATGTCAGGTCTTGACAGTGCTTGGAATATCTTAGTTGTTTTATGTGATTTGCTAGAATCACAAGGCGGTCTTATGGATGAGTTACAAAGCATGGAAGTTGGTTTTGCAAATGCAGTTTCAAAGTGCTGAAAGTGAATGAACAGTGGCTGTCCACTCAAAATAGCAAGTTGAAACTCATCAAGTTCATCTGATTTGGCTTCATGGTGATGCTTTGGATCCTACTCTAACCAAGGATTAAAAGAAATAGAAAAAGGAGAAGGGTTAAGAAAGCTATTCTAATCCTAAGCTACGAATGAACAATAACAATGGTGGTTGCTAAAGTACACAGGCTTCCGAAACTGAGTTTTTGCTTGACCAAGAGAAACATATAGCTACACAAAACAAGTGCAATCTCCTAAGGTCTGCTGATTTTCAAATTGCACATGCACATCATGAACATGCAATCGAACTAAGTTGCAGCAATGGAATAAAAAATCCCAGGCTAACTTTGAACAGCAGCTTGTCATCAACAAGTGCTAAAAGTATTGGCTGGAAGCTCATCAAATACTATAACAACGACACCATCATATCAGCCATTCATAAAACTAATACTAAAACTAACATGGAAGTAGAACCATGCATGCAAGATGAGCAAAATCAAAGAGAACATTCATAAACTCATGCAATCCTATCTTCTATTGATGCAAAATGCTTTTTACAACAACTCTCCAACCCTTACAAATGAGGGGCAAGCCCCTATTTATAGTTTTCCAAAGCCCAAATGAATGGCTAGGATCAATTACAATGAGTGGATCAGATTCAATTACATTAGGGTTTCACCTACCCCTCATTATCTGGCAATTTTAAAATACATTCCTTGTATTTTCTCTATTTTGTCATCTAGTGCTAGTCACTGTAGCAGTTTCGTCATTTAGCTAATTACCCTTTTCACTATAGCAAAAACTGTCTGAAAGATGTCTTTTGCTTGATGTGCTTACAGTGTTCTTCCTTTGATCAAACGAGCCCATCGATGATTAGCATCAATGGATTGGTGGCCCCTCATTCGGGCAGAAAGCTCCTTAGAAATCATCATCATCTGGAAAAAGGTAGGACAACTCTCTCAATGGGCCTCTTCAATAGACCTACGGAAGGCTTCTTGACTCCTGCAAACACGAAGTGTCGTAAGTGCATTTATACAAGAGTTAAGGAAAATGTCAGTCAAACGTACAAATTCCTTGTTAGATCTATCCATGCATCATCAAAATATCTTGATATTCATATTTGGAGCTCATTTGGGCCATAAACATTAATGCATGCTTCAACGGTACGAGTGCTAGAGGGTGAAAAGATGGCAGAAGAAAGCCAGAAGGCAAACAGCAGACAGAAGCCAAAACCATCGGGAAGAAGGCAGGCTCCCGGATGTTCAAAACAGCCGAGAAGGAGGCAGGCTCTCGGATGTTCAAAATAGCTGGGAAGGAGGGAGGCTCCTAGATGTTCAAAACAGCTAGGAAGGAGGTAGGCTTCTGAATGTTCAAAATGGCCATAGAGAGGCGAAACCCCAGCAATGGCCATGGTGGGGCTAGGCTCCAGAGGCCGGGAAGGAGATGGCCACCGGATGTTCAAAAACAGCCACGGAGAGGCGGAGCCCTGGAAACACCCACAGAGGGGCCGGGCTCTAGAGGCTGGAAGGGAGGTGGCCGCCGGATGTTCCAAATGGCCACGGAGAGGCAGAGCCCTAGAAACGGCCACAAAGGGGACGGGCTCCAGAGGCCGGAAGGGAGGTGGCCGCTAGATGTTCCAAATGGCCACGGAGAGGCAGAGCCCCGAAAATAGCCACAAAGGGGCCGGGCTCCGGAGACCAAAAGGGAGATGGCCACCGGATGTTCCAAACAACCATGAAGAGGCGGAGCCCCAAAAACTGCCACGGAGGGGCCGGGCTTCGGAGGCTGGAAGGGAGGTTGCCGCCGGATGTTCAAAAATGGCCATGGAGAGGCAAAGCCCCAGAAACGGCCACAGAGTTGCCGGGCTCCGGAGGCCGGAAGGGAGGTGGCCGTCAGATGTTCCAAATGGCCACGGAGAGGCGGAGCCCCTGAAACGGCCACAGAGGGGCTGGCCCGCATGTCGGAACGGTGGCCGCCGATGTTCCAAAATGGCTATGGAGAGGCGGAGCCTTGAAATGGCTACGAGGGGCCAGTTCAAGGTCGGAAGGGAGATGGTTGCCTGATACCAAAAATGGCATTAGAGAGGTGGAGCCTGAAAATAGCCATGAAGGGCTGGCTCCAGGGCTAAGTTTCCCCTAGCTAATCGATGTTCCAAAACAAGGTGGGCAAGGGGACAGCTCAAACCACCAAACTTAATCAAACATTGACTTTAAACTCATAGCTTCATTTATGCACTTCCAAATACATCCTGATCCGAAAAAATGCCACTCTAAAGTCAAAATTGAGGGAAACTGGAGGGACGGGTCCACTCTGGATGTTTCCAAATAGCCAAGGAGGAAGGGAATTCGAGTTCAAACCATCTAAACTTAACGAACATTGACAAAACCTGGCGCTCATTTCTGATGACTTCCAAACACATCCCGAATCCAAAAAGGTTGCCCCTGTGTCAAAATTGAGGAAATGGGAGCGATGGGGGTCCACAGACGTTTCCAAACAGCCAAGGAGGAAGGGAATTCTGGAGGCAAAGTTCTGGAACCATCGAAACTTAACGGAACATTGACAAAACCTTGGCAGTTCATTTACGCACTTCAAACACATCCCGAATCCAAAACAGGTTGCCCTCAAAGTCAAAATTGAGGAAACGAGAATGACGGGGGTCCACAGATGTTTCCAAACAGCGAAGGAGGAAGGGAATTCCGGAGGCAAAGTTCTGAAACCATCGAAACTTAATGAAACATTGACAAAACTTTGGCAGTTTATTTACGCACTTCAAATACATCCCGGATCCAAAAAAGGTTGTCCCCAAAGTCAAAATTGAGGAAACGGGAGTGACGGGGGTCCACAAATGTTTTCAAACAGCCTTGGAGGAAGGGAATTCCAGAGGCAAAGTTCTGAAACCATCAAAACTTAATAAAACATTGATGAAACCTTGGCAGTTCATTTACGCACATCAAACACATCCCAGATCCAAAAAAGGTTGCCCGAAAAGTCAAAATTGTGGAAACGGGAGCGACGGGGGTCCGCGGATGTTTCAAAACAGCCAAGGAGGAATGAAATTTTAGAGGCAAATTTTTGAAACCATCGAAACTTAACGAAACATTGATGAAACCTTGGCAATTCATTTACGCTCTTCAAACACATCCCGGATCCAAAAAAGGTTGCCCCCAAAGTCAAAGTCAAAATTGAGGAAACGAGAGCGATGGGGGCCTGCGGATGTTTCCAAACAGCCAAGGAGGAAGGGAATTCTGAAGGGAAAGTTCTGAAACCATCGAAACCTAACAAAATGTTGATGAAACCTTGGTAGTTCATTTACGTACTTCAAGCACATCCCGAATCAAAAAAAGATTGCCCCCAAAGTCAAAAATGTGGAAACAGGAGCGACAGGGGTCCATGGATGTTTCCAAATAGCCGAGGAAGGGAATTCTGGAGAGAAAATTCTGAAACCATCAAAACTTAATGGAACGTTGACGAAACCTTGGCAGTTCATTTACACACTTCAAACACATCCCGGATCCAAAAAAGATTGCCCCCAAAGTCAAAAATGTGGAAACGAACGCGAAGGGGGTCCACAAATGTTTCTGAAATAGCCAAAGTAAGACAAAAAGGAAGAAAGTGGATGGGAGACTTTATTTCTCTACGGATTTGAATACTCCAAGTAAGTGAATTTGGGTAGGGGAATTTGATCGTTTGATGGCACATGACCAATTTGGGCTTGGATATGGGGCACACAAAACAAGACAGGAGCAAAGCAACCTGTCGAGAGCAAAAAAAAAGGGGGTCCTTGCCTACAGTAGGGTGTGTGTGCAAAACATGCACAATAAATAGTTTATTGTTATGATTTAAATTCCAACAGACATGAGTTGAACAACATGAGAATCCCAAGTCACATGATAATTGAATGGTAGTAGCATATGATAATTGTGGTAGGGAAAATATGTCGAAGATAGTTTTAAAATTCATGTGGATGTGATAGATTTTTTTATCATAAGTTATTGAGATGGGTGCATATAGCACTATGTGTGGGAAAATAGAGTTGTGAATCCATTTATATTAATTGCTGCACATTGCATTTGTTACTACAATTTATTATAATATGTATTTTCTAGAAGCTAATTAATAAAAGGGCTATTTTTTATAGATGTAGCCCAATAATTAAATGAACCACATTAAAAAATTTGTTGTCTTTCTCTATTCTATGAATTATTTCATTCCTCTATTCTATCTCTATTGTGTAATAAAACTTGTATATAATTGGTAATTAGATCCCTCTATTCCTACCTACAATTCCTAGCAAAACATGTCACAAAAATAAAGTAGATCTATTAGAGGCAAGATAAGGCATAATTTTATCATAAATACAATGTACATTACGCAAAAATGGAGTGCATATAAAAAAATACACAAAGCATACATAAGGAAGACATGAAGAATATAAGGAATACACATAGAAACCATGTAAAACACATGAAGCACAAGGGGAATTCATGAGGCATACATGATACATGCATGAAGCAAGGAAAAAATGCACTTGAGGTAAACATGGATAAACCTAACAATCATAATATATTACAATGTTAGTACACATTAAAAATACACAAAGCATACATAAGGAAGACATGAAGAATATAAGGAATACACATAGAAAACATGTAAAACACATGAAGAACACGAGGAATTCACGAGTCATACATGATACATGCATGAAGCAAGAAAAACATGCACTTGAGGTAAGCATAGAGAAAAATAACAATCATATAATATATTAAAATGTTAGTACACACTATGTGAAACTAAATATTTGAGTTGGCAAGGTAAGGATACCTTATTATGTAATTGTCTCAATATCAAGAATCATCCTTTGAATGCATAAACATATAGATACATTCTAAAGAAAAATAAAGGAGGGTACATGACTCTGGCGCTAGCTTTCTCTATCACTAGGGGTCATGCACATTAAAAATCCTCCATGGACCATAGGCTAGTAAGTTGTGTTATGCTAGGTGTTTATGGATATGATAAACAAATATTGCATAAAGAACATAGGCTAGCAAGTTTTGTTATGATAGGTGGCTCATGAGATACATGGATCCACAATCTAGCAAGCTACATTATGCTAGGTGTCTATGTTAAATACATACATTCACAAGCTATCAAGTTATTTTATGTTATGTGACTGTATATAATTTATAAATGTTTAATGTTTCAAGGAAATTATAGAAAATACCACCATGGAGGGGACACATCAATAAGTCAAAGATCAAGAGATTTGAAAACATGTATGGATGTATAAAATATACAGGTGATATGCCCCCTTAAAATATTAGCATAATTGCTATGTTGATATTTTAAGGAAAGGAGGAGGGAAGAATTAAGAGAGGGGATCATTAGGGAAGAATGCGCACCTCCAAAAATAGTTATTCTTTCTCTCCAAGTGTAGAGGTGAAGACAACCATGGTATAAACTATAGTTTTGCTACCATTCATGAAGTATAGTTGCACATAAGATTGTACCACCATGAATGGAAATGAGAAAACACATGCAGCTATGAATACCACATAGTGAAGAGTGAAATTATAGAATAAATTTTATCATATACCAAATGGAAGGTTGATGGTACTAGAGTTAATGAGTTGTTGAATTTTATTATTCAAGGCCTAACAGTCATTAGTAGAATGTCTAAGCACTTGTTGGTATCCATAGTATGAATACTTTAATGATTTTGTTTATGAAATTTATTACTTGTTGGAGGATGAAGAGTAATCAAGTGAGATTTGAGAATCTTCAATAAAATATGCTCTTTCTTGGATAACATATGAGGATTAGGGAGCCATCCTTTTTTACTATGAAGAAAGGCTTTCTCTCCCACAAGAGGAAGTCATAAATACATTAAAAAATGGAGGATGATATATAGACGAAGGAGGAGGTTGGAAACCTAATCCCCTTTTAGAAAGGTGTGGTTTAAGCTTCATAAGAACCTTATATTATTAGTCCACGCTTTCATTGTATTCAAATTTAGAAATAACTTTGAAATCAAGCCCATAATGTGTCCCCAAATCAAATGGAAAAAGATAAGTCATCTAAATATTCTTGGAATAATGAGATGTATGGTTAGAAAGTGAAGAGTTTCTCTTGTAACAATGCATATCCTTGTTGAGTGTTGAAATTTCAAGAGGAGGAGGGTCATTCTTAGATTTAACCAACACACAAGGAATGAAAGCTAAAGAGCCCCCATTTACATCATGGGATGATGGTGTTTGTGAATTTGTTAGTGTAGAATGAGTTAGAATAGTAGATTTGAGTTTTTTCGAAGATTGTGCAAATAAAACAAAAGATTCCTTAGGTTTAGAATGTGAGATTTTATACTCTCCCAAAAAGGTGGGTATAAAATCTAATGAACCCCAATCATAACAAAAAATATGTATTCAAAGGTGAAGGGTCATCCAAATCATTATTGTTGTTGGAAGAAGGAAGTGTAGTATTGAGATTAGATGTTTGAGAAAAAGAACTGCAATATTGTGTGGACACCACTGAAACAACCTTTGGATCTTTAGGCTTTGATGGTGATATTTAATACTCTATAATGAAATAAGTCATAAAATCCAATGAACCCCAATCATCACCAAAGAGCTCATTTGTAGGTGATTTATTATTATTATTGAAAGGTAATGCTCAAATTTTGAAGATGGAATTAAAGTACTAAGATATTTAGAAATAGGAGGGTGATATTTGGCTGCAACTTGTAAACAAATTTCTATATTTGAATCCCCTTTAACTGTATAGACCTTGTTAGTGTATAAGAACTTCATTGTAAAATTAAGAGTAAACATGACTTCCTGATGGTGTGAATCCATTTTCTACCAAGAAGAAGATTATATAAAAGAGATTCATTCATAAAATAGATAAGGGTAGGAAAAATCAAGGGTTCTACCTTAACTAGTAATGTTATTTTTTCTAATGATTTCCTATTGATATTATCAAAGCAACAAATAGAGAGAGAATCAAGTTTAATGAGGGACACATCTACACCAATATTATGCAACATATCAATGCTATAAATAGTAAGACTTGATCCATTATTGATTATAGTGCACTTTATTTCATGTTGGTTGAAGATGAAAAAAATAATGGGAGAGAAATGTTGTATTTGAATCTTAGGAGAAGGTAACTCACTTTAATGGAATATAATATCTAATTTTGTTTCATGCATGTAAAATCTAATAGAAGGTGGTACAAAAATCTTTTGTAAATCCTCTTGGAGCATTTCATGTTATGTAGGAGAAGTTTGTATTAATTCCCAAAGAGAGATCTTAGCCAAAGTAGTAGGAAGGTGCACAACAAGATCATATCCTTAATTAATATGCTAAGGAAGATGAGGTGTGGGGTGAGGAATAGGTTAGGGAAAGAGAATTAAAGTGATAAGAACTAGTGTTTGTTTAAAATTTTTATTATTTTGAGTATTGTATGTATGATAATGTGGTCTATGTGATACATTTTGGTGTATATATATTTGTTTTGAGTAAGTTGTTTTTCAAATTTTAAGATGTGACCAAGATGTTTAGGTTATTTTGAAACACCTCAAATAATGATAATATGTTTAGTTTGTGGTTGAGGAATATCGAAAGGAGGATGGATAATAAGTTCTTACTTTTCTAATTCTATTGTGTTAATTAATATTTGATATATAGAGGTTATAGGAGTCTTAAATCATTATTTTGTCAAGATGAAGTCATCAAGCACTTCATAAAGCATATCAAAATCATCACTATTAAAAGGCTCATCAAATGCATGAAAGTCCTCTAGAAGAGATTTAACATGATCAAATATTCTTACTTTTCCCAAGATGTTAAAGATATATCATTTTTTTTTAAATCATGGTAAAATGCCAATTTACAAATGAATAGTTTTTTATGTTTTTATTTATAAGGTAAATTGATCAAAAATGACATAATTCAACTGGTATAGGATAGATTATTAGAGATAAACAGAAGATCAAAATAGAAGCTACAAAGATTACATTGTTACTAAAATTTGGGTCAAAACTAGCAAGATAGGGCATGGGCACCCTAGAATAGAAATGCAAAATTTTAAGGTTTTAAAGGTATAAACAGATGAAACAATATTTGTAGATCTCAAACTATAAGAAAATGGATTTCAAATCTGGCATAAGTCAGAAAATTTAAGATTCCCTAATTTGTCTATGAGAAGTACATAAATGCATGAATTAGGGTTTTTAAACATTCAAAAGGACCTTAATAGGTTTAATCCACTTGACACATGAATGTTTCTAAAAGGAAAATTATGAAAAAAACTGATAACAAATTTGATATATTATTGAAATACTTAAAATAAAGTTTTAAATTTGTCCTTTTTGTAAAGAAAAATGAATTTTAATTCCTTACTTTCTAATGTGAATATACAATACTTACAAATGTGTAAAGGATCTGATACCTCAAGGAATAAAGCTCAAGTGACAAGGTAAATAATAAAGGAATATTTGCACAATTTAATCAAATAGAAACTAAACTACTAATTGCAAGAAAATGAAAATTACGTAATTACAGAAATATATGGTAGAATCAGAATCTCTAGTATATATAATGGAAAGAGAAGAAGATACAAGTTTTACCACCAAGAGGACTAAGCCTCGACTATAGATGACAAGTCATGAGGATGTTTGTACCCTACACTGTCATCTTTGATAAAATAGAGAATACATCCTTAAATCTTCAACATCCAACTTACCAAATCCATATATCTACACACAAAACAAAATAGGAAAATTTTGTGGATATTTTGGGGCTTTCCTCAATCAAACCCACATTTTGGTATTTTCACCTTCACAGATAGCTAGATAGATAGAAATGGAAAAAATGATATTAAATATAAAGACATGTGATAGAAACAAACTTGACAATGGAGGAGAACCCCTATCATGAATATAATACACATTATCAAATAGATAATATTAAATACAAAAGACAAAGAGATAAGAGAGTCTTAGTAATCGCATGTGGCTTCCCTCTTGGCTTGATAGATGTGATAATCTTATGTGCAAGAGAGCCTTTGACTATTGCTTGAGAGAAATATTTCAAAGCTTCACTATGCAAGTGAGAGAGAGCAAGAAAGAATGGAGAAAAATAGAATAGAATGAGAGAGAGAGAGAGAGAGATAAAGAGATCGAATGAGAGAACACAAGAATGAATGAGAATGATACTGAAAAATAGACTTTTGTGAGGCTACGTGTGCGGGAAGAGTCGTTACATCTGTGTTTCTACCACAATGACGTGTGTCATTGGCAAAAGGCACAAAATATTCTCATTTGAATATCAAAAGTTTCAAGGACACCAGTGTGTTGCAAGGATGTCCACATGTTGCACAAATTTCCTACTCAAAACTTTACAAGAATAAGATATCTAGTGCTTCATTATTGTCACCTATGAAGTTGGAATCATGAAATTCTGACTTATAGGTTTTTGTCATTAATGTGATGGGCTAGATGCATAAGTATAAAATTGCCACGAGGTGTAATTTTATGAAACTATATTTTACCCCCACAGTAGTGAGCTAAATTTTTGACAAAAATCAACCACACTAAAGTATGATATTGCTATCAGGATTCAACCGTGTAGTTTCGAGTCAAACTCATCGACCCATGTTTCATGAGTAGTGGTTCAACAAGAACCCAACTCTCATGATATCGAATGGTCCACTTAGCACTCATTGCATCACTACTCATGAAACATGGGTCAATGAGTTTGACTCGAAACTACACGGTTGAATCCTGATAGCAATATCATAATTTGACTCGCTGTGGAAAAATACCTCCTACTTATCACACTAAAGTAGTTAAGACACAAACACCAAATTTGAAATTTTGAAATTTTGAAAATTTTATATATTTTTGTGAAAAGGGATATATTGTAGAGGCCACAAAGTTTGAGCGGGTAGATATTGGTGATGCCCCTAACGTTTGAGCTCAGTGAGAAACTACAATTCTTGACTAAAGTTTCATTTTTCAAAACTCGAAATTGGGTTAGTTCAAAATTGAAAGAAGCCACCATAGTGAGAAGAATGCTTAAGAAAATTTTGGTGAATCGAAAGAAAATTTTGATAAGGAATTAAGTATATGCCCCCTTTTAGTTTTTCCCCTAGTTAGGTAGGGTGAAAATAGAAAGGATGGAAGGGACACTTTCGCCACGAAAAATGGAAAAAAATGGCCTATATATGTCCTAGGTGGGCCCATGTAAGGGTAATTTTCACAGTTTGTTGTGAGGAGTTTGTTGCCTTTTCTTGAGAGTTGTCAACAAAGTGCCTCATAGAAAAAACTTCACGCTTCCTAGAATCAACCAACTACGTGTGGATGTGGGAGAGGCGACCCACTATATGAGGTAGGAGAAAATTTTACCTTAACTTGTCATTTTAGTAATTTTTTTAACATTTCAAATTTTTCGAACAACATTTAAAACTATTTGTGTTTTCAATATTATTAAACTAAGATTATGAATTATTATTATTATGAAAACAAATTATATTGATATTAATTTTTCAATGTGAAAAAATTATATAATTTTTTTAAAAACAACTATCACAAAAACCCATAGAATAATGAATTATTATAACAACCCCTATCTTCTTGCCTAAGAATTCTTAACCTATGAGAGATTCGAATCATCAACCTTCCCAAATGAGTGTACACAAGACTTTGTCCTCTTCCAGAAGTGGAATATATCTTTTATATAAAACGCATACCAAGCTCATTAACGATCTTCTACTTAACCTAATTAGACCAAATTACTGTAACAAGTCCGTATTTTCTTTTAACGGTGGGAGTCTGCGGATGCTCATCGTCGATGAGCGAACAAGATCGATCACTATTGGGGGTCAAACCCTAACTGGAAACGACATAGAAAAACTCCAGTTTTCTTAAAGCTTAACCTGTAGATGCAAATACCCTTATCATTTAAGAGAAACAAGAAAAAAAGGCGTACAATATCACTTCTTTCGCTTACCATTCATTTTTTAGGCTACTGCATGGGTATTTACCGTTCTAATAAATTGTTCTCAAAATTTACCTTTAATCATAGTATTTAAAATAAATCATAGATTACTACTTTAAATTTGTAAACTATTTTATGATCTACATCCATGGCAGAGCTCTATTGACGGCCTTTTAAAGGTCTAAATGATAGAGATATAATCCTTTGGTTCTCTGTTATAATACCTATGATCCATCTTCTTGCACATTGTAGCATCAACGTGTAAATCCCACAATGCAATCTGCATTTTAATAAAGAGGGAATATAGATATCAGTGACGATAATGCATATCTGCCGAAAAGAAACTTCCATAAAAATAGCAGACAAGAAATCAACATTCTATTCTCTATCAAAAGCTAGATAACTTCACGAGGATTAAATAGAACTCTTCGAAATTTTGATAAACTTCACCAGTCTTTAAGAGAACTCTTAGAAATGAGAAAAAAAACACATATATGGTTATGCTCAGTTCTAACGTTACGTTTCCTTAGATCATGTTGCAAACTACTTTCAGTTGCACGCAGCTTGGCACGACGCAATAGCATTTATATGAACTAGTGATAAACATGCTCATTGGATCGTGCCAAACTCCGGCTTCTGAAAGGAATGCGTGTTTTTCCCTCTTATCCCCGCTGCCATGCTTGAATTAGATTGTTGCATGGGTATTTATAGGCAGCCAAAAAGATTAAAACATTCTGTGAAGAGATTACCCTGATAGTATTGGGGGACAAAATGCATTGCGTGGCGGGCCACAGCACTTAAAAAGTTGAATGCCATTCTCGCGGCACAACTTTTTCTAGTTTTTTTATTCAACAAGACCTAAATGGATCATCAAAGACTAAAACAACAACGGATTTTTTTCCACATCTCCCGAAACATTTTCAATATATCAATTATACAGCCCATGCAAGCCATTGTTTGAAGTCAAAAATGCCATCAGCTGGTTAAACTTTCAGTTTATTTATTTACATATTACTGTTTAATATGGGCAAGTGTATTAAACGATTTTTGGAACATTGGAACTATTGTGAAATGTAAGTGTGTGATATGTTTACATAGAAAAATATGAATGGGATAAAACATAATTGAAAATTTAATTTTTAAATTTGTGAAAGTAAATTATTTTATAAAATATTAATTGTTATTTATTTTAGACTACAAGAATTGGGTAGCCCCTATAAATGCAATGTCTGTGGTAAACTCGGGTAGCCCTCCATAAACTGCAGTGCATCTGGTAAACTTTTTTCACATGATCCACGGTGCGACACGCCCTCCACTACCATAGGGATGGAGGAGAGACTAGAACTTGTGACCTCTTTGTAACAAGGTGCTTTACCCAATTGAACTCGATCCTTTGCCCCTATTAATTATTATTTATTATTATAAAATATTTTTTAATAATATTTAAAAATATCAATCTACATAATAACAATCTATGCAAAGCTTATCACACACAAATCAAACAAGATTTTTAATTTTCCTCAGTTGATGTTTAAGTTGGGTTGGAGATTTTAGGGAGTCAACGGATGGATCATGGCATTATTAATTTTCCACAAGAGGAAAGACTTAGCTTTTCCCACCCAAGTCCCATTTTGGAAATTTATGCGCAGTAAGCACATATTCAAGTGGATGAAAACATTCTGTATTATGTTTGGTGTCTCCATGTCGGCGGGGCACTCTTGTTGGGTTCTTGTCATTCATAGAGACGAGAGAAAAAATAACGTGGGCATCCCATTTTACTTTTTAGTTTTGATATTGAAGGCAGTGGATGTTAATTCCCAGGAATAATGTCACCAATAGAGAAATTAAATAGCGACTGATGACATGGCTCTTCAGTTTCAAAAAGAAGAACTACTCATGCTTTGATTTGACATCATTTTAGTATTCTTTTCTATCACAGCACCATATATATGGTATGTTACAAACTGAAAATTAAAAGGCCTACTTTTAATCTAATTTTATGTTCTTGATATTTTCAAAAATTATATAAAGGTGTCTGATGCAATGGGAAGAAGATTTGAGAGTTTTGTGCTGGTATTGGCTTTGTTATATGTTTGTTTCATATTATATTCTTATAGGATCTTTTTCTTATATGCATTTACTATGGTGTGGGTTACATTGTTTAGTTTGCAGGTATTTTTTTCTATTCTTTATATGTGATGTAATTGTTATTGTTGGAGTTGAAGTCTTGATGGAAACATATAATGGTTCTCCTACTCAAATCTCATAGAAAATTTGTATCTAAGATGTTTCATGAGGTACACCCTTAAAACATCATCAGATGTCATTCTTCATAGTTTTGAATTTGATAAAGCTTGCAAATAGTTAGAGAATTTTGCTTTAGTTGGATATTTTGTGGGTAGGGTCACCATGAAAGCATGCTTAGAAAATGGATCGACAAATCTTGGACCCCACATGGAATTTGGTTTATCGCTATGAAAAAACTCATGAAAGAGTTCTTTCTCTTCACTTTGGTAAGGGAAACCATGTTGGGGTTGTCCTCAAGTGAGGCCCTTGCCTTGTTCATGCTTCCCAAATTTAGTATTCAAACTATGGACTCATGACTTTGTCATTTCAGATGACAAGTCTTTTCGAGTTCTCATTTGGCTCAAGGATTTCCGTCTCCCCTTGTCTTGCTGGATTTTTTCACCCCAAATAATGTCTTCATTAGGCAATGTGGTATGCATAGAACATGAAAGATTGAATTTGACTCATCCCCACTGACATGTTTGTGTGGAGATAGAACTCTCTAAGGACCTCAAGCACACTATAGATATTGAAGTTGGCCAAACTTGTTATTCTTATCAAGTTCAATATATAAATTTTCCTAACACACATTCTATCACTGTCAATCCTTCAAGTATAAGATTCGAGATTTTCTATTGGCATCTGCATACCTAAATCATTTAGTATAACCCTTGTTTGGGTCGACACCTAAAAAATAAGAGGAATGTTGATCTAGAATGGTCAATCAGTGGAACAAGAACTTATTTTTTTCAAATTTGACTGTCAAATCCCTTAGCTTAAGAGCTTTGGCATTGTAAGTTGTTTAAAAACCCCCCAACACTTACAAATATTTCATTCCCTTCTTAGGGAGCATTTGGCGAGGTGAAAATGCACAATCCAATAACTGCTTAGTTGGTTGTGGTCATGACCTGTCACACTTCTCCTCCTCTTGCTAGGAAAAGGAGGTCTCACAATCCATCTAGGAACTTGGGAGGAGGTTTGTGCCATTGAATTATCTTTCTACTAAGATCAACTTCCAAATTGGAAGCTTTGTGACAAATGATGTATTACTTGAAAATAGTTATTAAGCTTTAGATGAGATGGATAATGGGGAGATGACTCTCACACTTGTCAATGAATTATATTTCATGGAATGTTCAAGCTCTAATAGACCTCCCACAAAAATACTCCATTAATGATGCTTCTCTTTAGTGTTTAGATGTAGACATTCTTTACCTTGAGGAGGTCAAGGTGGTTGATTTTTTTGTTCAATACTGTTCCATGTTATTTTACCTTCTATCAATTTTTCGTAGTTGTCATGATCCTATCCAAGGAGGGGTTTTCACCTTTCTCTCTCTAGCATGACATTTATTATGGATTGATCATGGTTGTGACCCCACCAATCATGCTATATAGGATCTTTTTGACATCAAAAATTATTTCTTTGGTATTATTAATTCTTATTCTCTTGATGACACCATGGAGAGATCTTCTCACTGGAGAAAGATCACTCATTCACTATTTATTTCCCTATAGGTTTGGCATGAGGATTGAAAATGGTTGAACATGCATATATGATAAATGTGGAGTCTTCCCTATGTGGTGGATAGTTAGTGAAAGACATGCTTTCTTTTTTTTGCATAACAAATTTGGTCATTTTGATTCCAATCCTAGCCATTGACAAGATCTTTTACCATAGAACACATGAAGAAATTTAAGAGTGTACCTCGATAGGGTATTGAAGAAGCTTTCGCATGCCATTATTTCAGCCCAATCTTTCTTTTCATTTTCTAGTTATTTTTCCTTGCTAGTGGAACCATTGGTTAATCTTGCCTTTTCATATCATTTCTAAATAGAATTTTGCATTGAGTGGACTACCTCCAAGACTAATCTCATAAAGACTCTATTTTTCTTAATATGTCAATCTTCCACCACACAACCACATCAACCCATATCCAATGCATAGAGAATTTAGGCCTTTACCCCATGCATAGGTCTAGTTGGATAGCATGGTAGAATGATGTGATCATTTGCACATCATGGTTCTTTTACATTGATCAATGAAAACTTGACCATTTCCACTACTTCTCTTATGATTCCACCAGCCAAGAGCTCTACCTTGCAATTGCCACTTTGGATGCTCAACCATTTGACCTAATCATCCAACTTTGGGTGGCTAAACTTAGACAACATAATAAAATTTCTAATATTCAAACAACTCAAGGACCTCAAATTAAAGCTCAACACCACTAGCTTAATGTTGGTGACAAAGAGAATATTTTTTTTAATCCTTGTGGGTCTGATGTGCTTCTTATTCCATCCACTACATTCATAAAGGACAATAAATATTGTAATAAGTTCTAGAAATTTTGTGATCCTTTTTTTGAAATTATGAACATGTTTTCACAATTTAGGAATCCTCTCTGACTATAGAATCTACTTTGCAACAATGTCTTGTGAAAACACCTTCATTTCCAATGAACACAATCAGTGTGATCAAATTATATCTCATCATGATCTTAAGAAGGCCATTTTTATGGAAAATGATAAAGCCTTCAACATAGATGGATCTCCTTGTAACTTTTATTAAAACGTTAGGTTACATCGAGCTCTGACTTGTATAATGTCTATTGGAGGCAATACAAAATACATCATTCGATAATTATAATCAATAAAGACAATATGAAACTCACAACTAAGTTTGTGTTGAGAAAATGTGTCTAAACTTGCAATTATTGTTGATACATAATGTAGTGTTCAACCAACAATGATGGGGGGTGTGGGTCTAAGGATCCCCCCATGAGGGATCCAAGGGGATCATCCCCCTAGCTGGGGTCCAAGGGTAGCATGCCCTGGTGGGGGCTCGGGGGTAGTGTCCTTGAAAGGAAAATTTTATTTATATTTTATTATTGTAAATCTAGACTGTTCATCATTATGTCTCATATTTCACGGCTGATATTTTATTAGCTCAATTTTCCCTAGAAGGCAACCCTATTTTATGAGGCCATTGTACTATGACTACATATTGCGATATATTTTGAGAATCTAATCATGGTCATGTTGTCTCTAGATCATTGAGTAGGTATACTCCTACGAGAAGATTTCTCTAAAAGTACATTGTAATCTTTATGATTAATGTATAATATATTAGGCGACTTTTAGAGTATGGGGTTTTTCTCTCAAAAGGGTTTTCCCCACATAAATCATTGTGCTATGGTATAAATGATATTTGTGTTTATTTGTGTTTAAATTTTTGTAATTGTTAAAGATCTATAAAAGTTTTGCATTATTATCCTCTCAATATTAGTGTAAGAAGTTGTTCTTCTACCTGTTGTGCAGCTTTTTTGCACACATGCCCCACTAAAAGTAGGGACCCTATTTTTTTTTTGTTATTGGTGTTTTGGCCCTTTTAATTTGAGACTTTTCCTATTTGGACATGTGCTTGGATGTTTATCTTGCCTCCATCAGTGTTCCCTTTGTGATATTGATCGAAGTCTTAAGTTTTAGACTCATTCTGAGTTTTTCACTGCTCTCGAGAAAATCCACTCCTGGCAGAATTCCCCGGATATGCTGAAAACCCGATGGCATTTGCTTTACACTATGATCCAATGATTTTAAGTCCTCGTAGAATTCTGTGGTGCCCATATTTCTCCAAAGTTCTATCGCCCTATCGGTTTCCCATATTTTGGTTTTGCCTGTCTTGTCAACTACATTAATGCTCCTTTATACGATTTCCTCAGCATGTATTTAATCAAGTTTTAGGATTTTTATGCCATTTAGTTTTTTCATCACTCGCTTTCTATTGATCTGAGTTGCTTGATCCTGAGTGCTTGGTTGGACTTGGCATATTGAATTTGTAAGTTCTTGGATTTGGTGGTGATTTTCCCTGGGCATCATCATAATTGCTGTTGTTTGTTGGGGCGCTGAAGATTGCTATTTTTCATTACTATAATCAAGTCTCACTTCATCAATGGTATGTGCACATTGCCCTAATTTTAATTTATGCATGGTTCTTTGGCGTTTTGGGTATGCTTGGAGTTTGAATTCCTGCGTGTTTGGGCATTGAATATCTTGAAGCTAGCGTTATTTGACTCTATTTGAGTGACGATCCCAAGTAAGTTTCTAAGCTTGTATTTTGGTTTCACCATGAGAGAGCTTGCTTGTAAGCCATAATGAGCCTTTTGTAAACCTAGCAAATGAATAAGTTGAGCCCAAGCTTGTCCTGTGCACTCATGGCATAATTTTAGGGTTTTGTGCCTAGGGCTTCACCAATCCCTCTCAATTTAATTTAGGATGAGTTTTGAATTCAAAGATAATCTCTAATAGGTTTAAATCGAGTTAATTACAAGCCCATGATCCTCAAATTTGTGACTGTTCAATCAATTTGAGTGAAGTCGTGAGAAAACGTTAACAGTCGGGTTTTCCTTCAACTCTGAGATTATCCTCAGCTACCAGAATTCTCTGATTTTTCATTTTCTTTTCATTTTCCTAAAATGTGTAGTAATCTGGAGCTATGCGTGTTCCACATATTTTCGTTCCCTATGGATTTTCCAGAAATGTTCATTGTCTCTTCATTTTCCCAAAATTCATAGATTATTGTTGTTTTCGCAGATTTCCATCCTGGGTAGAATTTTCTAAAACTTGTTGAAAATGAAGAACTAAGAGATAGTATGATTTATTAGC
This sequence comes from Sequoia sempervirens, assembly GCA_007258455.2. Classification (NCBI taxonomy): domain Eukaryota; kingdom Viridiplantae; phylum Streptophyta; class Pinopsida; order Cupressales; family Cupressaceae; genus Sequoia; species Sequoia sempervirens. The sequence continues at coordinate 112,381,414 of VDFB02086081.1, forward strand.
TGGTGATTATGCATTGTATGATCAATTTGAATCTATTAAAGATGTATCATGTTGTTTATTAGTTAATGAGAGTCGATTAAATGATTATTGGAAGCTTTTATGTTTATTTCGCTAGAATACGCTTGGCTGGGAATTTTTTGAATTTCCTCTCTAGCCTGGATTCTGTGGGAGGACTGATAACCCAAACTTTGAGATGATTAATTTTCATGAGGTTTTAGAGAATTTTTCTTATAATGGGAACTTATATTGAGGATGAATATTCCATTTGAGATTGACTAAATTGTGTTCCATGTGATCTTTATTATGGTTTCTTTATCGAATGTAGGCTAAGTCAAGTAAAGCAGTGACAAGTGTAACCAAGGGTAGAGTGATGGATCCAAGTGCAGAAGGGTCTTCTATTTCTGAGGTAGAAAGAATCAAGATGGATATCATGAGCAGAATTCCTGAGAGCAAGCTTACTTTTGTCTGGTCAAAGGTAACTAATACAAATATTGGATTGTGGGACTATGAGGAATTCAAGACAAGGATGGTGGCATAGGACCTTCCTTTGCTCGCCAAAAGGACATTGGAATCAGGGTTGGCACATGTAGCTGGATTTCCTCCCACAGTGCAGTGTTATGAATTGGTGCTTGAGTGTGCTAGCTCAAGATAAGGAAGATGTAGATCTTCTGTTGCAAACGAAAAAGACCATCATGGAATATACTGAAGATAAGTTGGTGAGTGATTGCATTCTTTCTTCCTCTAAAGTTGTAGAACCTCGGGAATGGTTTGAATTTTTTCAAATAAGGAAAATGGTTTTGAAGAAGGTGTATAAGCAGAGGAAGCAAATTGAAGACACCCTGACCGATATTTATAATAAATGCATTTATTTCTTTGAGGTTATGACAAGTAGAAAGAGGTTTTCACTGAAGCATTTGAGCTTGTAATAGTTGAGAAAATGGTTGTGAGATGTCTATTCTCCAATCAATGAGGACCCAATTACTAAACATTAGTTAGATGATGCAGTCACCTATATTGCATCAAACTATGAAGGTGGAATGGGATAAAACAATGGAACAGTCAAGAGAAGACATTAAGTCCATTCAAAGAAGGATTAAGGTTCTGACTATGCCGCCTATAGCCGACTTGGATAGGATATTTTTGATGGTACGGGATAAGGTGGAGTGTGCTAAGGACAAAGGGGGAAGTAGTTAATGCAAGGGTATGTGCAAGATCATGATGGGCCAAAAAGTGGCAATATAATGGGTTTTTGTAGGGTATGTGGCTGATGACTTTTTTTTTACCCAAAATTGATGAAACGAAAAGGGTTTTTAAAGGAGGTTCTTAGCTTTCCACCCATATAAATTATTATTTACTTTGAATTTAATAAATAATTATTATTTATTTTCTATTTGAATTACAACTAAAGTCCTGATTCATAGGCTGATTGAAAAACATCTATGACTTTCAAACGGTATCACATTTTTTGAATCTGAAACATGCGTCACATTCTATGCTTTGCATACTATACGATTAAAAAAAAAAATTAATTTCATGATTTTTTTACCAAGTTAAGGTGGTTACATATATGAGTTTTTTTATTTTTAAAAATTTGTAATAAAAAATCATAATTAATTATTTATTTGGAAGAAAATTACAAAAAAATATACGTCACATCGAGACATGAGTCATCTACTTATATCTAAAATATTATAAAAAAATATTATCATTTTATTGTGGTTAGGGTGGTTAGACAGACACCTACTTCTTATTTTTTCCTTGAAATTTAAGTACTACTGCATTGAAATTTTAAATTTTCACTAAATAGATTTTTTTTTTTTAAAACCTAGTAGATTAGAAACTACATTTAATTTTCTACAAATTCTATTCTTACATATTTTTGAAATAATATAAATAACGTATTCAAATTTTTACGTCAACCTTCCTAACTCTGATTTTTCTGAATTTTTTGCCACTTAAGGGCCTATTTTTTCCATGATGATCCTGCACATACCCACAATGCTACATCAAAATTTGTACTTCCCCATTATTTTCCTTCATCCTTCACAAGCATTGGACCAAATTACATTGGAGATCCCAAGCCGACCTAGATGAGTCTAAAGAATTTAATGCTATTTCATGTTATTTTAGAACTTTTTGGGCCGACTTGTTTGTGGCTGATTATTATTGTAAACCCTAGTTAGGATGACATATCTTGGGGGGTTTCTATAAATATGGCATTCTGAGTCATTTGTAAGGGCTAGATAGTTTTACTTTGGAGCAAACTAAGTAGTATAGCAAGAGTTAGAATTCGGAGTTAGTCTTATTTTCAAGCAAGCAAGTGTTGTAAAATAATACTAGAAATGCTGCTACTTTGGGTAATTTAATTCAAGTGATGACATTGTCATTTGGTGCCTTCTTTGTGTTGAATTTTATTTGGCATGGTTCTTGTAATTCTATTTTTGGAATTTCTTAAGTTTGTTTGATAAATGTGCTAGGTTTAATGTTAGATGATTTGATAATGTTTATGGTTTGATACTTGAAGTGTTTGCAGCAATCTCTAGTCCATAATTTTTGCAGCTAGTTTATTGTTGGTAGCTTTGCAAAGTTAGCCTGGACTTTTACATTCATTGTACTTAGTTCAATTGTGAATATTTATTCATTTCAATTGCAATAGGGTTTTTTTGGATCAATGTTAATGATCTGAAAATCTTTAATGCCTTAGAAGACTGCACTATTTATGTAAGATTGCAGATCCATCTGGGTCAACCAGGAATTAGTTTTTGAGGGATTGGTCCATTTCAAGTTTCTCATCATTTGCATTATTAATCTTAGAATTAGTGTTAGATTTAAGAATCTCTCTAAAACCCTCATCTCTTTTGTTGTTTATTTTGAATCTAAGTTAGATTTAGGATTGAAAGTATCACCATATTGCTAGATCTGATAAATTTAAGGATTTAGTATTTGCTTGTAGTAAGGTCACTTTGTGATTACCAACATTTTCACATTATCACTGAGTTGTTTATGCATTATCAAGACCTGACATTAGAGTCTTTGGGGTTATCTCTTGAGGCTTGCTAATAGAGATTTACCATTCAAGAGAGATAGGATACTTGTATCTTGTTTGTATTTTTGCTATGCAGAAAACACCACCAATAGATTGGTGCTAGAAGGAGGGCCTGAATAAGAAAGTTAGATCGATTTATGTCTACTATCTCTCCTAAAAGATTCAAAAGAAGAACTAGATCTACTCTAGGAGAAGAGGAATTTCAAGAATTTCCAACTCCTACTAGGTCAAGAAGGACCAGAAGAAGGGGTGAGTCATCATCCACCCAGCCACTCCCATCATCTCCATCATCCTCATCTTTATCAAGTTCATTTGATTCTGATTCTGAGGAAATTCCCATTCAACAACTTTAGCCGGTCATAAATCAGCCATTCCACCAATGGCTTTCCTTGCCAACAATCCATCTCCCTTGACCTTCAATAATTACAATGTCATGCCCAAGAACCCAAAACATTTTTGTTCTAAATTCCATGTTAATGACCCCAATAGAACTTCTAAAGAACACATCAGGATCTTTCAGACTTTCATTAAAGATAGAGGAATCAATCATGAGGATGTAGCATGCAGGCTCTTTCCTTATTTCTTAGGTGAAGATGCATTCTATTAGTGATATAGAAACTGCATTCCTATAGAAGTTTAGGATTCCCATTAGTCTCATTGAGCTTTATCTTCAATTCACCAATGTTAAAAGGGAAGTCCATGAGCCCATAGGGACCTTTAATAACAGATTTCATTGTGCCTATACCCGATTGTAGGTTCCTTATGTTGTTGATGAAGTCACTACTTTAGAAGTCTATTATGAAGGTCTTGACAGTCTGACAGTTACCTTCATAAAGTGGAGAAACAACCCTCCTACCACTCTACTTGATGCATATGCAAAGGCTGTGAAGGTTAGCACTGCTTTCAGACAAAACTTATCTAGGCCTTTACCATCATTAAGACCCACTGCTCACCCTGGGTAGGTCCCAGCCCTCAATTAGGCTCTCACCAACCACACTTCTATCATGAACCCGGTATCTCATTTTCCTCTGGCTCCTCACCCAGGACCTCTTGTGAGTCAAGTTCCACCCACAATCTACTACCCTCAGCAGAATGTAAATCAGCCACTCCATCCATAGCCTAAGGTTGGTTTTCCCACATATCTAAAAAATTCTGAAGTACTAAACCAGTCATTAAATACCAGTACTATGGTAGGATACCCCCAAAATAATGTGAATCAGCCTCCATATAGAAATCCTAACAAGGAGAGACTAGATGAATTAACTGAACAAGTAAAGAAGATGAACATGGAGGTAACTTATTTATGAAACCAGAACTGTCAGCTTCCGGCTACTCAGAGAAGTATGCAGTCCAATCATAATATAGAAAATCAAGAAATTCAACAAGGGCAGCATTTTGATGGAGGTCAGCATTCTGAAAGAGGATGTAATAATGATAAAGGACAAACTTCAGGCTAAAACTTTGATAGAGGCCAAGCTGGAGGACAAGGGTTTGATAGAAGACAGCCACCCAAACAGAGCAGAAGTTGGAACAAAATGCCTAACAATGGAGGTGTCCCTAGCCCATTGGATCAGCCAATCAATCAAGAAAAGCCCCTAAGTGGTGTATATTTAGCAGAGGCTACTTTATCAGGATGGTGTAGGCTCCATAAAAAAAGTTAGCATTCTGAATTAGACTGTCCAGAATTTTAGACAACAGCTTCAATTTTCCAATATGAGGTGGAGAACAATGCAAGTGGTTAGGAGATGGTGCCATCTACTCTCTATGATTCATCAATGTTGGTACTCAATCATGTTCCTTTTCCACAGAGTAAGGAGAATGTACCTAAGGAAGAAGCAGATTAGCTTAAAGAAGAGACAGATCAGGTGTGTAATGGAGATGACATTACAGAGTTGTTTGATAAAAATATTGTGAATGAAAATGGCCCCATGGACGAAGAAGAAGCTTATATTGAAGAGGTACAGACATTCAAGAGGCTTGTTAAAAAATATGATCTGAGGGACTTGCCACATAGGCGTCCATAGGCTAGAGGCCCCTTCACCACCTCTATTCCTCCAAATAACTTTGCCACACCTCCAGATCCCAATGCCAATAACAATCCACCATATCCTCATGTGCCTAAATATTACCTATCAAAGGAAGGACAAGCACAAGTTGATCCATCAAAAGGAAATAGTCTTGAAGCAAGTAAGGATAAGGTGGTGGAATACCCAAAAGAGGCCTCTGTTGATCTGAGTATGGAGCAACTGGCCATATATGTTGTAGAATAACACAAGAAGCTAAAGGAAAGTCTTTCTGTATTTGAGTTATTAAGAGTTCCAACCATTAGAAATGCAGCTCTAGGAGCTTACAACGCAAATGTAGTATCGCAAGATAAAACATCTAGTGAGAGTGTCAATAAAGCATCCAGTTCTCAACTAGTAAAAGGAAAAATTAGATTCACAATCATATTCATGTACCACCTGGAGATAAAGGGAAAGAGAAAGATAGAGCTCAAGTTTCTTAGATGGATACTCCTTTGACTTTGTTCCAGGTGAAAACGGACACTCCTCCATTTCTAATCTCTGTCTGCATATTTGGTAAGAACTTGCACAATTGTTTGTTGGATTCAGGTGCTTCTACTAATGTAATTCCTTTTGGTGTCTCTAGAGCCCTAGGTATTACTCTTGTTGATTCCCAAAAGAAGGTTACTTGAACCTGGATAGAACTGAAGTTAATGTTGTAGGGGAATTAAATATGATTCATATGCAGGTTGCCTCTGACCCTAGAATTCAGCAAGTTATTAATATACAGGTGGTAGATATACCAGATGCCTACAGTCTGATTTTGGGAAGAGACTTTACTAGGGCTCTGAATGGATATGTATCAACTGATAACTCTCATATGTGGCTTCCCTGGAAGGGAGTGCCAAATCAGATTAGAACTGAAAGAGAACCCAGGATGAAATATATGATCATAGAATATCAGAATACTTCCAATGAAATATTGATATCAGAGGTGAATATGGGTAATTATGTACTTGCAGCCCCTTTTCAGGAGTTAGATGTAGAAGAGGTCCTTATGCTACATACAATGCCTATTGATCTTGCAGCATAATCTAGTAGTACCAAAGCCTTGGTGGAACCAACAAGTGATGATGTTCCTCAAGATAATCAACTCAGCTTGTTAGGTAGTTTTTAGGAATTCATTCAAAAATGTATTGAAGATCAGGTTCAATTAGGTAGAGGAATGAATTTTGGAGAATTAATTTTTCCAAATTGGTGTAGAGTCCATAATGCCTCCCACTCTGAATTGGATTGTTGCTTGTGCCAGACTATAGTGGAACAAGTGCAGAAATGTATCAACCCTATTCTAGCAGTCAAAATCAGTATTCAAAATATTTAGGAGGATCCTAAAGGAAAGAAAGTGACGCTATCTGAAGAACCCTCTAGCAACGACAATGCGAGAGATGCAGCAAGGAAGCCTATAGTTGTTGGGTGTTGGACCTTAAGATTTGACGGATCTAAATCGAAGCAAGGAGCTGGGGCGGGATTTGAATTAATCAGTCCAAAAGGTAAAACTTTCTTTGCTGCTTATAGAATTCAATTTCATTGCACTAATAATGTAGCAGAGTATGAGGCTTTAATTCATGGTTTGCTCATGGCACTAAAGAAAAGGGTCAATATTTTGCAAGTCTTTGGGGATTCTGAGTTAGTGGTTAAGCAAGTTAGGAAGCAGTACTCGTGTCATGATAGGAGAATGACCAATTATAGGCATAGAGTATGGGATGTTATTGAAGGATTTGATGCCTTCAACATTCAGTTGATACCATGTAATAAGAACCAGACAAAAGATTCCCTTGCTCAGGCATCTAGTATGTTGTAGCCTTTGTCTCTCTCTGGACTGAAGAAGTTGACACTGGAATTGATCCCGATGCCTTCAGTACTTGACAATGTTACTAATTTCCAGGTATTTTAAGATGATAAGAATATTTTGGATTTTATCACAAGTTCAAATGTCTTTGCTTCTCAGATTATTGATGAAACTGAAGCAGAGATGGATTTCGAAGGGGTGATTAATTTGAAGACTAATACTATTCCTAGAGGAATGGTGCAGCTAGAAAGGATTTTTTATCTTGATAATGTCAAAGATCAAGAACAAGATGCCAAGAAGGAATCCATCAGTGGACAATGTGAAACATGTAAGATGGGAACTCAAGATGATATCAAAAATGTCTTTATTGGCAAAGTATGTACCCCAGAGGAGAGGAAAGGAATAATTGATGCATTGTATACATATCAGGAAGTGATAGCTTCGAGTTATGAAGACTTGAAGACATATGACACATCAATTATAACTCACACTGTCCCTATGAAGCTAGGAGTAAAACCCTTCAGGTAGAGGCAAAGACCAATTAATGCCTTGTTGGAGCCCATAATTCAAAAGGAAGTACAGAAGCTACTGTCTTCCAGAATCATATTTCCAGTTAGACATTCAACCTTGGTTGCAAACCTGGTTCTAGTATGAAAAAAGAATGGTGAAATTAGACTGTGTGTGGATTTTAGGAACCTTAATAGAGCATCAAAAAAAGAAAACTATCCAGTCCCTTCACTGGATGAGGTGCTTCAGATTGTTAATGGGTCTTAGATGATGTCTTTTTTGGATGGCTACTCTAGATACAATCAAGTTATGGTGCAGTATGAGGACAGGCATAAAGCTGCTTTCACCACAAAGTGGGGTACTTTTCCCTATAGGATAATGTCGTTCGGTTTGATTAATGTTGGATCCACATTCCAGAGGGCTATGGACATTGCTTTTAAGGAAATAATTGGTAAATGCATAATCATTAATATGGATGATCTAATAGTCTTCTCCAAGAAGAGAGGTGATCATATAGCAGACTGGTGCAAAGTGTTTCAGAAGTGTATAGAATTCAACATCTCTCTCAATCCAAAGAAATGTACATCTTTGGAGTTACTGAAGGAAAATTGTTGCAAAATGTTATCTCTGAGAGAGGAATTTCCATCCTGGGCAGAATTTTCTAAAACTTTGTTGAAAATGAAGAACTAAAAGATAGTATGATTTATTAGATGGTTATTATGCATTATATGATCAATTTGAATCTATTAAAGATGTATCATGTTGTTTCTTAGTTAATGACAGTCGATTAAATGATTATTGGAAGCTTTTATGTTTATTTCACTAGAATCCGCTTGGCTGGGAATTTTCTGAAATTCCTCTCTGGCCTGGATTCCATCGAAGGACTGATAACCCGAACTTTGAGATGATTAATTTTCATGAGGTTTTAGAGAATTTTTCTTACAATGGGAACTTATATTGAGGATGAATATGCCATTTTTGATTGACTAAATTGTGTTGCATGTGATCTTTATTATGGTTTCTTTATCAAATGTAGGATAAGTCAAGTAAAGTAGTGACAAGTGGAACCAAGGGTAGAGTGATGGATCCAAGTGCAGAAGGGTCTTCTATTTCTGAGGTAGAAAGAATCAAGATGGATATCATGGGCAGAATTCTTGAGAGCAAGCTTACTTCTGTCTGGTCAAAGGTAACTAATACAAATGTTGGATTGTGGGACTATGAGGAATTCAAGACAAGGATGGCGGCATAGGACCTTCCTTTGCTCGCCAAAAGGACATTGGAATCAGGGTTGGCACATGTAGCTGGATTTCCTCCCACAGTGCAGTGTTATGAATTGGTGCTTGAGTGTGCTAGCTCAAGATAAGGAAGATGTAGATCTCCTGTTGCAAATGACAAACACCATCATGGAATATACTGAAGATAAGTTGGTGAGTGATGGCATTCTTTCTTCCTCTAAAGTTGTAGAACCTTTGGAAGGGTTTAATGTTTTTCAAATAAGGAAATTTGTTTTGAAGAAGGTGTATAAGCAGAGGAAGCAAATTGAAGACACCCTGACCGAGATTTATAATAAATGCATTTATTTCTTTGAGGTTATGACAGGTAGAAAGAGGTTTTCACCGAAGCATTTGAGCTTGGAGCAGTTGAGAAAATGGTGGTGAGATGTCTATTCTCCAATCAATGAGGACCCAATTACTAAACATTAGTTAGATGATGCAGTCACCTACATTGCAATAATGGATAAATATCAAACTATGAAGGTGGAATGGGATAAAATGGTGGAGCAGTCAAGAGAAGACATTAATTCCATTGAAAGAAGGATTAAGGTTCTGACTATGCCACCTATAGATGACTTGGATAGGATATTTTGATGGTGCAGGATAAGGTGGAGTGCGCTAAGGACAAAGGGTGAAGTAGTTAATGCAATGCTACATCGGAATTTGTGCTTCCCCATTATTTTCCTTCATCCTTCATAAGCATTGGACCAAATTACGTCGGAGATCCCAAGCTGACCTGGATGAGTTTGAAGCATTTAATGCTATTTCATGTTATTTTAGAACTTCTTGGGCCAACTTATTTGTGGCCGATTATTATTGTAAACACTAGTTAGGCCGACATATCTTGGGGGTTTCTATAAATATGGCATTCTGCCTCATTTGTAAGGGCAAGATAGTTTTAGTTTGGAGCAAATTAAGTAGTATAGTAAGAGTTAGAATTAGGAGTTAGTCTTATTTTCAAGCAAGCAAGTGTTGTAACATAATACTAGAAATGTTGCTACTTTGGGTAATTTAATGCAAGTGAAGACATTATGATTTGGTGTCTTCTTTGTGTTGAATTTTATCTGGCATGGTTCTTGTAATTCTATTTTTGGAATTGCTTAAGTTTGTTTGATAAATGTGCTAGGTTTAATGTTAGATGATTTGATAATGTTTATGGTTTGATACTTGAAGTGTTTACAACAATCTCCAGTTGATAATTTTTGCAGCTAGCTGATTGTTGGTTGCTTTGCAAAGTTAGCCTGAACTTTTACATTCATTGTGCTTAGTTCAATTGTGAATATTTATTCATTTCAATTGCAATAGGATTGAAAGTATCACCATATTGCTAGATCTGATAAATGTAAGGATTCAGTATTTGCTTGTAGTAAGGTCCCTTTGTGATTAACAACATTTTCACATTATCACTAAGTTTTTTATGCATTATCAAGACCTGACATTAGAGTCCTTGGGGTTATCTCTTGAGGCTTGATAATAGAGGTTTACCTTTCAAGAGAGACAGGATACTTGTATCTTGTCTATGTTTTTGCTATGCAGAAAACACTACCAATAGATTCATGCTAGAAGGAGGGCCTGAATCAGCAAGTTGGATCGATTTATGTCTACTATCTCTCCTAAAAGATTCAAAAGAAGAAAATAGATCTACTCCAGGAGAAGAGGAATTTCAAGAATTTCCAACTCCTACCAGGTCAAGAAGGACCAGAAGAAGGGGTGATTCATCATCCACCCAGCCACTCCCATCATCTCCATCATCCTCATCTTTATTAAGTTCAACTTCATCTAATTCTATGGACATTCCCATTCAACAACCTTAGCCGATCATAAATCAACCATTACCAACCCCACTGCCACCAATGGCTTTCCTTTCCAACAATCCATCTCCCTTGACCTTCAATAATTACAATGTCATGCCCAAGAACCCAAAACATTTTCGTTCTAAATTCCATGTTAATGACCCCAATAGAACTGCTGACGAACACATCAGGATCTTTCAAACTTGCCTTAAAGATAGAGGAATCAATCATGAGGATGTAGCATGCAGGATCTTTCCTTATTCCTTAGGTGAAGATGCATTCTATTGGTGAATTAGAGACTACATTCCTATAGAATTTTAGGATTCCCATTAGTCCCATTGAGCTTTATCTTCAATTCAACAATTTTAAGAGGGAAGTCCATGAGCCCATAGGGAGCTTTAATAACAGGTTTCATTGTGCCTATACCTGATTGTAGGTTCCTTATGTTGTTGATGAAGTCACTACTTTAGAAGTCTATTATGAGGGTCTTGACAGTCTAACAGTTACCTTCATGAAGTGGAGAAACAACCCTCCTACCACTCTACTTGATGCATATGCAAAGGCTGTGAAGGTTAGCACTGCTTTCAGACAACACTTATCTAGGCCTTTACCATCATTAGGACCCACTGCTCACCCTGGGCAGGTCCCAGCCCTCAATTAGGCTCTCACCAATCACACTCCTATCATGAATCTGGTACCTCAGTTGCCTCTGGCTCCTCACCCAGGACCTCTTGTGAGTCAAGTTCCACCCACAATCAGCTACCCTCAGCAGAATGTAAATCAACCTCTCCATCCATAGCCTCAGGCTAGTTTTCCCACATATCTACAAAATTCTGAAGTATTGAACCAGTCATTGAATACCATTACTATTGTAGGATACCCCCAAAATAATGTGAATCGGCTTCCATATATAAATCCTAACAAGGAGAGACTGGATGAATTAACAGAACAAGTAAAGAAGCTTAACATGGAGGTAACTTATTTATGAAACCAGAACAGTCAACTTTAGGTTGCTCAGAGAAGTATGCAGTCCAATCATAATAGAGAAAATCAAGAAATTCAATAAGGGTAGCATTTTGATAGAGGTCAGCATTCTGAAAGAGGATATAATAATGATAAAGGACAACCTTCATGCTAAAACTTTGATAGAGGCCAGGCTGGAGGACAATGGTCTGACAGAAGACAACTGCCTAGACAGAGCATAACTTGGAACAAAATGCCTAACAACGGAGGTGGCCGTACCCCATTGGATCATCCAATCAATCAAGAAAATCCCCCAAGTGGTGTATATTTAGCAGAGGCTGCTTTATCAGGACGGTGTAGGCTCCATAAAACAAGTCAGCATTCTAAATTAGACTGTCCTAAATTTTAGACAATAGCTTCAATTTCCAGTATGAGGTGGAGAACAATGCAAGTAGTCAAGAGATGGTTCCATCTACTCCCTATGATTCGTCAATGTTGGTACTCAATCATGCTCCTTTTCCATAGATTAAGGAGAATTTAACTGAGGAAGAAGCAGGTCAACTTAAAGAAGAGATGGATCAAGTGTGTAATGGAGATGAGTTTACACATTAGTTTGATGAAAATATTGTGAATGACAATGGCCCCATGGATGAAGAAGAAGCTTATATTGAAGAGGTATAGACATTCCAAAGACCTATTAAAAAAATATGATCTAAGGGACTTTCCACATAGGCGTCCATAGGCTAGAGGCCCCTTCACCACCTCTATTCCTCCAAATAAATTTGACACACCTCCAAATCCCAATGCCAGTAAAAATCCACCATATCCTCATGTGCCAAAATATTACCTATCAAAGGAAGGACAAGCACAAGTTGATCCATCGAAAGGAAAGCGTCTTGAAGCAAGTAAGGATAAGGTGGTGGAATACCCAAAAGAGGCCTCTGTTGATCTAAGTACGGAACAACTGGCCGTATATGTTGTAGAAGAAAACAAGAAGCTAAAGGAAAGTCTCTCTGCATTTGAGTTATTGAGAGTTCCAACCATTAGAAATGCAGTTCTAGGAGCTTACAACACAAATGCAGTATCACAAGATAAAACAGCTAGTGAGAGTGTCAATAAAGCATCCAATTGTCAACTAGTAAAATGGAAAAATTAGATTCGCAATCAGATTCGTGTACCACCTAGAGATAAAGGGAAAGAGAAATATAGAACTCAAGTTGCTTAGATGGATACTCCTTTGACTCTATTCTAGGGGAAAATGGACACTCCTCCATTTCTAATCTTTGTCTGCATATTTGGTAAGAACTTGCACAATTGTTTGTTGGATTCAGGTGCTTCAACCAATGTAATGCCTTTTGGTGTCTCTAGAGCCCTAGGTATTACTCCTGTTGATTCCCAAAAGAAGGTTACTCAACTGGATAGAACTGAAGTTAATGTTGTAGGGGAATTAAATATGATTCATATGCAGGTTGCCTCTGACCCTAGAATTCAACAAGTTATTAATATACAGGTGGCAGATATACCGGATGCTTACGGTCTGATTTTGGTAAGAGACTTTACCAGGGCTCTGAATGGATATGTATCAACCAATCACTCTCATATGTGGCTTCCCTGGAAGGGAGTTCCAAATCAGATAAGGATTGAAAGAGAACCCGGGATAAAATATATGATCACAGAATATCAAAATACTTCCAATGAAATATTGATATCAGAGGTGAGTATGGGTAATTATGTACTTGCATCCCCTTTCAAGGAGTTAGTTGTAGAAGAGGTCCTTATGCTACATACAATTCCTATTGATCTCACAACATAATCTAGTAGTACCAAAGCCTTGGTGGAACCAACAAGTGATGATGTTCCTGAAGATAATCAACTTAGCTTGTTGGGTAGTTTTTAAGAATTCATTCAAAAATGTATTGAAGATCAGGTTCAATTGGGTAGAGGAATGAATTTTGGAGAATTACTTTTTCCAAATTGGTGCAGAGTCCATAATGCCTCCCACTCTGAATTGGCCTATTGCTTGTGCCAGACTATAGTGGAACAAGTGTAGAAATGTATCAACCCTATTCCAGCAGTCAAAATCAGTATTCAAAATATTCAGGAGGATCCTAAAGGAAAGAAAGTGACGCTATCTGAGGAACCCTCCAGCACCAACTGTGCGAGAGATGCAGCAAGGAATCCTGTAGTTGTTGGTTGTTGGACCTTAAGATTTGACAGATCTAAATCAAAGCAGGGAGCTGGGGCAGGATTTGAATTAATCATTCCAAAAGGTAAAACTTTCTTTTGTTGCTCATAGAATTCAATTTCATTGCACTAATTATGTAGCAGAGTATGAGGCTTTGATTCATGGTTTGCTCATGGCACTAAAGAAAAGGGTCAATATTTTTCAAGTCTTTGGGGATTCTGAGTTAGTGGTTAAGCAAGTTAGGAAGCAGTACTTGTTTCATGACAGGAGAATGACCAATTATAGGCATAGAGTATGGGACCTTATTGAAGGATTTGATGCCTTCAACATTCAGTTGATACCATGTAATAAGAACCAGACAACAGATTCCCTTGCTAGGCATCCAGTACGTTGTAGCCTTTGTCTCTCTCTCGACTGAAGAAGTTGACAGCTGAACTAATCCCGATGCCTTCAGTACCTAACAATGTTACTAATTTCCAGGTATTTTAAGATGATAAGCATATTATGGATTTTATCCCAAGTTCAGATGTCTTTGCTTCTCAGATTGTTGATGAAACTAAAGTAGAGATGGATTTCGAAGGGGTGATTAATTTGAAGACTAATAGTATTCCTAGAGGAATGGTGCGGCTGGAAAGGATTTTTGATCTCGATAATGTCAAAGATCAAGAACAAGATGCCAAGAAGGAATCCATCAGTGGACAATGTGAAACATATAATATGGGAACTCAAGATGATATCAAAAATGTCTTTATTGGCAAAGAATGTACCCCAGCGGAGAGGAAATGAATAATTGATGCATTGCATACATATCAGGATGTGATAGCTTCGAGTTATGAAGACTTGAAGACATATGACACATCAATTATAACTCACACTATCCCTTTGAAGCTAGGAGTAAAACCCTTCAAGCAAAGGCAAAGACTAATTAATGCCCTATTGGAGCCCATAATTCAAAAGGAAGTATAGAAGCTACTATCTTCTAGAATCATATTTCCAGTTAGACATTCAACCTTGGTTGCAAACCTAGTTCCGGTATGAAAAAAGAATGGTGAAATTAGACTTTGTGTGGATTTTAGGAACCTTAACATAGCATCATAAAAAGACAACTATCGAGTCCCTTCATTGGATGAGGTGCATCAAATTGTTAATGGGTCTCAGATGATGTCTTTTTTGGTTGGCTACTCTAGATATAATCAAATTATGGTGCAGTATGAGGACATGAATAAAGTTGCTTTCACCACAAAGTGGGGTAATTTTTCCTATAGGAGAATGCCCTTTGGTTTGATTAATGTTGGAGCCACATTCTTGAGGGCTATGGACATTGCTTTAAGGACATAATTGGTAAATGCATAATCATTAATATGGATGATTTGATAGTCTTCTCGAAGAAGAGAGATGATCACAGCAGACTTGTGCAAAGTGTTTCAGAAGTGTAGAGAATTTGAAATCTCTCTCAATCCAAAGAAATGTATCTTTGGAGTTACTGAAGGAAAATTATTGGGAAATGCTATCGCTAAGAGAGGAATTTCCATCGATCTTGAATGAGTGGAGGCCATATGCAAAATCCATCCACCTGTCAGTAAGAAGGAAATGAAGTCATTTTTTGGCAAGATTAATTTTGTAAGGAAGTTTATCACAGGATTTGCAGAAATAGTCAAGCCATTGAATGCCATATTGAAGAGAGAAGCTAAAGTTGAATGGAGTACAAAAGCTAAGGAAACATTTGTAGAAATTAAAAGAGCTATTGCTGAAGCTCCAGTTTTGGTGAGTCCTGATTATGATAAGCCATTTTACATATATTCATTTGCTTTTGATCACTCCTATGCTGGTATGTTGACTCAAAATTTTGATCAAGGGAACGAACACCCCATAGCATTTATGAGTGCACCATTGAAAGATACAGAACTAAGGTATCCAAGTGTGGAGAAACAATCCTATGCCTTGGTCAGAGCTATGAAGAAGTTCAGACACTATATTCTCAAGAACAAGGTCTTTGCAATAGTTCCTGATCCTGCAGTCAAGCTGTTGTTTATGCAGAATGAGCTAGGAGAATGCAGAGCAAAGTGGGTTACTATGTTGCTAGAGTATGATATTGGAATTCAACCCATGAAGCTAGTAAGGGGACAAGGACTTACAAGAAAAATGGCAGAAATGGGTCCTAACCTCCCAGCTCAGCATTACAATCTTGATGATGTTTCTCTAGGGGACTGGTATGATGATATCATTTACTATCTTTTGAATCAGCAGTGTCTTGACCATCTGAATGCAGTACAGAGAAGGGCATTACATTTGAAGAGTGACAATTTCATGCTCAAGGGAGTTCCTTTATACAAGAAGAACCATGAAGGTGTTTACTTAAGATGTTTGGGGCAACAAGAGGTGGACAGAGTCATGGCAAAATTTCATGATAGATACAATACTGGCCATGGATCTGCACTATCCAATGTGAATCAGATTCTAAGAGAAGGTTATTATTGGCAGGTACATTGTTCAAGGACACACACCATCATATTAGAACTTTCCATGTGTATCAAACTACAACAACAAGAGAGAAGTATGCAGCACTCCCACTTCAACCAGTCTTTGAGATAAAACCTTTCGCACAGTGGGGAATGGACTTCATAGGTCCAATCAATCCACCTTCATCTGCAGGCCATGGGAATATTCTTACTATTACTAATTATTTTACGAGATGGACTGAGGCTCTTTCATGCAAATAATGTACCTCTGAAGTGGTAATCAATTTCATCGAATCAAGTATTATTAATTGCTTTGGATGTCCCATGTCTTTGGTTTGTGATAATGGACCTGAATTTGCATCATTAAATTTTTCTAATTGGGCCTTTGATCATGGAATTATAATTAAATTCATATCCAATTACTACCCTCAGGGTAATGGCTTAGCTGAGTCTTCTAATAAGAACTTTATGGCAGTCATTCATAAGCTATTAGAAAGAAATCCTAAGGACTGGCATACCCAGCTTTGGTTTTCTCTCTGGGAAGATCGCACAAGACACAAGACTTCCATAGGAACATCCCCTTACGATCTCGTTTATGGGATAGAACCTCTGTTTCCCATTCAGCTAAAAATCCCCACCCTACAGTTCATTAATGAATATTCTCATGAAGGGGATAAACGAGAAGCCAGACTTGCTGAGCTGTTACACCTTAAAGAGAAGAGAGATGAAGCCCTTGAAAACTTTTCCAAACATCAAGGTGTAGTCAAAAGATGGTTTGATAGGAGATCCAAGGTAAAATCCTTTAGAATCTCTAACTTGGTTCTCTACTGGGATAAACCCCATGACCATAAGCGGGAGCATGGTAAATTTGACAAACTTTGGCTTGGCCCTTATCAGATTTCAGAGATTCTAGGAGATAATTCTTTTCGCTTGAAAACTTTCACTGGAGAGGATATCCCACTGCTTGTCAATGGGCAGTACTTGAAGCATTACTTCCAACCCTGAGTTGTTTATAGCTCTCTTCCTGTACATAGTTAGAGTAGGTTTCTTTTCTGTTTGGTTTTCTTTGATTTTCTTTGGTTAGAGTAGGTTTCCTTTTGTGCTTTTCTTTTGGTTTGTTTTGTTTGGGTTTACTTTTAGTTTGGTTTGTTTTTTCTCCGCTCTTGCTTTGGGGATTTTCTTGTTTTATTATGGGTATGTTGCACCTACATGGAAATCATATCATTATCCGGGACTGTTCTAAATATTTATTTTACAAACTTCAATCTTTTTTCCAGAGTCAGTTGGTGAAAGTCCTCTATTTGGTGTCATCTGTATTAAGTGTTTTGAGTGGATAATCCAAGGGATTAAGTTAAATCTGGAATGTATTTGGGTCTTACATTTTCCACAGATCTTTTAAAATTCAAAGGTTGCAAGGGGTTCCTATGAAATGTGTTTAGGTGAAAAATCTTATAATCTACTTTAGTGCCACTATGGTTCTCAACCCTGAGTGTAAACTTCATCGTTCATAGGTTGAAATGAAAAAAGTGAAAAGAAAAGAAATATCAAAAAGAAGAAAAAGAGAAAATGTTGAAAATCAAAAGAATGAATTCAACTTATTAGGAGTATCCAAGTATCTCTATCGGGGCTATGGACGCCTGGCTATTAGTAGAGCTATGCTTGGGGGGAATCATAGCGATAACCTCGTTGGGGCTATGGATGCCTGACTGGCAGCGAGGCTCTATCTAGGTTTCTTTTGGAGTTTGAATCTTTATGTAGCCTAGCCAGACCAAATTTGATCCTCATTATAACCAGGGAAAACAGAAATGAACACACATGCACACACTTTGACCCTAGTACAAGATTAATGGTTTGCTTATCTCTTATTTTTCACACTCTGCAAAATTGATGACCTAATGTAAGGACTAAAACCAAAGATTATGGGTTCTTGATTCCAGTTTGTCACTGAAATGCTCTAAAGCATTTTCCCAGCAGAGTTGCCATTTGTTGTGCAATTTTTTCACACACACGCCATACTGAAAGCAGGTACCCTCTTTTTCTTTTGTTCCTAATGTTTTGGCCCTTTGATTTTGAGGCTTTTCCTATTTGTACATGTGCTTGGATGTTTATTTTACCTCCATCAATGTCCCCTTTGTGATATTGATCGAAACCTTAAGTTTTAGACTCATTTTGGGTTTTCCACTGCTCTAGGGAAAATCCACTCCTAGCGGAATTCCCCGGATATGCTAAAAACCAAGTGGCGTATGCTTTACACTATGATCCAGAGATATTAAGTCTTCACGAAATTTTGTGGTGGCCAAATTTCTCTGAAATTTCGTCACCCTATCGGATTCCCAGATTTTGGTTTTGCATGCCTTGTCAATTGCATTAATGCTCCTTTGTACGATTTTCTCAGCATGTATTTAATCGATTTTGGGGAGTTTTATGCCATTTAGTTTTTTCATCACTAGCTTTTTATTGATCTGAGTTGCTTGATCCTAAGTGCTTGGCTGGATTTGGCGTATTGAATTTGTAAGTTCTTGGATTTGGTGGTGATTTTCCCTAGGCATCATCATAATTGTTGTCGTTTTCTTGGGCGCTGAAGATTGCTATTTGTCATTACTGTAATTGAGTCTCACTTCATTAATGGTATGTGCGCATTATCCTACTTCTATTTTGTGCATCCTTCTTTGGCGTTTTGGGTATACTTGGAGTTTGAATTCTTCTTTCTTTAGGCGTTGAATATCTTGAAGCTAGGGTTATTCAATTATGCTAGAGTAACGATCCCAAGTGAGTTTCTAAGCTTGTCTTTCAATTTAATCATGAGGAAGCTTGCTTTTCGCCCATAATGAACCTTCTGTAAACCTAGCAAATGAATAAGTTGAGACCAAGCTTGTCCTATGCACTCATGGAAGAATTTTAGGGTTTTGTGCCTAGGGCATCACCAATCTCTCTCGATTTACTTTAGGATGATTTTTGAATTCGAAGATAATCTCTAAGAGGTTTAAATCAAGTTAATTGCAGGACCAGGATCCTCAAATTTGTGATCATTCGATCAATTTGAGTGAAGTCATCAGAAAATGTTCACATTTGGGTTTTCCTTCAACTTCGAGATTATCCTCAGCTGCTGGAATTCCCCGATTTTCTATTTTCTTTTCGTTTTCCTGAAATGTGCACTAATTCAGAGTTATGCCTATTCCACAAATTTTCGTTACCTCTGGATTTTCCTGAAATGTCTGTCATCTCTTCATTTTCCTGGAACTCATATATTATTGTTTTTTTCACGGATTTCCATCCTAGGTGGAATTTTTTAAAACTTTTTTGAAAATGAAGAACTGAGAGATAGTACGATTTATTAGTTGGTGATTATGCATTGTATGATCAATTTGAATCTGTTAAAGATGTATCATGTTTTTTCTTAGTTAATGACAGTCGATTAAATGATTATTGGAAGCTTTTATGTTTATTTCACTAGAATCCACTTGGCTAGGAATTTTTCAAAATTCCTCTCTGGCTTGGATTCCGTAGGAGGACTGATAACCCAAACATTGAGATGATTAATTTTCATCAGGTTTTAGAGCATTTTACTTATCATGGGAACTTATATTGAGGATGAATATGCCATTTTTGATTGACTAACTTGTGTTCCATGTGATCTTTATTATGGTTTCTTATTGGAATGTAGGCGGAGTCAAGTAAAGCAGTGACAAGTGGAACCAAGGGTAGAGTGATGGATCCAAGTGTAGAAGGATCTTATGTTTCCAAGGCAGAAATAATCAAGATGGATATCAAGAGCAAAATTCCTAAGAGCAAGCTTACTTTTGTCTGGTCAGAGGTAACTAATACAAATGTTGGATTATGGGACTATGAGGAATTCAAGACAAGGATGGTGGCACAAGACCTTCCTTTGCTCACCAAAAGGACATTGGAATAAGGGTTGGAACATGTAGTTGGATTTCCTCCTACAGTGCAGTGTTATGAATTGCTGCTCAATTGTGCTAGCTCAAGATAAGGAAGATGTAGATCTTCTGTTGCAAACGACAAAGACCATCATGGAATATACTGAAGATAAGTTGGTGAGTGATGGCATTCTTTCTTCCTCTAAAGTTGTATAACCTTGGAAATGGTTTGAAGTTTTGCAAATAAGGAAAAGGGTTTTGAAGAAGGTGTATAAGCAGAGGAAGAAAATTGAAGACACCCTGACCAAGATTTATAATAAATACATTTCTTTCTTTGAGGTTATGATAGATATAAAGAGGTTTGCATCAAAGCACTTGAGCTTAGAACAATTGAGTAAATGGTGGCAAGATGTCTATTCTCCAATCAATGAGGACCCAATTACTGAACATTAGTTAGATGATACAACCACCTATATTGCAATAATGGATAAATATCAAACTTTGAAGGTGGAATGGGATAAAATGGTTGAGCGATCAAGAGAAGATATTAAGTCCATTGAAAGAAGGATTAATGTTCTGACTATGCCACCTATAGCCGACTTGGATAGGATATTTTTTATGGTAAAGGATAAGGTGGAGTGCACTAAGGACAAAGGGGGAAGTAGTTAATGCAATGCTACATTGGAATTTGTGCTTCCCCATTATTTTCCTTCGTCCTTAACAACTATTGGACCAAATTACATTGGAGATCTAAGGATGACCTAGATGAGTCCCAAGCATTTAATGCTATTTCATGTTATTCTAGAACTTCTTGGGCTGACTTGTTTGTGGTTGATTATTATTGTAAACCCTAGTTAGGCCAACATATCTTGGGGGGTTTCTATAAATATGGCATTTTGCCTCATTTGTAAGGGCTAGATAGTTTTACTTTGGAGCAAATTAAGCAGAATAGCAAGAGTTAGAATTAGGAGTTAGTATTATTTTCAAGAAAGCAAGTACTGTAACAGAATACTGGTATTGTTGCTACTTTGGGTAATTTAATGCAAGTGAAGACATTGTGATTTGGTGCCTTCTTTGTGTTGAATTTTATCTGGCATGGTTCTTGTAATTCTATTTTTGGAATTGCTTAAGTTTGTTTGATAAATGTGCTAGGTTTAATGTTAGATGATTTGATAATGTTTATGGTTTGATACTTGAAGTTTTTGCAGCAATCTTTAGTCCATACTTTTTGCAACTAGTTGATGGTTGGTTGCTTTGCAAAGTTAGCTTGGAATTTTACATTCATTGTGCTTAGTTCAATTGTGAATATTTATTCATTTCAATTGTAATAGGGTTTTTTTTATGAATGTTCATGATCTAAAAATATTTAATGCCTTAGAAGATTGCACTATTTCTGTAAGATTTCAGATCCATCTGGGTTAGGTAGGAATTAGTTTCTAAGGGATTGGTCCATTTCAAGTGTCTCATCATTTGCATTGTTAATCTTAGAATTAGTGTTAGATTTAAGAATCTCTCTAAAACCCTCATCTCTTTTGCTATTTATTTTGAATATGAGTTAGATTTAGGATTGAAAATATCACCATATTGCTAGATCTGATAAATTTAAGGATTTAGTATTTGCTTGTAGTAAGGTCCCTTTGTGATTACCAACATTTTCACATTATCACTTAGTTGTTTATGCATTGTCAAGACCTGACATTAGAGACCTTGGGGTTATCTCTTGAGGCTTGCTAATAGAGATTTCCCTTTCAAGAGAGATAGGATACTTGTATCTTGTCTACGTTATTGTTGTGCAAAAAACACCATCAACATACCTTAGCTTCCTTATATTTTTTAGATCCTAAAAAAATTAACTAGTGGCCTATCATGCTATAGGACATCTCCTACAAGAAATTATTACCAAATATTTGACCATCAAACTATATTCAATGCCCCCTAATTGTACATCTTGAACAAAAAACTTTCATAAAATTTAGGTTCATCCTAGATAATATTATTTTTGTTTTGGGAAGGAATGGAATAGGCTCACCACTCTCAACAATATTTCTTGTTAATAAAAATCAAATTTTCTACCTTTCTTATGATCATATTTAATGGCATTTCATTTTTACCATGTTGGAGGCCTTTATGTTTAGCCACTACTTGATTTAGGTGTTTTGGATGTTGTGTTTTGATGCTTTTTCTTGCATCACTCTTGTCAACCAACAATCTATCTCATTTGGGATTCATAGGTATATCCATCTGTACCATAGAAAACTAGATCATTGACATTTTCATGGTAGTTTAGGTCTTTCTTCATGATGCTTGGTCTATTTTTCTTTTATTTAATATTGTAATGTGACTTAAACATTCACATTAAGTCCTAAAAATTTAAATTATGGCATCTTGTGAAGGTGGTGTGAAGTGTTGTAAGACATTTCTACACTTTTCTAGACTCTTTTTATTACAATTCATCTAAAAATCACCTTTTCATCACTTATCAAGTCCTATTTTGAAGTGTTGTAAAGTTTTGTAACAAGATTTCACACTTTTCTAGGCTTAATTTCACTATTCACACCTTTCTTATGCTTTATTTGACCCCTTTATGTGCTCATAAGGCTTACTTAAGAGTTTTTTTTAATGTAAACCTGACAAATATCATTAAATGTGACTAAATTCCCGACACCCATTTTCAAGTCCAAGGTGTGACCATTCACCATGGGTGGTGAATGATTCCCTCTTGGCTCCAAATTCAAAATATTTCAAATTTTCTTTTGGGTTTTTATTCAAAATTACCTTATGTCAGCTTGTGATGAGGTATCATTGGGTTACTAAGGAACAAGTGTGTATACATAATTTTTTTTTCTCCTCATTTTACATCTCCTCACTCACTTGTATTCACTAAACATCAATTCACATTTGAGCACTTTGCATCATTCAATCAAGCATTCATCAAGTACCTTGGAGTAGCCATTGACATAACTTCAAATTTCTTCAACAAGGTTGTGGTGAGTTTAGGACATTTGCATGTTGTTTATTCATCTTTCCTTGAAGTGGGATTTGACCACCAAAGTGGGATTTGACCAAGGAAAATCCCTATAACCTAACCCTTAACCATTTTTCCACACAAAACCCAAACAACATAAGGTAGACCTAAATTCAAATTACATGAAACATGTAATACAATAACTAGTGCAAACAAAAATTTCTTACCGCAAAAGGAATATGATCTCATGTGCTACCACAAGAGCCTTAAACAAGTCATATCCCAACTCCACAAACTAGTATTCATTACTAAACATTCCTTAAACCTCAATTAGGTATAGAAAACCTTCTGACACTTGAAAAATTCTTGCACATTGAACATATCCTTTGAAAAATGAAGAAACTAATAAAACAAGTGTAGGCATACTTGTTCAAAACTTTTAGAGACTGAGAGGGGGTGAATTAGTCTACACAAAACTTAACCCCTTTTGAAACTTGAAAATTTCAACACAACTCAAATTGATTTAGCAAATAAAGATAGAGCTCTGTGCATATCAATAATAGAGAAGAATATAGCAATTTGAATCTTTAACACTTTTCCTAATGAAAGATATAGCAGTAATCAGATCAACAACAAATATAAAGAGATAGAGAACACACACATGCAAAATGAGATGCTAGATTTACATAGAAAACCCAACGAGGGAAAAAACATGGTGAGAATTAACTCATAATATAAGGCTTAATGCCAAAAGACTTGCAAGAAGGCTCACTACCTTAGATCAAGATACAAAAAGGACTTGTCACAATGAAGTACCAACCAACTCTAGGAGTAAGATATAGGGACCTAATGAGATTCACTATCTCAGAGAAGGATACAAATTAATTGGAAGAGAATTACAAAGATTTTCAACACAACTCTTAATTCACTGAGGTGTTCAAGCTCAATTTAACTTTCCTTTAACTATATTTAGCACTATTTCTATAAGATATTAAATATAGCTGGCACACACACTTCTTTGGACTTGTACACTTCACTCCATGTTGCATCTGAGATCATATTGCATTATATCCATCACAAAACTTTAATTCTTCAATTTAGTCAGCTAGGAAGAGAATAAATAATGAATTCAACTGGTCAACTAGCAAAGCATAATGTGGTCCTATCTTGAGGATAGAGAAGACAAAAAAAAATCTTAACAATTCTTTCAATAAGATCTAGAATTATTTACATGTAGGTGCACATCAACCTAACTCAGCATCAAAGAAACATATGGATGAAACATTGAAGCTCATAACTAGTCAGCCCATAAACACTCTCTCAATTGAATTTACATGAAGTAGTCCTAAACAAGATAGTTCAAGGCTCAAAAATATCATGACACATCTTCCATTGTTGGTTCAACCCCTGAAGAACATGGCACAAACAAAGGAACAAGGATTTTTAGTTAGATATCCACAAATAGCTTAGAAATCCAACTCAAGACATAATGTGCACCAAAGTAGACAATTGACAGCATGCAGATCACATAGGGATGTTCCTTTAACATCCAACATCACTTCCATACTCTTCTTTCATACTATCATACCATCAACAACCACCATAAACCAAATAGGTACAAAAAATCTATTTAGGAAACACAAAATACATAATTGGATGATGTAACATTTGTAGAAAAACTTGTGAACCAATTTAGCATATAAAATTGGAGTTGAGACATTACACAAACATTGTGAGCACATTTACCAAACTATAGGAGTAG
Organism: Sequoia sempervirens; assembly: GCA_007258455.2. Lineage (NCBI taxonomy): Eukaryota > Viridiplantae > Streptophyta > Pinopsida > Cupressales > Cupressaceae > Sequoia > Sequoia sempervirens. The sequence continues at coordinate 112,406,098 of VDFB02086081.1, forward strand.
AGTCATACATGTGGAGAAATACGGAGCATTTCTCGAACTAGTCCAAACAACTAACAACATTGCCAACCTTCTGCAATTCATAGGAGCCTCCTCAAAAACACAAGTCACCTGAAAAAGAAAGGATTCCAATGTACATAGAGTACTAACATTAAATACCAAACCACAAGACTAGAACTACAACAATAAAGGAATGTGAAGCATTTTCTCGGATAGACTCTAATGCAACTTCTTGAACTAGAAACATTTAAGCAATTTGCAAAGACCAAAACTTCCTTTTAGCAACAAATATATAATTATCAGGAACATCAAGTGAGAGCATGAGACATACAATATAGCTTCAGCAGCATATCTCAAACATTATTCATGCTTCTAATCCTCATCTTAATATTTCATTATGAAATTAACTCTATTGATAGTAATTTAATGCATTAAATGAACATCAACAATAATACATCTTTGATGAGGCATGACATCCAACCAATGTTAGCCCAAAATGAATATAACAAAGAAAATAAATACTAAAGACTAATAGCATATTACTCAAGTGTTGAGATCAATTAAAACTAACAATCAATGTTGAAAATTGCTACCAACAAACTCCTTAGTTTTAGCATCAATGGAAAACATCAGTGTTGACATCAATGACAAAAATTACCAACAATCTCCCCTTTTAGAATTGATGGTAACACATACTATTTACTCTCCCCCTTTGACATCAAGGACAAAGGTCCAAACACTTTTGTACAAGACAACATTAATTTTTTTGTCTTCGAGAGCAAAGGGAACAAGGATCTTCTATGGTAGCAGTAGAAAATGCTCCCCCTTTGACCAACAACACTCCTCCTTCATACACATATACAACAACTACACAATTGCTTTAGGACTCCCCCTACTACTAGCTCCCCCTGAAGAGTATAACCCATCAATCCAAGAGAAAGGATGTGACATGGATTTCTCCCCATGGAAAGATACTCCTTTTATACATCTAGATAGAGTAAGGAGGGGCAATGACCTCTAGTTTTTTCCTTAGTGTTTAGGGGGAAAGTAGGGTTTACCAAAATCAAAATGATAGACCTCTAATTCTCACCCTAAAACATATGATTTTGTGTATAAAATGATGGAAATAAAAATTATAAACTTTATCTAGTAATACAACCCCTCGGGAAACTTCTTTGTGTCTTTGGCAGTCACTATGCTATCATCTTCCCAAGTCTCCCCTCCTTTCTGGGCGAAAGCTTGGATTAAACACTTGACACCCAAAGTCAACATTTTTTTTGGATTCTTCTTTAGAATAAGGTGCTCACAATTGACAATATCTACAAGCACGGATTCCAAATTCCCAAAAAATGTTATCTATGCAAGAATTAAGTGGAGACAATTAGCCATTTGTTTCTTCACTACCCGTTTGCAGCTTCAATATGGGAAAAAAATCTAACTCTTTGGAAGATACCTTGGGTGTTCCCCTTGTCAATTGAAGATTTTTTCTCTCAATGGAAATCCCCTTGTCAAAACCCTTCCATTTGAAGGTTGTGGGAATTTTCCTTCCCTTATGTTGCTTGGGGAGTTTGGAAAGAACGAAATAATAGACTCTTCAGGGATAAGGAGATGTCAGATTCTATTGTGTTCGATAAAATTCTTAGGTTCAATGATGGAAAAATTTCATGTTATCCCCCAAAAGGACTTTGATCTAGAGGCAGTGGTGTCCACTCCTTATGATTTAATGATAGATAAGAATTGGAAGCTCAAAATTGATGTATCAAGGGCTTCTAAACCAGCTAAGAAAGACAGGGAGGGTGTTAGCTGGAATTTTCCGCCAAATGGATGGGTAAAAGCCAATTTCGATGGGGCAGCAAAAGGAAATTCGGGAGTGGCAGGAAGTGGTGGAGTGCTTAGGGATTCTAATGGAAATTTTATTGCGGCGATGGCCACATCTCTAGGATCCCAAACCAATCATGTGGCGGAGGTTGTTGGAGCTTTTCAAGTCATAAATCTAGCTCATAGAATGAATATTAAAAATCTTTGGCTTGAAGGGAATTCCAAAAACATCATTGAGTGTTTCCTAGGTAGGACCCCCCCTTCTTGGACCATTAAGAACTGGATCGAAGAAGCCAATTTGATCTTAGCCAAGTTCGATAAAATAAAAATTTCTCATGCATATAGGGAAGCCAACAGCGTGGTGGATTATTTTGTGAATGAAGGGGTCAAATGGAAAGGATTGTGCACGTGGTAGAATGTCAGGGACCTGAGTGTTGAGGTAAGGGATTTATTGGATTATGATGTTACACATTGGAAAGAAGCAAGTCCTTCTAATGATGAAAAGGGAATGTGTTAAGTACATCAAAATCATAAGATTTGATGGGGCTGAGTTAATTAACTTACCTGGCAAGAAAGTGTGGCACGCTTTGTGGGTATACTAGTTTGGCAGCGCTACTTTGTATCAAGACTTTGGCTTTTGTAAAAATTGCAGGGAAGTGACTATTAAAATGGGAGGAAACAAGAAAAGAGTTGAGCCAAAGAGCTTTGAAATGAACACAAGGAATCTGAAGGTCTGGAAACAGATCAAACGTGGTGGATTTCTCCCGTTTTTGGAAAAAATTCACGGACCTGACTTGAAGGAAAATGACTACTTTGAGAAGAACTGGAACAACAGAGAAATTATCCTCTTCAGTAGGAAATTGAAGCTGGATGAGAACCTAATAGGAGAGGTGACTGGTATGTCCACCGAGGGCTTGAAATTTTTTTGTGACAGAAGATTTTCTAATGAGGCGATGGTTTGATTCCCAAAAAAAGAAAAGGAGATTTAAATTGGTTAAAGTCTCCAATGGCTACTTCGAGGCTAACTCCATTAAAGTGCTTTGGAGAAAAGTCCTTTGTATCATCATGGAGTATATTACCTTGGATGGGAGATTTACCAGGGTTTATGGGTATCACTTTGCCTTGCTCAACCATTTTTTCCATAAGGTAATGGTCTCTCTTCCTCATTACTTGTTTTGTTCTTTGAGCAATAGTCTTGATGACCACAAGAAAAATCCTAGAAGAAACCCTATATTACATACTGGGCTTATTAGATTGATCTATGAACACTTTCAAAATTTGTCGTCCCCTTCTGACCCTTTTTTCGTTTCGGCCTCTAAGGATTATGACACTAAAACTAGTCACTCAGAGGACAAACCTTTTCCAAACCTAAAGAGAATTTTTGTGGACCCTCCTTCCCCAATCCTTTCTGGAAAGAAAACCCAGCCTCGCAAACCCTAGCTTGTAAAATGAAGCCCCGCAAATGAGCCTAGTCATTCAGCCCCTAAAGCTAAATGTGTCCAAAAGAGTTCCCTACTTTGAGGATACCCTTGAGGATAAAACAAACGACCCTAAAGCTAGCAAGTACTCTTCCTCATCCTACCTAGAAATAGACAGAGATGAAAGACCCAATTCCCCAAGAATCCTTGACCTAGATGATAGCTTCTTCAAGCAATATAGGAATTGATCTGTTTATGTCCTAGCCATTGTCAAGAATGGTGCAATCAACTATTTCAAAGTGATGAGATGGGTTGTTCATGAGATTAATGACCTGAATATCAAAAATAGAGACCTCCATAGCAAAATGGAAGAATTGGATGTAAAATTGTCCTCTTTGAGTAAGGTGGAAGGGGTGAGGAATGAGAACATCATTAGGAAGGAGGTCGAGGATAATGAGGGCAGAGACAAGGCATTGGAAATTGAGATTGAAAAAATCAAAAACATTATGAAAATGAATACAGAAAAAAACCAAAAAATAGTGAGGCTAAATTCTATTATTATCAACACAATGACAGAGAAGCTGGTTAAGTCGCAACAGGGTTCTCTGATTGTTGACCTGGAAGAAGATAAAGAAAAAAGTAAGGAAGAGGATATGGGGATATTGAAGAGAACCAGATCCAACCTGAAGAGGAAAGTGCCTCCCTCTCCATAGATGGTTCAAACCTTTAAGATGGGTGTCCAGGAGATACAGAACCTAGAAGTTGAGACAATGGAAGTGTTAAAATCCTTAGATTAACTGTTGTTGGTTTTTTTGTTTGGGATTTTGGTGGTTTTTGTTGGTGGCCTTTGCTGGCCTTTGGGGGCTGATACTTTGTTATGGTTCTTTTTTATTTGCATCCTTCTTGCTTCTATGAACTTTAATGCTCTATCTTGTTTTTGTTTGTAAACTTTGTGGTTTCAAGTCCCTGTAAAACCCATTTTTTCCTTTATCAAAAACAATTACAAACTAACCCTAACTATTATTGCAACTATGAGAGGAGTTTTGAGAGGCTAGAATGATGTGTACCTTTCTACAAGAAGCATGTTTTTAGGTCACAAAGGACTCATTCGCCTTTAGTGGTGAATGGGTCCCGATTAGGGTTCCTGAAACTAAGATCTGGGTTTTGTTCCTTGATGCTTGCACTCTAAGATCCTCAGTTATCAGCTCCCGAAAAACCTGTAGAAAAATTTGTAGCCTTCTTTTTGGGTTCTTGCACTATGAATGACAACTTTGCAACTTGGTAACTTCAACAATTTTCCTTCAAACTTGTTCTCCACTTGATCTTCCACCTATAAATTTGCTTGAAATGTGATCCCATAATAGTGGTTTACAATTTTTGGCCAAACTAGACACTAAAATTATTATTTTTAACTAAATCTTCACATTCGAGCACCTATAGTGGCTAAACTGTGAGGAATTTGAAGATGGTGTAAACTAGAGTCTCATCAATTTTTTTCTATAGATTCTAAAAATATTTTTTTCAATTTTTTTGGAATCAAATTGCACTTCTTTTTCCATCTCCCACGAAAATTGTTTTTTTTCAGAAAACAACATTTTTAAAAAGTGACGCACACTGTATAACACATAACTTTTTTTTCCATGAAGGATAAAATTCTAATTCTTTCAAATTTAGATTTGTAACTCTGATATCTAGTGCTTCCACTTGGTTAGATAGTTTTTTATTGAATATTTGTTCCTTAATCAAGTTTCAAAGTCAAACAAATTATAATTCAGACACAGTGCGACCGTATAACGCGTAACTTTTTTTGTATATGTCAAAAAAAAAATTGTTGGATCAAGGACTTCAATATCTGGTGCACTCATATTTTTCAATTATTTTTGATAATATTCTATTTTTCCACATGTGAAGAACAAACAAATTCATTTTCGATGAAAAACCTATGTTTAATAAAACTTAAAACAAATACATAACAAAACCAAAACATATTAAAATTATATTCATTGGATAGCTTATTCTGAGGAATACCATAATCATTTGAAATAAATTTAAATGAATTCATTTGATCCCCCAAAATCTAAATGAAAAGTGATTTTTTATCAAAGATTTTGATAGGTGTAAAGGAGATGCATTTATAGGTATGGTTTAAAACTAGCGAGGTTCTATCCAAGGGGTTTGATCTAAGGTGATTTGATCAAACCCTCTTCAATTGAATCCTTAAATGGAACTTTTTAAGGCTTAAATCATTATATTTCTAAAATATGTGATTTCAGCTAAAATTCGCTCCTCTGAATTGTAAACCACTATTATGACAGCACATATGAAAAACTTGTTGATTGTTAGTGAATAGGGGTTTTCCTTTGATTAGGTGGAAAATAGGGTTTACCAAAATCAAAATCATAGACCACTAATTCTCACCCAAAATCATTTTATTTTCTATGTAATATGATGCAAATAATAATCAAAAAATAACCCTAACTGTTATAGAAATTGAGGGGAGTTTTGAGAGCTTAGAATGGTGTGTACCTTGCTACAAGAAGTTGTTTTTAGATCACAAAGGACTCATTCACCCTTAGTAGTGAATGGGTCCCTCCTAGGATTTATGTAACTGATATTTGGGTTATGTTCTTTGATTCCTACACTCTCAGATCCTTGGTTATTAGCTTCTAAAAACCTATAGAAAATTTTGTAGCCTTCTTTTTGTGTTCTTGCACTATGAATGACAACTTTGTAACTTGACAACTTTGACACTTTTTCTTCCAATATTCTTCTCCACTTGATCTTCAACATATAAATCTACAAATGCACATTCAATACAATAAAAATTTCTTGATTGTTAGTGAATAGGGGTTTTCTTCAGTCAAACCCCTTTTAGGTAATTAAAACAAATAATGAAATAATGAAACTGAAGCATGAACATGAAATGTTGATACCTTGGAAGTTATCTTGAAGTAAAAATCTGCAAAGTAACATGAAGTGGCCATGAAGAATGTAGATCTTGATCTCAAATAGGATGTGAAACAATTCTTGCAAGTAGATTCTCAATGCTACATCAACAATCTTAGATCAACAACATGCTTGAATGCATTATGCCTTTGACATGATGAAATGACCTTGAATTGCTGCAATAATCTTCACTAATCTACCCTTGAATGGCTTTGAAAATTCTCTTGTGAACTCTATAATGCTCTTTTGAAAGTACTTTTGGATGCTCATGAATATCTTGGATGAAACTATTTGAATTAACCCCATATTTATACCAAATATAAAGATTAACCCCGAAATTCAAATAATTCAAGCCAACGCCAAATCTAGGATTGAAAATCATAGAATCCCTCCAAAATTAAATTCAAAAAGGGGTGTCCTATGTGAGGACCCATTCGTCACTAAAGGTTAATGGTTCCTAGCACAAGTTTATAGGAATTTTCTTTGGGGGGTGGAAAGAACATAAAAAAGCCACCTCAAAAATGCATAGAAAGGGGGGTCCTATGTGGAGAGGACCCATTTTCCACTAAAGGTGAATGGGTCCTAGCACCATTTTCTAGGACCTTGAATTTTCCAAATTAAATGTTATGCAATTTTCTTATTGGGTGTCAAGATAGATCCTTCGGAAGGTGTCATTAATAAGGCTTAAATTTGAATTAAAAGGGCCAATTAAGCTCATTTAACCACAATTAATTAATGAAACCCTAGATAAGTGTGAAAGTGTAATACACCACTTTACAACACCCCAAATAAGGTACAAATTAAGTACATTTTGTTAAAAAGGGGCCCTAGATTAATGTGAATTTTCACAACACATTACAACACTAAAAGCAAGGCACTATTAGGTTAATTTTGTATCAATTATTCCCAAATTAAGTAAGGAAAAGGGACACTTTTTCCATTAATACAGCCTCATTCAAACCCCATTTAGGTAATTAAACCAAATGATGAAATAATGAAATTGAAGAATGAAACATGAAACAATGAAATGTTGATACCTTGGAAGTTATCTTGGAATGTAAATCTGTAAACTAACATGAAGTGGCCATAAAGAATTTAGATCTTGATCTCCAGTTAGATGTGAAACAATTCTTGTCAATAGATCCTCAATGCTACATCAACAATCTTAGTTCATCAACATACTTGAATGCACTATGCCTTTGACATGATGGAATGACCTTGAATTGCTACAATAAACTCTTGATAATATTCCTTTGAATGCCTTTGAAAATGCTCTTGAATTTCTCTATGATTCTCTTGTTATGTATGATGATTCTCTCTTGAAAATCTTAGATGAAACTATATGAATTAACCTTATATTTATACTAAATCTAGAGATTAACCCAAAAATTCAAATAATTCAAGTCAACACCAGATCTAGGATTGAAAATCCTTATGATCCTATCAAAATTAAATGCAAAAAGAGGTGTCCTATGTGAAGAGGACCCATTCACCATTAAAGGTGAATGGTTCCTAGCACAAATTTCTAGGACCATGCTTTGGGGGATGAAATAACATCAAAAACCCACCTCAAAAATGTAAAGAAAGGGGTGTCCTATGTGGAGAGGACCCATTCACCACTAAGGCAAATGGATCCTAGCACCATTTTCTAGGACCTTGAATGTTCTAAATTAAATGCCATGCACTATCATTATTCAGTGTCGGGATAGATACTTTGAAACGTGTCATTAATAAGGCTTTAATTTGAATTAAAGGGGCTAATTAAACTCAATTAACCACAATTAATTAATGAAACCCTAGATAAGTGTCAAAGTTTAATACAACACTTTACAACACCCTAAATAAGGTGAAATCTAAGTATATTTTATTAAAAGGGGATCTAGATTCAATGTGAATGTGTACAACACATTAAAACACTAAATAAAGGCATTATTAGGTTAATTATATATCATTTGTTCCCAAATTAAGTGTGAAAAAGGGTTACTTTTCTCTACAGTACATTTTTCCTCCACTTTAGTGAGAGTTTTCTCCCATGACAAACTCACACCTAATTAGACATTCAAGACACTTTAGTATGCAACAACAAAAAGGGTACATATTCATATCCTATCAAAGGCCAATAAAAACAAAGGATCAAGCACAACCGTTCCAACACGATGTGGAATGGGGATGTTTTTCTGTAACATACATTGCTCACTTTTGGGTAGTGGAACCTTAGTCTATCCACTAGGTGAGTTATCCCAATCATGTGTGCTCACTCTGGGGTAGTGGAACCTTAGTTAGTCCACTAAGTGAGTTATCCCAATGAGGTGGCAAATGAGAGAACCATATTAGCCTCTCTTACCATACCAAAGTTATCCTCCTGAAAAATTTGATAAGGCACCACAATGTAATGCTTTTGAATGATTTTGAATGTCATGTCTTATAAGTTTTTGTTAAAGGATATTTTTCTTTCTCCATGTAAGGTCTTCTTCTTAGGGAACATCGTGCCTAATGTCTCCAAGAGAGGAAATGTCAAGAATATCATATCACTACTTATGGGATGCCTCTCGCTTCGCATCATGCCACCAAGGGAGGTCATATGCTTTAGAAATATCACTCTTGGAAGACATCAAACCCAATGACACCACCAAGAAAAGGACATGCCACAAGAAAAAAGAAAGATCATGCTATGAAATATGTCAAAAATATGTCATCGATGTATTCCCCCAGTTTAAAGTGGTTGCTAACACCATTACTGTGAGAAATTGATTTAAAGTAGCCAATGTTTTTCCCTAAGACATGATAGCTTTCCTTGGAAAACTCTATGCCAAGTCATATGTTTTTGAAATAAAGGTACATCATGAAATAGGAAAGAAGCGCTGCCCCCAAAAATACATAAGGGATCTATGGATTGGAGATCAGTATTTCTTTGCTACAATGTTAATTTAGAGCTCATAACTATCATAATTCCCCAAATACTTAGAACTAGAAGAATGACACAAATAGAGTGAAAACAAACAAAAATCCTTTTCGGTCAACATAGAAGAGACATGGATGTCTTGACGCCTTGTATCATCCCCAAAAGGAAAACACAAGAAAAAAGGAAAAGATTCTTATGACATAGATAAGAATGTGCATACATATAGAGGAATGCATAAAAAATAGTGAGAGATACATCAAACGTAACATCATGGGGGATCACATTACACACATGCAATCACATAAAGAAACATGAAAAATAAAAAGACTAGTAAGGCATATGCGAGTCAACCTAGAGTAGGTCAATGGCATACCAATCATGGTCTATATAAATGGAAGGCGTACAACTAGCCAAAGGGACAAAAATGTGTACCAAGACTAGGACAAGGCTAACTAACCCATGCCCCTACTAACTACAGGATAAGGATGAGACAAGATGGGTGATGATATGTTGCTCCTTGTGATAATGGAATGATTTTCCATGAATGTATAACATGTAATAGTGAGAATGTTAGAATCCTACAACTATTACATGACAAGGAGTAGAAGGCATGCTTTAAGGAATTGAAAGGTTGAGTTTTGTTGCTTCTATACTTGGGAGATAGAATAACAATATTCACACTCTCTCATTCAAGGAAAACCCTAGAGATTTCAATCTTAGGTATGCAAAGGAGAAAGAGATGGGCTGATCCACGAAGTTGGGTACACAAAAAGCTCAAAAAGTGGAAGTGTTTTTGTTTTTTTTTTCAGAATTTGTCACACTTCTAGACTGAAAATTTGAGGCACTTACACAATGAATCTTAAAAAAAGTTAGTAATATGAAATTTATCATTTTGAATCTAGTTTCCAAATATGTAAATTATTCAAATACCCAAATTATAGAAATTAAATTTTTATAGGGATCTATAAAAGCCACTTTGTAAAAGTCCCTGTATTTTTACTATACCAAACATGTGTACGGACACCACTTTTTGACCCAAATAAAAGTATTTTTCTAATTCCTTTTGGGAAAAGAGAGCTAACAACATGAAGATTGATGTGGAATTTCTTTTTGTAATTTTTTGTTGAATATTTTTTTTTTAATTAAATTTTTATTGGTCTTAATTATTGTTTTTAAAAATCAACGTGTATGGACAACATAATTAAACCTAAACTAAACATTTTTTGAAAAAAAAATTCATTGTGTAGATAATTGTCTAAATTTTGATGCCATATATTTTTTTTTACAAGAAACTTAACAAAAAAAAAGTTATTATCAAACAAAAAAAAGCCTAATATTTCAAGTTTAAGGACTAGTTTGTTTAGAAATTAATTGAAAAATAGGAAACATAATCCAATATTAATTAAAATTATATATTTAGAAAGTAGACATCGTGTTATCTAATGGGTTTTAATTTTATAGATTGATTCAAAAAAAAAGTCCATTAGCGGGTATGTGCAGGATCATCATGGAAAAACCAAGCCCTTAAGTGGTGAAAAATTCAAAAAAATAAGAGTTAGGAAACCTGACATAAAATTTTGAATAAGTTGTCTATATTATTTAAAAAATATGTAAGAATAGAATCTGCAGCAAATTGAATGTAGTTTCTAAACTACTAGGTTTATTTAAAAAAGAAAAAATATATTTGGTGAAAATTTGAAATTTCAATGCAGTAGTACTTAAATTTCAGGGAAAAAATAAGTAGCTATCTGTCTAACCACCCTTAAAAAAAAATGATAATATTTTTTTATAAGATTCTAGACATAAGTAAAGGACTCATGTCCTGATGTGATGCATATTGTTTTGTAATTTTTTTCCAAGTAAATAACTAATTATGATTTTTTTATTACAACTTTTGAAAAATATAAAAACTCATATGTCTGACCACCTTAACTTGGTCAAAACTTGATGAAATTCATTTTTTATTAAAAAAATCTTATAGTATGCGAACCATAGAATGTGACGTATGTTTCATATTCAAAAAATGCGATACCGTTTGAAAGCTATAGATGTTTTTCAATCAGCCTATCATTCAGGACTTTAGTCGTAATTCAAATAGAAAATGAATAATAATTATTTATTAAATTCAAATTAAAGCATAATTTATACTTGTGGAAAGCTAGGAATCTCCTTTAAAACCCCTTTTCGTTTCATCAAGTTTGGGTAAAAAACAATTGTCAGCCACATACCAATCATATCGCCACTTTTTGGCCCAACATGACCCTGCACATACCCCAGCCATATTGTCAAAGTTGTACATTCTTCTTCAATCTGCCTTAGTTTTTTAGTTGCAGGTCAAAGGCTAAGGCTCAGATTGCCAAGTCTTTCCCAAGCATAAAACCAATGTTAAATGTGGATTGGGAATTCAATTTTTAAATAACTAAAAAATGTGTACACATTACAAAATGCATATGCATTCTTTATTTTCTTGATTATTTAAAAAAATAAATACTTTTTAGAAACACATACCCATTTTGTGTTACAAAACACATGCATTTTAAAATGCGTACGCGTTTCTAAAAGATATTTAATTTTTTAAATAAATGACTTCTACGAATTATAATGCGTACGCGTTATATAGTGCATACACGTTTTTTAGGCTAGGGTACCCGAACCATAACACATATGCATTTTCTGTGAGATTTTTTTTTTTGGCCGAAACTTTCCCTCTTCGTGTACCCAACTTCTTGCTTTTACCCTCATAGGAAACTTCACTAATCCTTCTCAAAATTCTATAAGGCCCATAAAAATGACACTTAACTTCCCTACATCTTCTTTCCCTTAAAGAATATTAATTGTTTGGCTATAGTCTTATAAATACCATGTCTCTTATTCAAATTCTCTCATGATCCTATGATGGTTTGTACAACTTATACTGGTTTTGATTCTTCTAGAGATTATTCTTGAGTGAACTTAAAATACCTTTTCTCTATTTGATAACATCACTTGCTCCTAGTACTCTATTATCTTCTAGAGTGAGGTAAATGAAGCTTCAACATTCATTCCAATACAAATCCATCAAATGACCTTATCTTGATTTATATGTAATAGGTGGTATTTTAATAGTTTTGCACAAAATATATCCACTTGTTTCAAATATTTTTTGATTAGCAATGTAGTTTCTCAAATAACCTTCCAGCTATTTCTCACAATCTTTGTCTAGCCATCAATTTTTGATTGGTAGTTGGTGTTGGGTTATAGCTCAATTACCAAAATAAGGAAGATATCTTACAAAAAATATCACGAAATGACTTTCTCTATCACTAATGATGGTCTTAGGTAGTCCATAGAGTCTCATCATTTTCTTGAAGAATAGATCAACCACTATGACACCTTAAAGTCTAAGGATATGGCTAAAAATTTTATATACATTGTTATTCTATCCAAAAGAAATTATATATAGTCCTTATCTTGGATGTTAGGAAGTTCTATAATTAAATCTATTGAGATACACTCCCATTTATACTCTAGGATGGGTAGTTGCTATAAAATTCTTACTAAAAATTCATATTCCATTATATTCTTTAGAAAAATGATGTGTTATTTGATATAGGTGAAGAAATCATCTTTGGGTCCCTTCCAAATGAGTCTTTATGTTATCTATTTGTAGTTCTTGAATTATCTAGGGTGTCTTGCTAAGGGGGTGTCATGAACTACTCACAAAATATTTTCTGTAATCGTTGATTCTAAAACCATGAAGGCTCTTCCCTTGAGAGAATGATTTCATTATAAAAGACATACCTTGTTAGTGTAGGTTTTTTAATATTATTTTTCCTACACATTATTAAGCATACCTTACATTATAGGAGATGTAGTTCATGTGAGGACACATGGTGTAATCCATCAATTACTTGTGTCACTCTCATCCACACTTGGGTGGTTGAGTTTCACACCCTCTTTTGGCCTTATATGCCACCTCACAAAACCACTCTATTGTCTCTTTCTGAGTAGGTTATGCCACATGTTTGGCATTTTCCAAATAGGCATAACTCCCACCTAATTTGGTTATTTGGGAGTTATTGCCCCTCTTGGAATTATATGCCTTTATTCAGCTATATAATCAACACTCCCTCTCCCTCTTATCTAGTTCAAATGAGTTCATATCAACTCAGTTAGTTCAAGGGAGAGCTGAGACATATTGTATCATTTTGTGTGATAATATCATATTCAATTATTGCACTATATTCCAGCATTTCATCCTCGTGCTACTCTCATGTGGAAGGTTTACCTCGGTTTTGCAGGTGATCCTGGGTGCACAAGTTCATCAACAACTCTTACATGGTATCAGAGAGTTAAGATCTCAAAGCCCCTTCCCAATTTGGGAGGATTCAGTAGTGAGATTTTTCTAGGAGCATTTTGAGCCAAAATGGACTATACCATCGAGTCCAAAAGGCCCATAAACCCCCATTTTCATGTATAATTTGTCCAATTTTGACAAAGTTGAATTTGGGGCCAAAAAAAATTTTGCCCAAGCACCCCTTCATGCATTTTGAGGTGATTTTTTTTTTTTAAATTCATATTTCTTTTTAGATTCTTTCTTGTATTTTTGGAAAACAAAAAAAATTGTAAAAAACATTTATTTAAAAAAAAAATCTTTTGAAAAAAAAACTAACAATTTTTTTTTTAAAATGCAAAAAGGTTTTTTTATTGCGAGTCGTACCTGTAGTCGTAGGCACTAACCTATGTAGGAAGGCATGTACTTTGTACCCTGATGGGTACCATAGACCCTACCAATCATAGCGACCGGTGGTGGCTAGATTCTTCAATAACGACTGATCTTCGTTGAAATCGGGTGTCTTCCCTCAATATCCGGTGACTGTGAATATCACCGGTAGTTTCCCCTCCAAAATTTGGTGACCACTGTATGAAATCCAATGAAAACCTAAAGAATATTCCATCAAGGTACGGAAAGATTCTACCACTAGCAAGTTCAGAGAATATTCCAACTGTCGAGTAGAATATTCTAGGTCAAGGAGTATATGTCATTATGACGGGTATTCAACTGTCAAATTTAAGCATATGCAAGCTTTTGATGGTCATATCACCATCAATTTTTTGCTAGCATATTTCTGATGTCATCAAGGCATCATCATTTTTCAAACCAAAATTGGCCCCCTCTTAAATTGAATTTTCATTTTTGTAGGTGAACTTTGGAGGCCTCTATCTTGGTCATTTTGGCTCCTTTTCATGAATTTTTTTTTTTTATTTGGGGTAGAATATCATAGGGTTTGCAATGGTCTGATCCATTTATTCTCATTTGATCTAGAGTTTCCAAAAATTCAATTTTCTCAGCAGATCTAAAGGATATTTCTCGTTTTTGGAACTTCAAACAGTTGTAACTTTCACATACGACCTTAGATCGAGGCGATTCTTTTTTGAAAGTTGATATTTTTTTTAGCACTACACATTGGTGGTATTTTGAGGTTTTTATTCTGAGATTAAATTTTACTTTCAATAGTTGGGTCCAATATTGGACATAGTAAAACTCTAGAAACAACTCCAGAATTGTAAACGCGCTAATTATAATGTGCCACCATCATATTTTTCTAGGGGGATCATTGATGGGGTGAATTTTGGGTGGTGATCTTGTGCTATTTTGATTGCTTTCATTTCTTTGTTGTGTATTCTTACAATATGGAAACATAACATTGAACTCCTAACTCCATATAATTATGCATCATGGAAACAATTAGTATGGAGTTATCTAATGGGAAAACGTTGCACAGGCTATATAAAACAATCTATTTCTCAACCTACTAATGTTGGTGCAAAATCTTTGTGAGAGATCAATCGTGAGAAAACTCTTAGTTACATTTGGTCACTAGTCTCTTTTGATTTACAATTTCATCTCGAATCATGCAAGACACCTAAGGAGGCTTGGGAGACTCTTGAAAAATTGTATGGTAAAACTAATAAGATTAGGGGTTATCAGATTGATAATGATTTGATGAATCTTGATCCAAAAAAATTTGACCACATCCAAGACTATATATCCAAGATTAAGCAACTAAGATCATAGCTAAAGGATTGCAAGATTACTAAGGAGGATTTATAGATGATACTAAATGTGTTATCAAAGCTTGGTCCTAAGTATTCTTTGTTTGTTTCTGGCTTTCACACCAATAGTATTTTGATGGAAACTGCATGTGTTGTAACTACATTTGATGCATTTTTAGATCTTCTAATCCAAGAGGAAGCGAAGCTAATTCAAATGGGTCTCATCAAGGTTTCCAATTCACAAGCTTTGATGGCTAGTGAGCCTAAGGTACATAAAGAATCAGGGCATCCTGATCAGAAACAAAAGAAGAAAAAGAACAAGCCGCAAAAATAATTTGAATCCTCTTCCTCAAAAGGGGAATTATCTAAGAAGGAGAATCCCACATGTGCATATTGCAAGAAACTTGGGTGTGATGAACATCAATGTTATTTAAAAAAATTGATGAGTTGAAGAATATTTTAGCAAAGAAAAAAATCAATTTTCCTTCAACTATGTCAAAGGATTCATCATCTTCTTCTAAACCAAAGTCAGAGAAACAAAAGGGGAAAGCACTTGTTCCAGTTGTAGATTCTAAGTCAGGGAGATGGATCCTTGATTTTTGAGCTTCACACCACATAGCTTCATCACAGAGTATGGGGTCATCCCACAATAATGGGTTACACTTTTTGGCCAAACTTGACATTGAAATCAACATTTTCAGAGAAAACTCCACTTTCTGACACTTATAGTAGGTAAACTATTAGGAATTTGAAAATGATGTAAACTAGTGATTTGTGAGATTTTGTATGTATATTTTAAATGTTTTTTTTTTTTTAAATGAAATTAAATTGTATTTTTTTTGTGTCTCCTTTGATAACTAGTTTTTAATAGTAAACAACATTTTTAAAAAGTGGTGTGTACTTCGGCTTGAATAACTTTTTTTCTACAAAGGATAAAATTCTAATTCTTTTGAATTTAGGTTGGTAACACAAGTATCTAGTGCTTTCATTTTGTTTCATATCATTTTGTTGAATATTTTTCTTTTAATTAAGTTTTGAAGTCAAAACATTTATAACTTAGACATAGGTGCACTTCGGCTCACATAACTTTTTTGGTATGTATTGAAAGTAATTTTTTCTTTTTTTGTTAGAACAAGGACATCAATACCTAGTGGATATATATTTTTCAAAAATAAATTCCTCAAATTTACTATTTTTCCACAATGATTTTTCATCGAACTTGGCGTTCGGTGAAAAATCTATGTACAGTAAAACTAAAAAATAAAATATAAAATAAAAATAAAATATATTAAATGTATAGTTGTTGGAAAGCATTTTTCCATCACTAAAATCATCCAACTTGGTTTATCAAGTTGACTCCATTTGCACCTCCTTCCCAAGCTTCGATAGTCACAAAATGCATAAATTTTGAAATGGTGGAGGGGAAGGTGAAAAAAGGGGGTTCATTTGAACTCCCTTCATTAGAAGGGGGGTTCATTCGAACCCCCTTTATATGGTGCAAAATGGGGTTCATTAGAAGGGAGGGGGGTTCATTAGAAGGGGGGAAGGTTCATTAGAAGAGGGGGTTCATTAGAAGGGGGGTGGTTCATTTGAACCCCCTTCATTAGAAGGGGTAAACCATTTTAATTTTTTTGATCTGATCATTTCTTATTTTTCTTCGTTTGATAAATTGTAACCCACTATTGTGGGTTTACCCTGTGTTCTCTTCATTTGAAACTTGTTCATCGCCAAACATCCGGATGGCTAACAAAACACATGTGAGTGTTTGTGGGAAAGGATCTATTGACATAGATGAAGGATCATTCAATGATGTTCTTTGTGTTCCTTCATTGTCAACAAACATCCCTTCTATCAAATTACACATGGTGGGGAAGGAAAGAGTGTTGAGTTCACACCAAATTCTATGATTATTCAGGATTTGCATAGAAGAGATATTGTTGTAGTTGGGGAGGCAGATCATCAATCTTGAGTATACACCTTCTCACATTTTTCCTCTCATGTTCCTTCGACTGATGTAGACACCCATGCATCTAGTGTGGACACTTTTGAGGAGATTCAATATGGTCAAGTGAATCTTGGTATCATTTCAACTGAGATTCAAGAGGCGTGTGCTGAGACTTCATCTCCTACATCACCTGTTCCTTCTAATGATACTGGTATTGCTAAACCCATGGCTTCTATGGTTTTAGTGCAATAGGACATTCATTATCTTCCAGACACAACTACTTGGGATGAGTACTTGACATACATTGTAGGTTTGTTTTGTGAGTCCTATCTTGCAAACTTGGAGGACATAATTGAGTGCATACATCTTCTCTTTGATGAAGTTGCTTCGTCTTCTTTAGATGTTGAGGGGGAACCTTTTGACCCTCTTTTTCTTTACCCACACGATCATTCTTCAGAGTTTTACATGACTGTGACCACTACTGAGCAGCATTTGGAGAAGACACCTTTGTCTTCAAAGGATATATCTTTATCTTCGAATTTTGTTCTACATCCATCTCCACTAGGTTCTAGATTGTCATCTTCTACAGTGTGGCCTAGAACACCTAATTTGATGGTAACAACTTTCGGCATCGACATGGGGACACCTGAGTAGAGTTTAGAGACATCATGCATTTTTATCATTCTTCGTCCATATTCCTTTTAGAAATGGGAAGATATCCTACATACATCCTTGGTTTTATTTCTTCCTAAGGGGAGGAATATTGTTTGGCACTTTTGGATCATCTTCAAATTCATATGTCGATCATTCACCAATGATGCAGGATATTCTACATTAGGGGACTATATGGTATCTCTTCTTCTTCTCTCTTGGGGGGTAGTTTTGTCCTACGGGTTTTCTCTTTCTCATCTTTTGATAGGTTTCATCAATGTACATAGGTACCTAACATGGCCTCGTAGCCGAGACACATCTTTTCATTGTTTCATCCTTTCACCCACCTAAGCTATGCTTAAGGGGGGGTGTTAGTGTAGGTTTTTTAATATTATTTTTCCTACACATTATTAAGCATTCCTTAGGTTATAGGAGATGTGGTTCATGTGAGGACACATGGTGTAATCCATCAATTACATGTGTCACTCTCATCCACACTTGGGTGGTTGAGTTTCACACCCTCTTTTGGCCTTATATGCCACTCACAAAACCACTCTATTGTCTCTTTCTAAGTAGGTTATGCCACATTTTGGCATTTTCTAAATAGGCATAACTCCCACCTAATTTGGTTATTTGGGAGTTATTGCCCCTCTTGGACATATATGCTCTTATTCAGCTATATAATCAACACTCCCTCTCCCTCCTATCTAGTTCAGATGAGTTAATATCAACTTAGTCAGTTCAAGGGAGAGCTGAGACATATTGTATCATTTTGTGTGATAATATCATATTCAATTATTGCACTATATTCCAGTATTTCATCCTCATGTTGCTCTTGTGTGGAAGGCTTATCTCAGTTTTTCAGGTGATCCTAGGTGCACGAGTTCATTAACAACTCTTACATACCTATTATTTTATGTCTTCCCTTCAAATAAATTAGTTAAAAATAGGTTCTTGGCATCCTCTATTAGGATTTTTAATTCTTCCAATTTGTGGAGATTTGAGACATGGAACACATATTTGGCCCTTTGTAAAATGCATCAACAACAATATTCTTGTTGAATTTGATGTAGTTAATATCAAATTCAAATTATTGAAGTTCACTCATCCACTTTTTCTACTATTCCTTTTGATTGATAAAATACATCATATTTTTTTTCAAAAAAATTCACCTCAAATCAGCCATCTACCATGTTTTTCTTGAACTTGACCAACATGTGTATGATGGCCATGTTTCCACATTAGAAATGGAGAAATTTATTTCCACATCTATGATATTTTTATCCTCAAAGGAAATTAGTTTCTTTTTATATATGAGCACATGACCCCAATCTATTCTCATAATGCATCACACTCCAACATGAAAGGATGAATAAAACTATAAATTTTAGCATTAGATACAAAGTCATTATCTCTTCTACTTGGTCAAATGCTTGTTGTGTATCCTTATTCCACATGAAATATTATTATTTTGTTATTTCAAATGAGAGCATAGCTAATTGGGACAAACCCTTAAGGACTAACTTAAATCAAATGATATATATTCTTATGAGGAGAAAAGAGATTCCTTAAATAAATAAATAAAAAACTTCTGACTTGGTTAGATTATCCATTAGAAGATAATTATTTGGTTGTAAATAGTTATTTAACTAAAAGTATATTTATAGAAGGATATATGGATAAGTGTGAAGCTCAATTAGTAGAAAAGGGACTCTATTAGGTAGAGAGAATTTAATTATGATAAAAAAACACCCTATCATGAAACTAAATTCACTAATATGTTTATTAGCTATTGCTACTTATTTTCATCTTGAAAATGAATAACTGGATGTAAAGACAACACTTCTACATGGTGAGTTTGAGGAATAAATTTATATGATATAGAAAGAATATTATAAGGTGAAAGTTAAATTGAAAAGGTCTCTTTATGGTTTGAATTAATCACTAAGGATGTTGAATAAAATATTTGATAGGTATGTAATGAGATATGGTCTAGGTAATAGAAAATCTTATCTATGTGTATATTTCAAACAAAAAGGTGAATATTTTTTATCATAATGTTCTATGTAGATGATCAGTTTGATAAATTATCATTTATCTTCAAGGTTTGAGATGAAATATATTGGTGTTGCAAGTTTATTTTCAACATTAAAATTAGAAGCAATTATCTAAATAGAAAAAATAATTAAATCAAGATAAATATGTTATGATTTTGTAGGGATTATGATACACCATACTAAACTTGTGAGTATTCTATTTCTTATTAATAAAAAAAATCTACTAAATAATACCCTAAATTAAAAGAAAAAATTGAGGCATGCTAGTGTTGGTGTTAGCCTCATGCATGGAATGGTTTGTATTAGACCTAACATTGCACATGTCATGAGATTTGTGAGTAGATATATGTCAAAAATAATTAAATAAAATTGGACTAGTGTGACATAAATTTTTAGATATCTATGCAGTAGCTTAGATTATGCAATTACTTACCAAGGAAGAATACATGGAATAAAAAAATTTAATTTGCAAGGATTTGTGAAGTTTGATTGGTGTGGAGATGTTGAGTGCTAGAGATCTATTGGTGGATATATGCATTTAATATTTTTCAATGACAATCAATTTGAATGAGAAAAAATAAGCCATGGTTGTATAATTTTTAATATAGATAGAGTACACGGAAGCTTCTCATTCATGTAAGCAATAAATATGGCTACGAAGGTTGTGCTCGATAGTTAGCTAGATATAGAAGATGATAAGGATTCCCACTAAAGAATCCTACTTATCATGTTTTTTGAAAGAATATTGGAGTATTGTGTCATTTTGTGAGAGAAAAAATTAAAACTAAATGAGTATTTATGGAAAATATTGATACATAAACTAATTTTGTTCATTCATTGATAAAAACTATGATTACTTAGAAATTTTCTTGGTGCAAGAAATCAATATGTATGGTTTCCCTCAACAACTAACATTTTAAGAGTGTGACCTTCATGGAAAGTATCTAACGAGTGACAAAATCTTGGACTAGTATTGTATACATTCCATATTGAATAGTTTGGATAATATCAACCTTTCTAGTGATTGGAAAATTATGATTTTTAAGAAAAAAATGGTGTTATTTAAGATATTCCTTTTTATTTTGGTATGATTTCATGCAATGTGTAAAAATATTTTTGATGTTTCTATTTATATAAATACACGTGTTTAAACATAAAATAATTATTTTTGGTGTTAATTTTTGTAATAGCAATTTTTTTAGATAAATACTGCCTCTATTTTTCATTATTATTTATTTTACATGTTATTGTGTTAGTTTTTAGATTTTCTATACACTACTCTTAGGTAAAGATACTATTGACCACATGCCTCACCACCAATTATTATGACTCTTGAAAACTAGCTATTTTATGTCGTAAGCAAACTATAGTAGTAGAACATATTGGTTGATAGGTATGATTTGGTGTATATTTCTAACTATATGATAATTGTGTGAATTAGGGGTAATATGAAAATAGGTTCATGTGCATAATAATGTACATATGTCAAATAAATATTAGGAGAGTGACCATGAAGAGATAAATAATGAGAAGGTATTGCTAGATCCCTACTAGATCAATATGCACACCCTATTTAGAAAAGAAGGAAATGAAAGCATGTGCTAGATTTCAAAATGAAGTGTTAAGATAATAAGATGAATTGAACCATTGAAATTTTTTACCATTTGGATGAAGGATAATTCACCATCAATAATCTAACATCATCTACAAGCTTATATTGAATAAGGAAGAATATTTTTTAATATGAAAAGGATCATTTGAAGTACCATCATGATCATTATCTGTAATAATTAAGCACTAAGAACCATAATTTCATTACATAATGTACCTAGGAAGGTAAAAAAATATTAATATGACCTACATGAGTGGAAAATTTATTAAAATTAAGGTGTATACTCTATCATCATGTAGTAAAACATAATGTGAAATAATTCAATGAATATCCATAAATGTAACATGAGATGTATAAATTATGTAATTGTGATAAAATTCATCGATATTTATTCAATAAGATAACTCTTTGAAATTAAATGCATCTAAAGATATAGTTGTACCATGGAATTTAATATAAGTATTACCAAAATAAATAAAAATGTATTGATTATGTAGTGATGGTGTAAACTCATGTCACATAAATTATCATCTATGTGTGTAAGGATGTAAAATGAGTTCACATTACAATATTTGGTTTACTAGTTGAATTGTGTGATTGAAAGGTTCTTAAAGGTAAAACATTGTTGCGATCTAAAACACATTAAAATCACTATCTATAGAAGAATGGGAGACATATGGGATCATAGATAAGCATAGAAAGTATGTCTCAAAGGGAAGGAAAATAGTTGACTAATTTCTTAAAGGATTGAAAAATACCTATATAATGATATAATGCCTCCACAAATAATAGGTTCATTCCTAATGATAAAATACCATAATTGATCAATGATGTTAGGATCAAATACTACAAAGTGTATAAAATTTTAATATATGTAATGGAAGAATGAATAGTAGTCAAATATAAAGGACAATGAGAGTCCATGATGTAAAAATGCGAACAGCATAGGGTTAAGTTCTCCTATGTTAACTCTTTAGATGAACTAACATTATAGTCTTCACAATTCTTTTTAGGATAACATTCTCAAGAATCCATATGGTTATATGTAGATTGTGATGTGATGGGTTCCTTTTAGTCTCTAATTTTTTTTCTTGATTCTTCCATTTATATGAATTAAATGTACAAATTATTTCTTTTAAATAAAAAAATATAAGAATATGTAGCATAAACATGTACCAAGTTAACTATAAGTGGCTCATAGAAAAATAAAATAACTTAGAATTTTAAATTTAAAAGTTTGAATTCCTCTAGTATTTGCTAAGAGAAAAGAAATGTAAATTTGAAGATCAAGAATAAATGTATAAAATTTTAGGTTGATAATAAGGTGAATTTGTGGAAAAGGCCCAAATACAACTAATATAAGATCAATTATATGGAATATGTATAAATAAAACTAATTGATATATAATTATATCAAGTTGTTCCATAAAAATATGATCAAAACTAAATAAAACTTAACATAGATAAACAAATTTCACCATTGCATATGTGTTAAAATGTTTCTAACAAATCTCTATCTCATATTCAATGTTATCTTATAAGGCCCTCTTGTAGATGGACAAATTCATACTCTAATTGACCATTATGATGACTCATCTTATAGTGTTATCTAGCTGATTTTGATTACTCCTTGTGTTATTTTAGAAGTAGGAGGAGGCTTTCCCCAACAACTCATAGATTATCCCTACATACTTACTATTTAAGCATATTTATACTTTTAATATTATTAAACTAAAATTATGAATTACTTTTTTTATTAGAGGTAAAAAATAGGTTTTGAAGGGGCCCATAACCCTTTACAAAAAAGATCAGATGAAACTAAAGATAACTACATAAAACATATAGCAGCACAAACACAACACACCATCAGTGCAACAATAGCCAAAAATGAGGGACAAAAGTAGCAACACTACATATTCTTCAAGATATCAACAATGTCCATGTCGCTTGCCATAGCCTTCTAACAGTCATCCATGACTTCAGACAAATCTTTAGCAGGAGTCCCAGCTTGAGCCTTACTCTTGTTTCATGTTCTATACCGAAGCCCACCCACATTCACCTCACTAATCAAAATATTATACTTATCACCACCCATATCAACAAAATCCTTTTCCTCCATCAGCCTGCCACTAGCACCAGTCTCCTCACTAGGAGTGATCTCCTTGCATTTCTTCGCATTATCAAAAGGAGAGGAAATTCCAATAGACTAAACTTAACCATAGATTTAGTCCCATCCCCACCCTTCTCTATATTAGCACAAATCCTCTTGATTTGGTCCTCAAGGGTGAGAGTTCTTTCCTCAAGAGTCTACTTCATCTTCAGTGTTTCATCTACCACAATTTTCAAAGAATTAAATAGTTCATCAATCTGATTCTAAACCAAAGACTCACCAGTTTTACTCATTTCACCACAAACTTTAACATTGGTCATGTTAAGTTCATGGAACACCTATTTAAACAATTTGAAAAAAATAATGGAACCCCTCTCTAGCCATTCCCAGAATAGCAAAAATATCTTCATGATCAAAGTTAAAAACACCCTTACCCACAGCATCATCCTCCTGAGAGGATCTTACCTTGTCCTAACTAGTAGAGACGTCCTTACCCTTACCAACAGCAACTGACATTTTAATTTTTTAAATAGAGTCTACAATCTCCTTAGCAACAAACTTCCTTCTCTTCCGCGAGTCTAAATCCACAACTTGGGAATCCACAGTGCCCTGCCCACCAACCATCTTAAGGGTAGAATTAGCTTGTATATCAAGCAATTGGCTCACAGACCTAACAATTAGTTTCTTATTATTCCCTACCTCCAGATCCTTCTTATGCTTTGCCCCTAAAACAGGGTGTAATGAAGACACCTCACCAGTCATTTCAATCTTATCTTCTTGGCATCTACTCATCTTTTCAATAGCAATATCCTCACTGCAAATCTCATAACCCTTATTAGGGATTGGCACCCCTTTCTTAGACTTACCCACTTTAGGGGGTTGTGAAACCACCTCCATAAAATCAAGAGAATCTAGGACATAATCCATGTCCTCCTCATGCCACAACTCCTCTTCCAAGACAATTTCCCTCTTTTTCCCTTTTTTGCTAATCGGCTCCTCTTAAGAAACCATTTCATACTTCACAGTCGGCTTCTATTGCTTACCCTTAGGAGTAGCATTCGGCTTAAACACCTAAAAATCTTTAGCATAGTCTAAAATTAAAAGAATGAGTCCACATGCAACACCAGATTTTTGGGGTTCCTTTTGTGGTCCTTCAGACCAGAATCCAATGACACCAAGAGATAGTAAGGAAAATAAATTCTCTTTTATGGTGAAAATGATTCAGCATAACAAAATGGTAAGCATTTACCACAAATAAATGACCTTCGAGGGTAAAATACCTCATGAGTTCCTCAGCCACATCCCCCAATAGCACCTTGAGTGAGCTATGCTGGTACCCACCACTCTTCGTCATCTTAAGGTCTTGTGCTTCATTCCCTTTGAAAAATATTTGCATGGCTTCCTATGACTCCTTCTTGTCTCTGAAAACTTTCTTACCATCCATAGACAACCCAGTGATATTGGCTATAAAATCCTCATTCACATCAAATTTTGTTCTTCCCAATTTCAAAACCATGTTGTTCCATGCTTTAGCAAACAAAGCCGTCATCTGCAGGTTGTTTCCATGCAACCTTTCCAAATATAGAGTTAGCCCACCTTTCTCTAAAACACGCCACAACTCCTCCTTTTTCTTAACAACATTGCAAGAGAAAGGCTCCACATAGTTCCTATCACCTCCCATGGCATTAGAATTTGTAGAGCTGAGAAGCTATAGAATCTTGAAAGAAATGAGGAGAAACCTTGAGAAGGAGACACAAAGAATGCCCACAATCCATGTGACAATAGAATTATGGAAGGGAAAAATAATGAGCCTAGAGTTTTGTTTCATATAGATATCAACTAGGGTACCATCAACTCGATCCATATCTAGCTTACCATCACTCCACATAATAACCTACCATGTGAAAATAGTCATGCACGCCCCAAGCCTTAAAATATCATCAACCAAGTTATCAATTTTGGTAGTCATGATTAATACAAGCAATTGCCTCCAGAGGGAGGGGCTCATTTACACCCCATTCCCTAATACTCCTAACACCAAGATTAGCAAAAAAATTAACTAATCCATTTCCTTCTCTCAGAATATGAGAAATATAATACTTATTGAAAGATTTAAGAATATCAATAGCATCCATAATCAAAGGTTAAATAGTCCATGAAAGGGCAGCACAATTCTTCAAATTATTAATAATATTGAGAGAATCCCCTTCAAGCCACACTTTCTTGTAACATTTCACCTATGCCAACATCAAGCCATAAGAGGTTGCAATCGCTTCCGCATAAAATTATGAATTGTTATTATTGTTTTAAAAAAAATTATATTAAATTTTGAATGTGAAAAAATTATATAATTTTTCTTAAATAGCTACCACTAAAACCCATTGAATGATGAATTATTATAACCTCTATCTTCTTGCCTAAGAATTCTTAACCTATGAGAAATTTGAAGTATCAGCCTTACAAAATGAGGTGTACACAAGACTCTCTCCTCTTCCAAAAGTGGAATATATCTTTTATTTAAAAGGCATACCAAGGTCACTAATGGTCTCCTACTTAACCTAGTTAGACCAAATTACTGTAACAAGTGTATATTTTCTATAATGGTGGGAGCATGAAGATGCTCATCGTCAATGAGCAAACAAGATGGATCATTGTTGTGGATCAACCCCTAATTGGAGATGACATATAAAAACACTACTTTCTTAAAGCTTAGCCTTTTGATGCAATACCCTTATCATTTAAGAGAAACAAGAAAAAAGGTGTACAATATCACTTCTTTCGCTTACCATTCATCTTTTAGGCTATTGCATGGGTATATACTGTCCTAATAAATTGTTCCCAAAATTTACCTTTAATCATCGTATTTAAAATAAATTATAGATTACTACTTTAAATTTGTAAATTATTTTATGATCTACATCCATGGTAGAGCTCTACTGACAACCTTTTAAAGGTCTAAATGATAGTAATATAATCCTTTGACTCTTTGTTATAATACCTATGATACATCCAATGGAATATGCATTTTAATAAAGAGGGAATATAGATATCAGTGAGGATAATGCATATCTGCCGAAAAGAAACTTCCATAAAGCTAGCAGAGAAGAAATCAACATTCTATTCTCTATCAAATGCTAGATAACTTTCACTAGGATTTAACAGAACTCTTAAAAAATTTGATAACTTGCACGAGTATATAATAGAAATTGAACTCCTAGAAATAAGAAAAAAAACATATATGTTATAAACTAAAACTATCCGCTATATGTAGTAGTTCATTCAAAACAACCTGTGTTGGTTATGCTCAGTTCTAACATTACGTTTCCTTAGATCATGTTGCAAACTTCTTTTAGTTGCACGCAACTTGGCATGATGCAATAGCATTTATATCAACTAGTGATAAACATGCTCATTGGATCGTGCCAAACTCTGGCTTCTGAAAGGAATGAGCATGTTTTTTTCTTATCCCCGCTGCCATGCTTGAATTAGATTGTTGCGTGGGTATTTATAGGCAGCCAAAAAGATTAAAACATTTTGTGAAGAGATTACCATCGTAGTATTGGGGGACCAATACATTGCATGGCGGGCCACAACACTTAAAAGTTGAATGCCATTCTCGTGGCACACCTTTTTCCAATTTTTTTATTCAACAAGACCTAAATGGATTATCAAAGACTTTAACAATGGTGGATCGTTTTAGACATCTCCTGAAACATTTTCAATATATCAATTATACAGCCCATGCAAGCCATTGTTTGCAGTCAAAATGCCATCAGTCGGTTAAACTTTTAGTTTATTTATTTAGATATTACTGTTTAATATGGGAAAGTCTATTAAATGATTTTTTGTATGTTGGAACTATTGTGAAATGTACGTGTGTGATATGTTTACATAGAAAAATATGAAATGGATAAAACATAATTGAAAATTTAATTCTTAAATTTGTGAAAGTAAATTATTTTATAAAATGTTAATTGTTATTTATTTTAGATTGTAGGAAATGGGTATCACCTCAATAAACTGCAATGCTTTTGGTAAACTTGGATAGCCTCCCATGACCACTAATGGCACGTCATGCCCTCCGATACCATGGGAATGGAGGAAAGAATAGACCTTGTGACCTCTTTGCAAGACTATGCTTTACCCAATTGAACTAGACCCCCCGCCCCTATTAATTGTTATTTATTATTATCAAATATTTTTTAATAATATTTTAAAATATCAATACACATACTAACAATCTATGCAAAGCTTATCACAACCAAATTAAATAAGAATTTTCATAAGTTGATGTTTAAGTTGGGTCAAAGATTTCAGGGACTCGAGATGGATCATGGGATGATTAATTTCCCACAAGAGGAAAGACTTAGCTTTTCCCACCCAAGCCCCATTTGGAAATTTGTGTGCAGTAAGCACATATTCAAGTGGATGATAACATTTTTTATTATGTTTGGTGTCTCCATGTCGGTAGGGCACTTGTCATTCATAGGGACGAGAGATAAAATAGCGTGGGCATCCCATTTTTCTTTTTTGTTTTGATATTGAAGGCAGTGGATGTTAATTCCCAGGAATAATGTCACCAATAGAGAAATTAAATAGCGACTGATGACATTGCACTTCACTTTTAAAAAGAAGAACTACCTATGCTTTCATTTGACATCATTTTAGTATTCTTTTCTACCATAGCACCATATGTGATTTGTTATGTTACAAACTGAAAAACAAAAGGACCACTTCTAATCTAATTTTATATTATTGATATTTTCAAAAATTATATAAAGGTGTTCGATGCAATGGGAAGAAGATTCGAGAGTTTTATGTCAGTATTGGCTTTGTTATATGTTTGTTTCCTATTTCATTTCTATAGGATCTTTTTCTTACATTCATTTATTGTGGTGTGGATTACATTGTTTTGTTTGACATTGGTAAGCGAAACCATGTCGAGGTTGTCCTCAAGTGAGGCCCTTGCCTTGTTTTTTCTTTTGTTTTAGTGTTCAAACTATGGACTCATGACCTTGTCATTTAAGATGACATGCCTCTTCGAGTTCTAATTTGGCTCGAAAGTTTCCTAGTCTCCCCTTGTCTTGCTAGAATTTTCCACCCCAAATAATGTCTTCATTAGGCAATGTGGTATGCATAGAACTTGAAAGATTCAAATTCACTCATCCCCGCCAACATGTATGTGTGGAGACAGAACTCTTTAAGGACCTCAAGGACACTATAGATATTCAAGTTGGCCAAACTTGTTATTCTTATCGAGTTCAATATATAAATTTTCCTAACACGTTCTATCACTTCCAATCCTTCAAGCACAAGATTTGAGATTGTCTATTGCCATCTTCATGTCTAAATCCTTCAATATAACCCTTGTTGATCCAGCAGGATCCAAAAAACTCAAAAAATTCACAATCTCAGAATTGGCATCATTGTGTAGAGATCGCCCACAAAATCCTGACACAACTAGAATCGCGTCAAAAGGAGGTCATAGGCAAGAGTTATGCTCGGTCAAAGATTGGTCAAATTGGAAAACTAGGGGGTAGGAAAAAAAGGGCAAAAAATTGATTGTCACAAAAGTGGTCAAAATAAGCATCATCGTGAAGAGCTTGTCGAGACCTTTCCAACGGTGTTCATTTCATCAAAAACAAAAACCATATGCCAAAGTTACACCAAGTCAAAGTTTTAGTCAAAATCATGATGTCAGCATGTGACGTGGTAGTTGACTAGATGGTGACGTGGAAATTGCAGGTGATGTGGCAAAAATCTCACAAAATTCACATACACCATGCTTTATTTTCTGAAAAAAATAAAGTGGTGGAGGTTTATTCCAAAAAATCCATTTGGTGGGATCAGATTTTGTGGGATCCCAATTGGATTTTGTGGGATCCCAATCGGATTTGGTGGGATCCAAATCTCCTAAAAATCAAAAAGATTAACTCATAAGAAAACAACCCTCCATTTAAAAAAAAAACAACTTAATGATTCAAAAACAAAATGAGCCCATGAATAGGTGTTAAGGGCTTAAGCAAATTAAATTATTTTTTAACGGGATGTGTCATATTTAAAGCATATTCTAGCCTGATTTATTAACAAAATAACCTTTTATGGTTATATTAACCCCTTAAATTGTTATGAAGCCTAATTATAGGCCAAAAGGGGTTGAACAAAATATTTAAAAGGGATTAATTTGTTTGAGGGGAGTTATTTATTTATTATGGAAGTTTTTAACCCCATATGCAAAATTATGTATAAAATGGGAGTAGGAGTGTGAGTTTTCAATTCAGGTGTTTTGAGAGAAAATTTTATGCTCTTTTGAGGAATTTTTGGAGGAGAACTTTACAAGGTGATATTAAACCAAGAATTGTAAAAAATATTGAGAGTGAGATTGTGAGGAGACTATTGTAAGCTTGGAGAATTCTAAGAAGGCATTTTCAGGTGCTTGGAAATCTTAATAAAGTGGTCCAACATTGAGAAGTTGATCCGAAGACGTAGTCCTAATCGAACGAACTCCATTATCAAGCGTGATCTCTATTTTTCTCTTCTATCTTCTAATTTTCTTCAATATTTTCATTTTTTGAGTTTCCAGTTTATGTTCATTAATTTTTTTTGGATAAAGTATTAAGTGTCACATGGCTAGCTTTCTGTACTCAAATAGCACCCTTTCTAACCACGTGCGGCACCATTTTCCTACTTACTTGAGCTACACCGTAAGATGCTAACTCTTTGGGTCGGATCCGGATTACGCCTTTCCTTAAATCACCGAGCTCTTTCTTTTCTTGCAACGGAATGTAATCACGGCTCTAGCGCAGGGTTGCACTAAAACCGGCGGTACTCACGAACCTTCAGTCGGGCGGCTGCTGATCCGAATGTAGGGTAATAACAAGCTTTATTGTCTTAAAGAAGCCTCGGGCTCAATTACAATAAAAGAGAGTCTTTCTTACTCTCACAAGACTAGTTACAAACAATGAGACCCTGTCTCACTGTACAGCTACCCCTAGAATCACGGCACTCTTTAGGCTCTGTTTGACCCCTTCACGTGACCTCTGACTCCTGCTCTACTTCTGACTAGAACTGCTGTTGTTGTTGATGACCTCTGTTGATCTTCAAGTAGGAACGTCGCGTTCTCCCAATCGAGCTACACGACGGATTAC
Organism: Sequoia sempervirens; assembly: GCA_007258455.2. Lineage (NCBI taxonomy): Eukaryota > Viridiplantae > Streptophyta > Pinopsida > Cupressales > Cupressaceae > Sequoia > Sequoia sempervirens. The sequence continues at coordinate 112,436,738 of VDFB02086081.1, forward strand.
CCTGTCCACAGCCCTGGTCCCCCTTGTAGGGACGAGGCTGACCTCAACGCAGCGCTTGCTTTGCACTTTTTGGAACTCTCTGCACTGGGAGCATTCAATGCAGTATGAATCTTCGCTTTGAGGGCTTGTTGGCAATTTTAGCTGGGTGTAGTGTTTCAACTACTTCGAGGATGCATGCTCCCCTATATAAGCTATTAGTATGAATCCCTGACCACGGTAGGATGACACCGAGGAATGGCCAAGGGCCCCAATTTCCTCCTTCACGACATTCTACCCCAGGACCCTGATTAGCTGAACCCCAGGTCCCCAATTCCTGTCCTTCTCTGAACTATCTGAGTTGCGACCTCCGATGAGTCCACTTTTCGGACTGCGTCCACCCCCAGGGTGTCCGGCTTGACTCGAACTCCTTGTTGAATCCGACTTACGCTCCAATGGTTGAGTTCCACTCCACGGCGTGTTCGCCTTATTGGAACACTGGTGCGAGTCCCAGGATAGGACTGCACTCGGCCGCAAGGGCATTTTCCCTGCGTTCCCGATGTTGAACTCTCAACCTTGTGACATCCTCCCCCACTTTAAATAGGCGACGTCCCTGACGCCTGCACACAAATCACCTTGATGGACTGGTGCGGATAATGCGCCCGACTTTCTTTCGGGGCTTAGAACTGCGCCTGGGAGTCTCTTTGGAGGAACTCCAGGATCTGATCTTCGAACTTCCACAGGCTCTCTGCTTTTTCCCATGTTGCTTCCTCCCTGGGTTGGCCCTGCCAATGTACCAAGAATTCACGCCACCTGTAGCTGTCGAATCTGCGCTCCTTGACTGCAAGCACTTCCTGTATCTGCACGTTGGGTTTGTCCAACACATTTGCTGGCCCTCTGTTAGGGATACTTCTACTTGGGTCCTCTGCATCAAAGTGCATTGGACGGAGCTGACTCACATGGAATACGTTGTGTACACGCATGTGATTTGGAAGTTTCAGCTTGTAGGCTACTTTACCTACCTTCTCCACAATCTCGTAAGGTCCCTCGAACCTTCTTATGAGAGCATGGCTCAAGCCCTTTGGTGGCTTGAACTGAATCAAATCCAATTTTAGGAGCACCTTGTCTCCCACCTTGAAGTCCACGGCCCTTCTGTTTTCGTCCGCGTACCTCTTCATTCTTTCTGCTGCCTTAACCAAATAGTGACGAGCCAAGTCGACTCTATCTTGCCACTCTTTAAGATGGTCTGCTGCTGTAGGGCATGGCCCTTTGTATCCTCCGAGTACTGTATGCGGGGTCAAGGGTTGTTGTCCAGTTGCCAAGTGAAACGGTGAGTACTGGCTTGATCCCGATCTTTGAAGGTTGTAACTGAACTGTGCAGAATCCAGAAGCTTCGGCCAGTTTGACTGATCCGCACACACAAAGTGCCTCAGGTAATCCTCCAACACTACATTGACACGCTCGGTCTGGCCGTCGGTCTCTGGATGATGGCTTGTGGACATGAGTAGCTCCGTTCCCATGAGCTTAAACAGTTCAGCCCAAAAATTTGATGTGAAACGGGCGTCCCTATCACTGATGATGCTTAATGGGAGACCCCAATACTTGACCACGTTCCGATAAAAGTAGTCGGCGGCAACCTCCGCTGTGCACGGTGTCTGACACGGCACAAAGGTCCCATACTTCGAGAACCTATCGACTACAACCATGATACTTGAAAAACCATCGACGTTGGGTAGACCAATGATGAAGTCCATTGAAACACTGGCCCAAGGTCGAATCGGAACTGGTAGGGGTTGCAGCAAGCCTCCCGGAGACTGCACTACAACCTTGTCCTGCTGACAGATGAGGCAACTTCGGACGTAGTCATCTACATCCTTCCGCATCAACGGCCAATAGAACCCTCTTTCCAAGAGCGCTAGAGTTCTCACTTGGCCTGGGTGTCCTGCCCACAGGCTGTCGTGACATTCGTGCATAATTTCTTTACGCAAACTCTTGTATTTGGGAACATAGACTCTGTTCTGTGTAAACATCATTATTCCATTTTGTTCACTTAGCTTTCGAGTCTTCCCCTCTTTACACTGCTTCCACAGCGCTGCAGCTTGAGGATCTTCCACCAAGCCCTGCTTGATGTTCTCAACCATTTCTGACGAGAGAGTCACCTGACTTGCATTGCGCTCATCACTTTTTGACTCACCCTCTACTGCCATTAGCTGTGCTTTTCTGCTCAGTGCATCCGCCACAACATTCTACTTGCCAGGGTTGTATTGGATTTCATAGTCGAACTCGGCTAGAAACTCTTGCCATCTAGCCTGCTTTGGTGTGAGTTTCGCTTGTGTCTTGAAATATGTTGAACTAATCTTGTCTATCTTGACAATGATCGGTGCGCCCAATAAGTAGTGCCTCCACGTTCGAAGACAATGTATGATCCCTGTCATCTCTTTTTCATGGGCGGGATAGATCCTTTCTCTATCCTTCAACTTTCTCGACTCGAAAGCCACTGGATGTCCTTCTTGCATAAGAACGCCCCCAACTGCAAAGTCCGATGCATCACTCTGCACCTCAAAAGGCTTACTGAAGTCAGGTAGAGCAAGCACTGGTTCCGTGGTGAGCTTCTCCTTGAGTAACTCGAACGCTGTCCTGCACTTATCTGACCAGTTCCATTTTCTGTCTTTCTTCAAGAGATCCGTCAAAGGGGCGGCTATCTTAGAATAACCCGCCACGAACTTCCTGTAGTAGTTTGTCAGACCCAAAAACTGCCTCACTTCGTGAATATTCTGAAGCGGCTCCCAATCCCTGATTGCTTGGAGCTTTTCTGGATCCGGCCTGATCAAACCTTTGCCCACGATATGACCAAGGAAGTGAACTTCCTCTTGGGCGAAAACACATTTTTCCTTTTTTACGAAGAGTTGGTGCTCCCGGAGCAACTCAAACACCTCCGCCAGGTGAACCTTATGTTCCTCCATGGTCTTACTGTATATCAGGATATCATCTAGATACACCACCACTGACTTATCCAAAAGTGGATGGAACACGTCATTCATAAGTGTGCAAAAAGTCGCCGGAGCGTTGCACAGCCCGAAAGGCATGACCATAAATTCGTATGACCCATATCTGGTCACACAGTTCACCTTTTTTTCATCCCCTACTGCAATTCTGACCTGATAGTAGCCCTGCTTCAAATCTAACTTTGTGAAGATCTTCGCCCCTGCTAGGCGATCAAAACAGTCTGCTATTAAAGGTAGGGGATATTTGTTTTTGATGGTAAGCTTATTGAGTGCCCTGAAGTCTACACATAGCCTCAGTGTTCCGTCTTTCTTCTTTTGGAACAAAACTGGCGCTCCATATGGTGAACGAGATGGCTTAATGTATCCCGCCTCTAACAGCTCTTCTAGCTGCCTCTTAAGCTCAACCATCTCAGGGCCAGACAACCGATATGGTGCCTGGGCAGGAGGCCTCGCTCCTGGCTGCAGTTCAATACGATGGTCCACCGCTCTTCTCGGTGGAAGTTCTGTCGGAAGCTTTTCTGGCATGCGATCCGCGAACTCTAATATGATTTCGTCGACATCTGGCGGAACGGGTGCCTCAGTGACACCATCCAATTCGTCCCACCCTCCAAGCAAGGCAGCTAAGAACATTGGTTTTTTGTTGTTCTTCTTTGCTGACTTCTTCATGCTCAGAGCCGAAACCACCTGGTTCTTCCCACTCTGTCTCCTTTCTGTCGTCTTTACCAGACTCCTCTGAGCTGGGTCCATAAACATGAGACTCTCCAAATGAGGGATTACTGCCACTCTTCTGAGCCTTAAGAACTCCTGGCCTAAGATCATCTCAAAATCTTCCATCTCTATGGCCATCAGGTCCATCTTGTTGTGCCAACTCCCGACTGCTATGGGTACATCCCGGATAGTACCACTGATCTTCTGTTCAGGTGAGGAGACGGCCTTGAAGGTACTCGTGCCTGCTTGCACCTTGAGTCCCATTCCTTTGGCTTTCTTAGCCGATATGTAGTTGTGGGTGGCCCCTGAGTCCACCAATGCAACGATGCCTTTACCATTTACACGCGCATCCACGAAGCACAACTTATGCTTGTCTTCTGGTTGGGCTGCTGTGGCCTTCGGCTGAGCTGAAGTCGACGCATTGAGTGCGTGCAATTGAACAACTCCCAACTTTGTAGCTGATCCATCCTGCTCTACGAAACCTTCTGCAGCATTGATTCTCTGCCTTTCCGGACATTCCCTAGCCCAATGGTTCCCTTTGTTGCAGATGAAGCATAAACCAGGTGTCTTGGTTGTGTTCTTCGATCCACCTCCAGATCCTTTTGTCGAATTGGGACCCGGTCCCTTTTTCTGATTTCCACTGGCCTTTGTTGAAGTACTCTGTCCTGCCTTCGCTAGGTCCTTGCTGTCCTTCGACACCGACGAAGTCTTCTTCTTGAACTTTTGTTGGCCACCCAATTCTTTGTTCGACTCCCTACTGTAGTCGGACAATCGGTCTGCTGCGGCGACGGCTGCATTAAGGGTCGTCACATTAGAACGCCGGAGCTCGGTTTGAGCCCACTGTGGTAGACCTCTCATAAACTGAAACAGCTGATCTTGCTCCGACATATCTTGTATCTCAAGCATCAGGCTGGTAAATGCCTTAATGTAGTCCCGCATCTTACCAGAATATTTCAGGTCCATAAGCTGCATTCGGGCAGTCCAAGATGAGTTCTCAGGTTTGAACTGCACTCGCAATGCTTCCTGGAGCTTGGCCCAGGTGTCTACCACGACAACTAATTTGCCCTTCTTTATATCCTCCACTTTGTTTCTCCACCAGAGCTTCACCGCATCTGTAAGGTAGGTTACGGCAGTCTTGACTTTGGCTTCTTCAGACAAGCCCGGCATCGAGTCAAGATACTGGTCCATATCCCAAAAGTAATTTTCTAGGACCTTATCGTCCCTTTGTCCGCTATATTCTGACGGACGTTTTGCTGGGAGAGCAGAGCCAACACCTCCTTGAGACATTGACGTGACGAGGGTCTTTACGAACTTCATATCGTCTTCCATCCTCTGCTGCTCTTTGATTCCAGCCCTTAACTGGCTCTGCAGTGTAGAGACCTGCGCCTCCAATTGATTAAGTCGGTATTCCGAACCGACACCTTCTGCATATTGCATCCTTTCTTCTAGGTCAGTTAACCGGTCCTTCGTCCTTGTCCTAATGCGAACGGGGTTCATGTTGAATCCTCCCTGTGCCCTCGGTGACGGTGGTACCTCGTGTACACTTTGCTCTATTAAGGGACTTCCTTCCCCAAGAGAGATGCGCTCTGCATCTGACCCCTCCTGACCATTCTCTGATGCTGTTCTCATCGACATGATGATAACTCGGCGTATCGAGAGACTGGGCTCTGATACCAACTGTCACACGGCTAGCTTTATGTACTCAAATAGCACCCTTTCTAACCACGTGCGGCACCGTTTTCCTACTTACTTGAGCTACACCGTAAGATGCTCGCTCTTTGGGTCAGATCCAGATTACGCCTTTCCTTAAATCACCGAGCTCTTTCTTTTCTTGCAGCGGAATGTAATCACGGCTCTAGCGCAGGGTTGCACTAAAACCGGCGGTACTCACGAACCTTCAGCCGGGCGGCTGCTGATCCGAATGTAGGGTAATAACAAGCTTTATTGTCTTAAAGAAGCCTCGGGCTCAATTACAATAAAAGAGAGTCTTTCTTACTCTCACAAGACTAGTTACAAACAATGAGACCCTGTCTCACTGTACAGCTACCCCTAGAATCACAGCACTCTTCAGGCTCTGTTTGACCCCTTCACGTGACCTCTGACTCCTGCTCTACTTCTGACTAGAACTGCTATTGTTGTTGATGACCTCTGTTGATCTTCAAGTAGGAACGTCGCGTTCTCCCAATTGAGCTACACGACGGATTACCCTGTCCACAGCCCTGGTCCCCCTTGTAGGGACGAGGCTGACCTCAACGCGGCGCTTGCTTTGCACTTTTTGGAACTCTCTGCACTAGGAGCATTCAATGCAGTATGAACCTTCGCTTTGAGGGCTTGTTGGCGATTTTAGCTGGGTGTAGTGTTTCAACTACTTCGAGGATGCATGCTCCCCTATATAAGCTATTAGTACGAATCCTTGACCACGGTAGGATGACATCGAGGAATGGCCAAGGGCCCCAATTTCCTCCTTCACGGAATTCTACCCCAGGACCCTGATTAGCTGAACCCCAGGTCCCCAATTCCTATCCTTCTCTGAACTATCTGAGTTGCGACCTCCGATGAGTCCACTTTTCGGACTGCGTCCACCCCCAGGGTGTCCGGCTTGACTCGAACTCCTTGTTGAATCCGACTTACGCTCCAACGGTTGAGTTCCACTCCACGGCGTGTTCGCCTTATTGGAACACTAGTGCGAGTCCCAGGATAGGACTGCACTCGGCCGCAAGGGCATTTTCCCTGCGTCCCCGATGTTGAACTCTCAACCTTGTGACATTAAGTGTACCTAATTTACTCCGTCAATGGTTAAGATTCAAAAACACACAATTCTGTTGGATCAAGATTAAATTTGTAGTTGAAAGTAAAGGGAAAATTATTTGTAGCTCTTTAATTATAGATCAAGTTGGTATTAGAGAAATTTAACAAGAAAACTGCAAGTGGTGAATGTTAACCAGGTTGAAATTGAAGCAAGGAGAAGGTGCACTTATAGAGTTCAACCTAGAGATTGGAAAATGAAGGACTTTTCCACAATCAGAGATGGCAACTGAACAAAGTCCTACAGGGCTTGATGAGAAATATTTCTAGAAAGCATTTCTTGAAATGAAGGCTATGGTGGAATTTTTTTTCCAAGAGAGGCAAGAACAAAAGAAGAAAAAGGAAGACAAGGACAGAAAGAAGAGGGAAGTTGAATCCTCATTGAAAGATGAAAAAGGTAAAGGAGTCGGAGGTGGTAGTGACCCTCTTGAACCTCCATCCCCGTCCTCTTCATCTTCTTCATCATCTAACTTTTCTAAAAAGAAACAAGCTGTGCAAACACTTTTGTCAAAACTGGACATTAAATTTGAGTTTCCTATGTATAATGGTGAATTGGATGCAGAAAAACTGGATAACTGGCTTAAGCAAATCGAAGTGTATTGTAGGGTTCAATAGATATTGGATGATTCTTCCAAAATCTAGCTAGCTACCCTTAGAATGGGAGGCACTGCATTGGTTTGGTGGGAGAGTAAGATTCAAGATGATCTTGCTACACACGGTAAAATCATTTCATCTTGGTATGAATTTACTTCTGCTTTAAAGAAACACTTTTATCCTTTGGGTTATATGCAACAAGTTGTTATGGATTGGAAAAATCTAAGATAGGGTAAAGAACAAAGAGTGCAAGAGTATACCCAGGTGTTTAGGAAGGAAGCACTTACTCCTGGCATTCCTCTTTATACACAAGAAATTTTATTAAAGTATATAGGTGGTTTACATTCACATTTGAAACATACAATCCGAATGTTTAATCCATCTAACTTTGATGAAGTGGGTGTACTAGCAACCCATATTGAAGCAGGTGAAAGGAACATAAGTTTCAGTTCAAAGAAGGAATTTGTTCCTCCAACTGAAGGTAATAAGAAGGGTAAGGAGAGGAAAGCAGCTACTATGAAGAAAGAGGGAGGTGAAAAGCCTACTTGTTCACATTGCCAGAAGAAAGGGCATGAATATGCAAAAGTGTTGGAAATTGCATCTGGAATTGAAACCAAAGTGGTTCAAGGATCAAAAGGGTAAGTAGAAGACCACAACTATTGTTCAGGATCTTGGATCAGATTCTGATGATGAAACAAAGATAATAGTTATGGGTTTGAAAGGTAAAGCTTTCGGTGGTAATGATTCTACCACCGATGTTTCATGTGCTTCTACTTCTAAAAGTCATATGTTGTTCCTGAAGATAGGAAAAGATGTGAATTGTTTCATATAAGGGTGATTTCTAAGAACACTAAGATTCATACATTGATAGATAGTGGGTCCCAAGTTAATCTAATTTCAGAAGAAGTTGTTGAAAAGTTGCCAGGATTGAAAACAAAACCACATAAGAAACCTTATCCATTAGGTTGCGTGTGCAATGATAACAGATTGTGAGTAACTAAGAAATGCAATTTAAGATAATTTGCAATAACATCTAAGTTTATAGATGAGGTTGAATTTTATGTGGTTCCACTTGATATTTGTGGGATTGTATTGGGTAGCCCGTACTTATATGATAGAAAAGAAATCTTCTACAGGGAACATAATCAGTATCATTTGATTAAGCAAGGAATTGAATACATTGTGCATTCTCATCCAATTAAGACTGATAAATCTTTTGTGACAACAGGACAATTGAAAAGGGTATTCAATGTAAGCAATAATTTGGCACTTATTTCTATACCACAAGAAGTTTCATTGGGCTATGTGCAGCATCATCATGGAAAAAACAGGCTCTTAAGTAGCAAAAAATTCAAAAAAATCAGAGTTAGGCAACTTGACGTAAAAATTTGAATAAGTTATCTATATTATTTCAAAAATATGTAAGAATAGAATCTGTAGCAAATTGAATTTAGTTTCTAAACTACTAGGTTTGTTTCAGAAAAAAAATTATATTTGGTGAAAATTTGAAATTTCAATGCAGTGGTACTTAAATTTCAGGGAAAAAATAAGTAGGTGTTTGTCTGACCACCCTAACCATAATAAAATGATAATATTTTTTTATAATATTTTAGATATAAGTAGAGGACTCATGCCCCGATGTAATGCATATATTTTGGTAAATGTTTTTCAAAAAAATAATTAATTATGAATTTTTTATTACAACTTTTTAAAAAATATAAACACTCCTATGTATAACCACCTTAACTTGGTCAAAACTTCATGAAATTCAATTTTTATTTTTTAATCCTATAGTATGCAAATCATAGAATGTGACGCATGTTTTGGATTCAAAAAATGTGATACTATTTGAAAGCTATAAATGTTTTTCAATCAGCCTATCAATCAGGACTTTAGTCGTAATTTGAATAGAAAATGAATAATAATTACTTATTAAATTCAAAGTAAAGCATAATTTATATGAGTCGAAAGCTAAGAATCTCCTTTAAAAACCCTTTTCATTTCATGAATTTTGGGTTAAAAAATAGTCATCGGCCACATACCCATCATATTGCCACTTTTTGGCCCATCTTGATCCTGCACATACCCATTTCATAAAATCATATATAATTCTAAGATTGTTCCAGTTATGAAAGGAAAGCATGATGTTGGTACATTCTTTTTCTCGTCTACAAATTTACTTTTGTTATTTAGCCTTCTACTTTTTAGTAGTGTAAGGTTGGTAGTGGCAACACTGAATGTGGATGTGTATATGACTAATGTACTTACCAATATCAATGTAGTTTTGATTGTTGTTATGATGAGTCAAATGTATAGGTTCCAAAAAGGAAGGGCAGATGATATTGGACAAGTGAGGCAAAATTGCCATCACTTCAATTATATGTAAAAACAAACTTTTGGTGGTCCAAAAGCTTCTTAATGGGGAGGAATGATCCAGGAGGATCCAAAAAACTCAAAAAATTCACAATCTTAGAATTAGAATCATTGTGTAGAGCTCGCCGACACAATCCTGACACAACTGGAATCACATCAAAAGGAGGTCGTAGGCAAGAGTTATGCTTGGTCAAAGATTGGTCAAATTGGCAAACTAGGGGGGCAGGAAAAAAAAGGTGAAAAATTGATTATCACAAAAGTGGTTAAAATTAGCATCATCACGAAGAGCTTTTCAAGACCTTTCCAATGCTGTTTGTTTCATCAAAAGTGGAAACCGTATGCCAAAGTTACACCAAGTCAAAGTTTTAGTCAAAATCATGATGTCAGCATGTGACATGGCAGTTGACTGGATGGTGACATGGAAATTGTAGGTGATGTGGCAAAAATCTCACAAAATTCACATACACCATGCTTTATTTTTTGAAAAAAATAAAGTGGTGGAAGTTTATTCCACAAAATCCATTTGGTGCGATCGGATTTTGTGGGATCCCAACTGGATTTGGTGGGATCCAAATCTCCTAAAACTCAAAAAGATTAACTCATAAGAAAACAACCCTCCAAATGTTAAAAGAAAAACAACTTAACGATTCAAAAACAAAATGAGCCCATGAATAGGTGTTAAGGGCTTAAGCAAATTAAATTGTTTTTTTATGGGGAAGTTACTATGTTTTAATGGATTGTGTCATATTTAAAGCATATTCTAGCTCAATTTATTAATAAAATAACCTTTTATGGTTATTTTAACCCCTTAAATTTTTATGAAGCCTAATTAAAGGCCAAAAGGGGTTGAACGAAATATTTAAAAGGGGTTAATTTTTTTGAGGGGAGTTATTTATTTATTATGGTGGTTTTTAACCCCATATGCAAAATTATGTATAAAAGGGGGGTAGGAGTGTGAGTTTTGAATTCAGGTGTTTTGAGAGAAAATTTTATGCTCATTTGAGGAATTTTTGGAGAACTTTACAAGGTGATATTACACCAAGAATTGTAAAAAAGTTGAGAGTGAGATTGTGAGTGAGACTATTGTAAGCTTGGAGAATTGTAAGAAGGCATTTTCAGGTGCTTGGCAAACTTAATAAAGCGGTCCAACGTTGAGAAGCAGACCCAGAGACATAGTCCCAATCAGATGAACTCCATTATCAAGCATGATCTCTCTTTGTCTCTCCTATCTCCTAATTTTCTTCAGTATTTTAATTTTTTGAGTTTCTAGTTTATGTTCATTAATTTTTTTTGGATAAATTTTAAATGTACTTAATTTACTCGCTCAACAATTAAGATTCAAAAACACACAATTTTGTTGGATTGGGATTAAATCTGTAGTTGAGATTAAAGTGGAAATTATTTGTAGCTCTTTAATTACAGATCACTTGTTAGGGTCGATATACCTAAAAAATAAGAGGAAAGTTGATCTAGAATGGTCAATCGGTGGAAAAAGAACGTAAATTTTTCAAATTTGACTCTCAAATCCCTTGGCTCAGGAGCTTTAGCATGATAAGTTCTTTAAAAACTCTCCAACACTTGCAAATATTCCATTCCCTTCTTAGCAAGCATTTGGTGAGGTGAAAATGTGCAATGAAATAACTACTTAGTTGGTTGTGGTCATGACCTATCACACTTCCACTCCTCTTGCTAGGCAAAGGAGGTCTCACAATCCATCTAGGAACTTGGAAGGAGGTTTGTTTCATTGAATTATCTTTCTACTAAGATCAACTTCCAAATTGGAAGCTTTGTGATAAATTATGTATTGTTTCAAAATTGTTATTAAGCTTTAGATGAGATGGATAATGGGGAGATGACTCTCACACTTGTCAATGAATTATATTTCATGGAATGTTCAAGGTCTAATAGACCTCCCAAAAAAATACTCCATTCATGATGCTTCTCTTTAGTATTTAAATTTAGACATTCCTTACCTTGAAGCGTTCAAGGTGGTTGATTTTTTTCTTTTGATAGTGTTCCATGTTATCTTTTCTTCTAGCAATTTTTGCAGTTGGTATGATCCTATCCAAGGAGGGGTTGTCACCTTTCTCTCTCTAGCATGACATTAATTATGAATTGATCATGGTTGTGACCCCACCCATGTTATATAGGATCTTTTCGACATCAAGAATCATATCTTTGGTATTATTAATTCTTATGCTCTTGATGACACCATGGAGAGATCTTCTCTTTGGAGGAAGATCACTCATTCACAATTAATTTCCTTATGGGTTTTGTGTGAGGATTGAATATGGTCAAACTTGCAGTTATGATAAATGTGGAGTCTTCCCTATGTGGTGGATAGTTGGTGAAAGACATGTTTTTTTTTATTATGCATAACAAATTTGGTATGTTTGATCCCAATGCTAGCCATTGACAAGATCATTTACCATGGTACACATGGAGAAATTTAAGAGTGTACCTCAGTAGGGTCTTGAAGAATCTTTCTCATACCTTGATTTCAACCTTCTATTTATTTTTCCTCGCTAGTGGAACCATTGGTTAATCTTGCCTTTTCATATCATTTTTTAATAGAATTTTGCATTAAGTGGACTACCTCCAAGACTAATTCCATAAAGACTCTATTTTCCTTAATATGTCAATTTTCCACCACACAGCCACATCAACCCATATCCTTGATGCATATAGAATTTAGGTCTTTACCCCATGCATAGGGATAGTTGGATAGTATGGTACAATGATGCGATCATTTGCACATCATGGTTCCTTTGCATTTATGGATGACAACTTGACCATTTCCACTATTCTCTTATGATTCCACCAATCAAGAGCTCTACCTTGCCATTGCCACTTTGGATGCTCAACCATTTGACCTAATCACCTAGCTTTGGGTGGCTAAACTTACACAACATAATAAAATTTATAATATTCAAACAACTAAAGGAGCTCAAATTAAAGCTCGACACCACTAGCTTAATGTTGGCAACAAAGAGGATTTTTTTTTAATCCTTATGGGTTTGGCATGCTCTTTATTCCATCCAATGGGTTCATCAAGGACAACAAATATTGTAATAATTTCTAGAAATTCTGTGTCTTTTTTTTACACTATGAACATGTTTTCTCACATTAGGAGTCCTCTCTGACTATAGAATCTACTTTTCAAAAATGTCTTGTTACAATCCTTTCATTTCCAATGCATAACACAATCAATGTGATCAAATTATATCTCAACATGATCTCAAGAAGGCCATTTTTATGGAAAATGATAGCCTTCAACATAGATTACTTTCCTTGTAAATTTTATTAAAAATTTGGGATACATCAGACTATGACTAGTACATAATGTGTATTTGCAGGCCATACAAAATGGATCATTGGATAATATAATTAATAAATACAATATCAAATTCATACCTAATTTTGTGGATCTTGAAAAAACTAATTAGAGGCATATTATGCTACTTGAAATCTCCTACAAGAAATTATTACCAAATCTTTGGCCATCAAACTCTATTCCATGCCCCCTAATTGTACATCTTGACCAAAAAAGTTTTATAAAATATAGGTTCATCCTAGATAATATTATTGTTGTTTTGGGAAGGGATGGAATAGGCTCACCACTTTCAACAATACTTCTTTTTAATGAAAATTGAAAAAAAAAATATACCTTTCTTATGATAATATTTAATGACATTTCATTTTGAATATGTTGGAGGCCTTTAGGTTTAGTCCCTACATGATTCAAATGTTTTGGATGTTACTTTTTTATACTTTTTCCATAATCACTCTTGCCAACCAACAATCTATCTCATTTGGGATCCATAGGTATATCCATCAAGGATGTCTTCTTTTCTTAGCTCTTTAAATGTATTGGTTGTTTAAGGCTTTAACATTTGTTTTTTGAAGAATGTTATGAAATAACTAGCACAATAGAAGAATATGATAGGAATATGTGAAAATACTTGATAAAATTATACCACTTCATGGGGAAAACCTCCTCATCCACTTCAAGGGGGATACCTCCAATAGTCTTCAATAAGAACACATACTCCACATGATGATAATAACCTACCTATAGCTCCTATATATACCATACTTATGCCTAGGATATCACTGAGCCCGACCTAGATAACCCTATATAATCCTTAGGATGCCCTAAATAACTAAATAGTAATATAATAATGATAATATGAATTAATTAATAGTTAATTTGTGCTACCCGATTCCTGCAGTCTAAAAAAAAAAAATAGTTAATTTAGTGAAAAGTTGACTACTAATAACACTATAGGAAGGGAACACAATCTACCAAGAGGGGGGGTAAATTCAATAGACCTACTTAATTCAAAATTCTCAACTTCAACCCTCTTATTAGATCATGCAACTTGAACTTTTTCTACTATTATATAGATTTTTAACATGAAGAGAACTTAACCATACAAGGAAACACAACACAAGATAATACTAGATATATGTGGAAATCCAGGATGGCAAAAACCGTGGTAAGAATACCTCCTTGGATCTATTTTCCAAATCTAGCCTCATAATGCACAAATAGAATAAGATTACAACATGAAGTAGGCACCAACCTACCAGAGACACCAATCCACTATTTAATCTATAGGCACCAACCTATTGGAGATAACAATCACCACTAGAAAGAAACACCAATTCCTATCAGGATAATACAAGTAGAACACCAATCCTTTTGGCATACAAAAGTAATGGAATATTCAAATATAACTCTGATATGTACTATAATCACAACAAAAATCTTCCACATTGAGAATGATCTTCTAATACTCGTGATCCCTCTTTTCTTCATGGTTCTATACTCAAAATTGTCTTGCTTGATCACAACTAGTGCAACTGGCCATACAACTCACACACTCACATATTTTATGCATATAAAAATTTGAAATATATACATGAAATTACATTAACACTCTTCCATGTGGTCCAATGAACCACACAAAACCTAAACAATATAAGGTGGACCTAAATTCAAATTACATGAAATGTGAAATGAAACTACCCTAGTTAGTGGTGAATGAGCTTTGGTAGGGTTTCTTATGCTTGTGGTCATCCTTGGCCGCTCTTGTCTCATATTGTGCCTTAGGTGCCATATTTTTCATTTACTTTTGTGATATAAGAGGGATTCGCTGCACACGGGTCTCTCCTTTCTCGAGAGATCACCAGAGAATGAACTGCCCTTATACACCTCAGGATAGCAACGCGATAAAGAACTAACAACATAGTTATGTCTCAAAGGAAATAGGCAGAGGTCCTAAGAGAGTCAGATCAAAATTTTTATGTCCCAGAAGAGAGAGCTCTCGGCCAGAAGACATCAGCACATATCTAGGATGCTAGCATGGTGTTCTGTCGTCTGAAAGTCACGCTGGTGTCTTGAGCGACAGATAACTCAAGAACTCAACATATAGAAATAAATCCTACTCACATACTCAAAAGTAATATAAACAGAACTCTTAACTAACCAGAAAGCCAAATACTGAAGGAAATATCACGATACTTGGAGAAAGCTTACCCTTTTCCTGGACACTCAAATCTTCACTCCAAGCTCCTTTCCCGTAACTTGCACACAAAAGATCAAGGAGAAAGTTGTTGGGTGGTTGTATAGGAGCCTGCCTTAGTCACTTGGTGTTCCCACCTCCATGTATAGCCAAGTTGGAAAGGAAAGCAAAGCATGTGGTGAAAGAAATACCCACTCAAGGAGTAGAATCTGCACCACGATAAGCATGTGGTGAAAGCAATACCTACTCGGGAGTAGAACCCGCACCACTAAAGAGTAGACAAGTTCTTGTAAAAGGAAAGTGAGAAAGGGAGACAGAGTGTTACCCACGATCCAAGGCCCTCTCCTGAGCACATGGATGCACCGCTGAGTGATTGCTTGAGAGTTGTTGTTGTTGTTAGGGGAACCTCAGTCCAACATGGCTTCACCTATGAGAACACTGCTATCAAAGGAGAAAAAATCTCAAAGTGGTAGCAAGAACTTGAATGAGAGCTAGTGTGTTGTCTTCCAATCTTCCAACCTTCAAATGAGAGGAAAAAAGAGGTTCTTATGTTTCCAATGGTGGCAAAGAGCTCTGTTACTTTCAGAATGTAACCACCAGGACACGTGTCATAGGGGTTAACCTTCCAAATTCCATGTTTCAAGCTCGAGAAATGGCCAAGACTCTAGC
>VDFB02086081.1:112452495-112495423 GCA_007258455.2 Sequoia sempervirens
GAGGAAGCTAGGATCTTAATGAGAAATGATGATTTTTGCCAAGCTTATGTGGTGGTGGTATTTAACCATTAGTACCAGCTCTCTACTCACACGCTTTGTGGGTATTATTCAACTTATTGGCTATTAGATGAATGCTAATTGCCAGGGTTTTCTATTTTTTGTTTCTGTGAATATGGGAGGCAACAGAACCAGAATTGAGCCTCATTCTTGTGTGGCCCTGAGAAAGAAGAAGAAAATTTGGAAGATTCTTCATCATGGGAATTTTACACCATTCTTAAAAACATTGCATGGTCATGACCCGAATGCTTTAGTGAAGTTTCTTTCTTGTTGGCACAAATATAAACTTTAGATAAAGGGCTTGGTTGTTGATATCAATGAGGAGCTAATTGCTACTATGACTAGGTTGCCTATGGTTTTCCATAAATTCTACAAAGACAAGAAGAGTAATGAGGAGGCAATGGCTCAATTTTTTAAAGATGACAAATGAAACAAACTCATCAAGATGGAGACCTAGGGCTATGAGAAAAAGTCCCTTAAGAAGATTTGGGAAAATATTATAGAAGTAATAATGTGGTATGTGACTTTGGAGGGCAGATTCATTGCAATCCTTGGCCATCATTTTACTCTTTTAAACCATTTTAGGTATGGGTTGTTTATTTTCTTTTTGTTTTTTCTCTTGTCTTCCATAGAAGTCTTTGTGTATGCACATTTAAAAAATAGGAGGGATCCAGTCCTTCATGAAGGTCTCATTCTATTAATTATGGAGCATGTGAAAATCCTTATCCCAACCTCTTTAGTTTAAGGCAAGGAGAAGGTTCCTAGTGAGGTTCTTGGATCTTCTAGCTCAGACACTAGTGTAGTAGAGGAAGAGGAGTGGGATGAAGATGATGAGGAAGGGACCTTGTCCCCTATGGTTACTGCCTTGAAAAAGAGGAACAAAGTTAACCCTAAAAGAAAATAGGCAGCTATAAGCATCTTATTTTGAATGTGTCGGGTTCCCAATTTGATGGTGATGATACGAAGGTGGGCTTTAGAGATTCTACTCCCAAAGATGAAGGTTTGGATGTTGGCCAGGATGATATAGAGGTTGGTGGTAAGGAAGAGGGGTTTCAGGAAAATGTGGTGACTACGAAGGCCATGGAGAAGCCTAGAAGGGCTTCTAAGCACATAGCCAAGATGAAGAACTAGGCCTTGAAAGATATGGTTAAGGATTCCATGGTGCTTCACAAGGAGAAGTTTTTGGAGAAGGTGGTGGAAATTGATGACTCATTAGTTCATATCCTTCCTATTGTGGAGACAAAGGGTGAGAATAAGGTTGAGGAGGAGGAGAATGTTGAGTGGAAGCATGCGAAGTCAGAGCCTCTAAAGGTTAATCCCCTGTCAAATGATGATTCCACCTCTATGTTTTAGCTTCTTGACATGGCGAGGGTGGGGGCCATTGGCACTTTCAAATTGGCTAAATGGATGCTCCAAAATTTTAATAGGGTAAACATCAAATTAAGGGGTTTGAAGGAAAATTTGCAGAATATCCTGAAAGGCTCGACCTTAGATATTCTGATTGATAGAATTGTTGATCTTTAGGGACCATTCTATGATTTCAAGTCCCAATGTGAGTAGCACTTGGTTGGTCTTGAAGCGAAGGTATTGGATACTAATGCAGACATATTAAAGAAACTTCTCCATGCATGTCACATTTTAGTAAAGAATAGTGCAGATTCTTTGGAGGTCCTATTTTGCAAGATCAGTGAGCTTAGAAGGGACTAGTTGTATTTTTCTGAGTTAATGGAGAAGGAACATATGGCCAAAGGTAATGGGAAAAAAGGTGTGAAGGATGATGGTAAAGGCCCTACTAATAGAGGGATGGCTGAATGGAAGAAGTCCTTTGAAGTTGAGAAGAAATAATTTCTAGACATGATTGGGCTGCATAGGAGCTAGGAGCTTAAGGTGGCTAACACCTTAAGCAACACAAAGTAGTGCCCTATTTGTTTTTTGTGTGTTTTTCTACTGTTGGGTCTCGGTTTCTTTCCTATTGTTTTGTTGCTATTGGCTGCTACTGATATTTTAGTGTTTTATCTTTCAGGCAACATTTTGTATATTTTGGTATTATGGGTTTTGGGCTACTGCTGGTGTTTTAGTTTATTATCTCTAGAGCATCATTTTGTACCTAAAGTTGTAAAGGGTTTCAGGTCCCTTCAAAACCTATTTTTTCCTTATAATCAAAACTTTCCACGCTTTCCTACATGACCCATTTGATCCCTATGTCCTCTGATGTTTTAAAATGTTCCTTGTTATGCATATATGCTACATGATTTTATTATGATCTATGATATCCTTGTGATAATTATCCTTCATGATTATATTTTTTTTTCCATTTTGTGATTACCTTTATCATGATTCTAATTCTTCCCATTCTTACATGTGATTCTATCTTTATGGCACTTATTATTTTTACATATTAAAATTATGATCCTTATCATTCTTATCATAGTATGATATATTATCCTCTTTATGTCTATATTTTGTGATCTCGTATCTATACTTCATCATTTTTAGATTTTTTTTTACATATTATGACCCTTATCATTTGGTTGCCTTTCGTTGTCCTATTTTTTTTCATACACACTATACTCATTTCTTATATCTTTGCTTTCCATTTTTATCATGCTGCTCTTGAGAAATTTTATTTGGGGGCATCATGCCTTGACCATGCTATTGCATGGTCACATGATTTATCATGTTAATAGAGATATTATATTTCATTAGGGGAACCTTTCATTCCCCAAACCATCTTGAGCTCACATGCCTTATCATGTTTATAGAGTCATCTTATTATATTGGGGACATGATACCTTATGATGCTATATGTACTTACATGTTCCATATCCTACTTTTAGGTTCATCCTTACCTTTTCATTGTCCTATATTAGAAGCAACACTTATATTGTGTGCCTACATGAAATATGCTTATCATTTACCTATAATATGGACAACACTTATGTCGTGTTCCTACATGAAATATGCTTATTAGTTACTCATAATGTGGGAAAACTTATGTCATGTTCCTACATGAAATATGCTTATTAGTTACTTATAATGTGGGAAACTTATTTACCTTGATCATATCTAATGTTTTTTCCATACAATGTTATCTATGACATAAATTTCATGCTTCCTAAACTTGGACATGTTTACTATTTGAGCATCTCACATTTGAGAGATTTTTGGAATATTTGCATGATTATCCTCTAACATTGATAATTTTTTGGTCACATGATGTATTGTTGACATAAATGCTACATGTTATCTATACTTATATCCTTACATCTTATTTTATTACCTTTACTTGTCATGTATCATTTTCCATTCCTCCAATCCATTCTAGATTATGGATGCAACCATTTGAAGTAGAAATATACTATTGCTAATATTTATATGTAATATTTTAAACAACTTGTGTCCAGATAGAGACTCATCACCATGCCTAAAAGAATGTTTATTGTAGTTACATTCTCACATGAGTGAATTGTTAATGTAGATCATTACCATGGGGTGGACCATGCCATTGACATCAATTAAACAACATCACTACCATCAAGAAAACTATACCATTTCTATCAAGAAAACTCCATCATTATCATTGAGAACTTACCATATTTCCATCGATAAAACCATATTATTTCCATTGAGTTTCAACCACATTAATCATTCATAAGATAACCAAATTATGGTGGAATATTATAGTCACTTTTTTTATAGATAGAATTTATAGCCTTTCTTTCTCTCAACTTCTAATTTTCCTAGATTATTAAATTATTTTGTTATTTATATCTATAATTTTTTGTGTAATAGAAATCAATTATTTATGTAACTAAATATTATTAATATATCCAATATTCTAAATTATTAAAATTTAAAGAATATACTTTTTAAACTTTAAAATAAACATAATCAAAACTTTCCAAATAAAAAATATTAAAAATCTTAAAGTAATATAATATTTTAAAAAATAATCATCACATAATACATGACATAGTTTATACTAAAAATATTTGATTTTTTAATTTCTAAGAGCTCTATTAGACATGATTTTTTCTTTTAAAATTTTTATTAACTTAAAAAAATACATAAATATAGATAAAAATTAAATTAAAATAACTAAAATTATTATAATTATTAATTAAATTATAATTATAATCTTATTATTATTATTAATTATTATAATGAAAGCAATATAAAATTATGGCTAAAGGTATTTAAAAATTAAAATAAATTAAAAATTAAATATTACTAATAAAAATCACTAAAATATGATTAATAGATATAATGTTCCAAAATTTTATTATTAGGGTTAGGGTTAGGGTCAAGGTTAGGATTAGGGTTAGAGGTAGGGTGTGAGTTAAGGTTAGGGTTAGATAATGCAAAGAACTAATTAATAATACTAAGACACTATAATTAACAAACCTTACATTTATTTTTATTCACATTAATAAAACTTACATTTATTTTTTCTCAAATCTAGAAAACAATAATTACAATACTATAAAGGCATGTACTGACCACTACCACTACCTGATATTTGTTATTGTAGACATTGAACATTTTCCTAAGGTTGTTGCCAACACTCCTTCCATCCACACCACAAACCATCATTCCCAATTCGTTAAGTCTACCCATTGGAACCAACAAAAACAAAAGTCTTACAAATCCAAAGTTCGAAATCAAATGTCAAAGGCCATTGAATCAAACAAAAATTTGAGTGGAAAAATGAAGTTAAAATGGATCCCAAAGAAAAATGGATCAAGCAAAGAAAATATTTCAAAAGTAAGAGTCAATCAAAATGTGGAGCCACAAGAAAAGAGGGCTCCCACATATAATAAATTTCCACCTCCTTCAAAATGGTCATCAAAGTGTTGGTTCCAAACACTATCCAAATCAAAATTCCAAACTCTGCCATCCAACATCCCAAGTTTGGAAAATAAAAAGTGATTCATCCAAATGTCCAAACGATCCTTCCACATCTACCATCATCCATCATTCCAAAAGACATACTTCACGAATCCATCACATCTTGGAAGCAACTCTTTATCATAAGGACTGTCATGGCACTCTATTGCAATACACACATTCTGATAAGGCCAACTCCAATATTGAAAAGGACCACAAAGACATCAATCAGTTGTATGCAAGTACTATGATCCTGATAAGGCAACTACTTCAGAAAGGTCATTATTGGCGTATCATGGCACCAATCTCTACATCGACACCATCAATAGTTTCAAAAAAATTAGTGGACATCCAAGATGTCCCATCCATATAAAAATACGAAGAAAAAAATGTCTCCTAGATGAAAACCTAGCAAACAGGAGTCTTGGTGACAACAAAAAAAAAATATAGAAAAAAAGAAGGAAAAATAGTAAAGAGAAACCAATTTGTTCAATAGTGAAAACCATTTTTATGGTGCTTTGGATAAGTACCATGATGAAAACCTGGAAAATAGGTGTCATGTGTAAAATAAATTATCTATGTAGACCAGTACACTTGGGGGCAACTTGTCTTATCTCCCATACCCTTCACATGACATTTCTTATGACATTTCCATCTATCCATCTAACTCCTATCATTTCTATCCATTTTCCCACCTACTTTGATCTTGATAAGGATTGGGGTACAAACATAAATCATGCTTTGGAAAAAATCTTGACATGTTTATCCTTTGGTCATGCACTATCCATGAAATATCATGTCATTACCTTCATAGCCTCATTATTCCTATGCGACATAGTCCTTGGAGATCATATGCTAATTTTTCCATCTAATAATCCTCATGTCTCCTATCCTTTGCCAAAGTCAATCTGTTATCCTTTTATACCTATCGCCTATCTTGGTTTTCCCTTGTCAATGGTGTAAGGATCCTCCATCATCCCATCTAGTCCTAAACAAATGCAATAAGCCTAATCCATACAGTCTTGCTATGCAGCCTTGTACATCATCCAAAACATTCCTTGGCTTTGTTCCTAGCCTTGCTGCGGACCTTGATCCTTTATTCATATTATTGTCATCCTCACATTGTTTTGGGGTGTGTCCTTCCCATGTCAAACAACGTCGTCATCATCATCATCACCAGTCAATTGGTATTCAACTTGACTAGGTGCAAGATCATATTTTTCCTTGGATTCTTGTGCATGCTTGCTCACTTGCTTGTAGGCATCAATCACATGCAATTGCCATGATCATCATAAAACATCAAAAATCCATAAAAATCATAAAATGTCCTTAAAAAAAGTCATAAAAATCATAAAATGTCCATAAAAAAGCCATAAAAAATCATAAAATGTCCTAAAAAAAATAAAAAAAAATCAAATATTCCAAAAATCCAAAAAAATCTAATATTCCAAAAATCCAAAAAAATCAAATATTCCCAAAATCCAAAAAACTCAAAACATGTCACAACCAGTCAGTGTCAAAGTCGGTCATGTCAGTCCTTGTCATTGTCAAACTACATTGTCTCTGCGACTGGACGTAGGCAAGGCCATCTATCGATGTGCCCCTGAGGCATTAGGTCAATCTTTAGGTTTTGTCAAATAACATTATGATTCAATCCTTTTTCATCGAAACAAAGTCAAGGGTCATGTTGAACTATGAAGTCTTTGTGCATTGCTACGTAGGCAAAGCCATTTGTCGATGAGCCCCTGAGGCCCCCTAGGTCAATCTTTTAGGGTTTGTCAGGTTAGTCAAAATAAATCAAACACTATCAACTCAAACGCAACATCATCATCTGCACTTCAAAAAAAAATCCAATATCAATAAGACAAGCACGCCACAAGTTCTCCAAGTCAACTCGGTCATTTGTCACATCAATCAAACTAGTCAAATCAATCACAAACTAGTGGTCTTACATAGGATGTGTCCTAAAACTAGACCTTGTCATTTTCCCCTTTTGTCATTTTCCTTTTACAGGTAGTTGCATGATCAAAATGAGAATTGATGTCTTATACAACATATTTCTTCTCCTGAAACTAGACCTTGTCAAAATGATCAACCTGTCACTCACTCTGTTCCTTAACACATTGGCAAACACTTATTGGGAAACAATATGAATGGTTGTTGACTTTGTTGGTTTATTTTGTCTTATCTTTTGGATTTTATTTGGTCATGTTACTAGCTACCTCAAGGATGTCCCATGAAGGATTTAGAGGATTGATGATGTCTCATGGCTTGTCTTTTATTTGATTGTTGTTTACGGTTTGTGTTGACTAAAGACTGGGGCAACATGACCCTTAGTATGAGTCAAGACAGTCCTTGTCTGGGATTGTTAGTTTATACACAAAAGGGACTGCATCATCGCCCTGGCTTTCTGTGCCATGGTGTGTCACATCCATTTTGCAAAATAAAAAAATGGCTCTTTAAAATAAAGTGCACTTATGAAAGCAAGGGTTTCATCGCTACTAATTGTTCTTTGTCTCTTTCAACCATCATTCTTCACTCCTTATTAACCATTTGTCTCTTTCATCACATTTCATTTTTCTCTAACATTCTTCTTATTTCGAGAGATCATTTATGTCTTTAACACACAATCTCTCGAGGGGGCATCCTACCTCCATCTCTCAGTCTTTTGGGGCATGATCTTTTAATTTATCTTTGAAACAACACTCAAAATCACATTGTCTCAAAGAGGCGCAAAATGTAGACATTGAAAGTTGTCGTAGGTCTCCGACATCACTAATTTTTCATCTAAAACTGATTAAATAATTTATTATTTAATCAACACTAATATTCTTCTTCTAATTTGCTATAATTAAATAATTTTTGATTATTTTATTATTTTTCTTCTAAACCATTAATTAAATGATTTTCCTTA
This sequence comes from Sequoia sempervirens, assembly GCA_007258455.2. Classification (NCBI taxonomy): domain Eukaryota; kingdom Viridiplantae; phylum Streptophyta; class Pinopsida; order Cupressales; family Cupressaceae; genus Sequoia; species Sequoia sempervirens. Next base: position 112,460,354 of record VDFB02086081.1, read on the forward strand.
TTTAATTAATATTCATCACTATTTCTTCCTAACTATTCCTCTTAGATTAAATAATTCTTTAATTATTTAATCCCTTAATCTTTCCTCTCAAATTAAATAATTCTTTAATTCTTTAATTTGTCTTCAATTTCAATCATCCCTAAATTTTCTAATTTTAAAAGACGAGGATAATTCATCTTACTTAATTACAAAATCTTTAATTATCCTCACCTATATTTCATTCCCACTTATCTCTCCCACTTTCTCTCACTTAACTCTTTCCCCTTTTCACTCATGACTTTTATTTTCCAAATCCACTCCCCACTTTCGAAATCACAACATTTAGTTGAAAATAAATAGTTTCTTTATTTATTTTCAATTAACTCTTCTCTTTCTCAATTTAACTCATCCTTCACTCTTTCATTCCTCCACTTTCGAAAAGGGTATATTTTGATGAAAATAAATACTTTCTTTATTTGTTTTCAGTTAACTCATTTTGTCCTCCACTTTTAAATGCAAGTTTCCCTTCTAACTTATCCTTACATTCAATCTTGTCCATTGATTATCATTCAATATTGTCCATTCAATTATCTTTATGAAATCTATAAATTGAGGACTTATTTCTCAATTTAGTGGAGACCACATCTTTGATTTCCTTGCAATCATTCCATCAAATTGCTTTCAATATTTAGTGCATTTAGTCACATTTGCTACACATCAAATCTATTGAAGTAATAAGAAGGACAACAAAATGGAGTGAGAGAAGCACATCATGAGGGTTTTGCATTTCCATTTATTTCTTTATGTATTTCATTCTCACAATTTTCTTGATGTATTGGGATTTTATTTCATGATATTTGCTTTGTTGTCTCAACATTTTGTTATCATGTATGCTTTAACCATTTTCCCTAGATACAATTATATAATAACATTAATAATAAATGATATTGCTATCAGGATTCAACCGTGTAGTTTCGAGTCAAACTCATTGACCACTATGGAAAAATACCTCCTACTTATCAATTAATAATAAAGTAATACTAAAAATAATATACTAATGTTAATATAATATATAGCACAATAACATTAATATAATCATACTATAATATAATAATTTAATATTTATTAATATAATACTAAGAAAAATACAGTAATAATAAATTAATAATAATATAATAGTAAGAATAATATAATATTACTATTGTTAATATTGGAATGTGGTGATGGTTAAGTTGTTGTGGTGTTGTTCTTGCCATCAAGGTTCAAACCCCAGTGAAATGTATTGTTGAATGTTTAAACTAGGGAAGACCTCACCAAATTCATAATATAATAATATACTACTCATATTAATAATAATATAATATTCTAATATAATAGTAAGATATAATAAAAATAAAACTAAAACTAGTACTTACCTAATAATATATTAAAACGTGTTGAGAAAGATGCATCTCAATGTTATTTATATAAATTAATTAATTAAGATAGATAAGCTAGAATATCCTTATTAAAATACAAATTATATTATGAATTTATATTTTCATAATGTCGTGTACACTAAGAGAGCGCTTTTGATCTCTATTTATAAATATTAAAAAAGAGCTAAGACATTAGATCACTATCATCTAAACCTTAAAAATAAATTTGGGGAACAACTCTTTTTTAAGTTTTCACATTATTTCCCGTGGTGCCTAAATAGATAGTGAATTTTATATTTTCAAACAAATGAATTTCCTTCCCTTTATTTAAGGGTTAAATAGTTTATTTAAAAAAAAATTAAAATCTAAATGATTAAATTGTTTAATGGTTTCTAATATTCATTTTACATTAATTGAAATAAATAAAATTATAATTAGACTTGATTCAATATCATTTTTAACATATTGAATATAATATTTTAATATTTTAAGTGTCTAGATTTTGTGTTGGTATTAAAATAAAGTTTTTCAAATATTCAATTAATCATTAAATTTAATATGATAATTAATTATAAATAAGTAATCTTATAATTAGAATATGAATGTGAAAGATTAAATGGAGAATAAAGATAATGGTTGATACTTCAGTGCAACAAGTCCTTTTCATATATTTCTCTAAGGCAGTGAGCCTTCTTGCAAGTCTTTTGGCATTGAGTGTTATATTGTGAGTTAATTCTCACTGTGGTTTTTCCCTCATTGGGTTTTCTATGTAAATCTGGTGTCTCCTTGTGCATGTGTATGTTCTCTATCTCTTTATCTTTGTTGTTGTTTTGATTACTACTATATCTTTTGGTAAAAGTGTTAAAGATTCAAATTGCTATAAATTCTTCTCTAATATTGATCTGGATAAAGATCTATCTTTATTGCTAAATAAGTTTGAGTTGTGCTAAAATTTTCAAGTTCCAAAAGGGGTTAAGTTTTGTGTAGACTGATTCACCCCCTCTTAGTCTCTAAAAGTTTTCAACAAGTATTCCTACACTTATTTATTAGTTTCCCGAGTTTTCAAAGGATATGCTCAATGTGTAAGAATTTTTCAAGTATCAAAAGGTTTTCTATACCTAATTGAATTTCAAGGAATGTTTTGGTAATGACTAGTAGCGCATGGAATAAAAATATTGTGTGTGGAGTTAGGATAGGACTTGTTTAAGGCTCATGTGGTAGCGCACCTTGAGATCATGTTCCTTTGGTAGCAATAAATTTGTGTTTGGACTATTGTATTACATGGTTCATGTAATTTTTTTTGATGAATAGGCATATTATCTATATTAATATTAAAGATAAAAATACATATTCACAAGAAAAGGTGGCTAGTAAGAAGGCACACCCTGAGAGTCACATGGGCTATGCCTAGAAAACTAAAGTCACATGGGCCAAGCCGATAAAGAAGGAAATATTACAAACACATCAAAATAAAAAGCCATTGAGTGGCCATGGTAGTGCCAATATAGGGCGTAGGTCCTTGTCATATGATTTTCCCATACATCAGTGAGGTCTGGAGTGACGTTAGGGGGAGCCCAACCATCGTCATATTTTTTAGCATTGTTATCTTTGTCTTCACGGGAGGTGAAATCAAAAAATACAACTATGGGAGCCATTTAGAAGTATGATTAGAAGGCCAACCAGAATTGCCTCCAAGAATATTAGTAGTAGGCCACCTAGAAGCGCCATCACTAACCCCCATCGCCCCTCTAGAAAGCCACCCTAGGTCAACCCAAGGAGGAATAGAGGGTGAACTTCGATGAGGGAGAGATCCATGATGAGGAGGAGCCTGAAAGTGGGGGGGAATCCCTGGTAGAGCCACTTCCCTGCTGGCCTCGTGAAGGCGACTAACCCCAGGAAGAAGTGGGTGAGGGGGCACGTGTGCCACAATACAAGGGGCATTTCCCTAGTGGTCCAAGAGCTCCTGAAGGTAAGAAAATTCAAGCACAAGTTTATTAGCTTGCACTTGAATCTGTAAAAGAACATTAGAGGAAATAATCACTTTAGATTATAAAGAAACACATTTATCAATCTAGCTATGAGAAAATATGTAGGCATTTCTATCTTTCCAAATATTGAAGAGGATTTCCACTTTGAAAGTGTGCCAAATTTAGGTATACTTTGTATGGAGCCTGGGAGAGCTTCCCAACAAAACCATATGCCAAGAAAAGGGCTCTAGCCAAAATGGCCGAAAGAAGTCATGAATCCAATTCCACAAGTTCTGCTAAGCTCTAGTACAAAACCAAAAGAGGTGCTTAAACAAATTAGCTTGCCCACAAAGAGGGAAAGGAGGGTCCTGTACACCCAGGTGAGAAAGTCAAGACCCCATTGGTAAGCCTTGGAAAAGAATACACGAAGAAAAATGGGTGTGTTTTCACTCAACACTTGCAAACTACGTAGCAATAAATATTTTACGCCAAACAAACACTGGGGACTAGAGGTGCCATCTCTAGTTTAGGTTGTCAATCATTGGAAAAAAAGTTGAAATCCATTGATAACCAAGCTGAGGCTTGTAATTTCTGAAAGGGGTGTTTGGATACCACTTCCAGTCTTTCCACCAAGGCTTGGTGACATGAATACCCACCTTATGAAGCATATCAGCTAGAATGGCACTCACCAAGCTATTGTAAGTTTCACAGTCATGGTTTTAAAAACCATATTGAGCATGGAAAGCTCCCCACAACAAAATACACATGGTGGGTCTATGAAATAAATTTTGAAGGGTTTGGATACCCTTCTTGTGAAACCTAAAGGCCTTAAGCCAAGGAAGCTTGGCCAACATACAACTTGCACTGGAGAAAAGAGGTGACCACCAAACATTCTACTGATTGAGTGAGAGCCCATCCTGAAATCTAGACCTAAACCAACAGAGCTAGGGATTGACTGCCTCCCAAGCCCACCAAATGATTTTTTCCACAAAGGTTCCCATGATTTAAACTGGTTCACTCATAACAAGAAGGGTTTGAAAGCCAATTCCCTTCCAAGAAGGTCTGTGGGTAGGATAGACGGATTGAATACAATGCCTAAGGAGTATTTTCTAGGCCTTGTCACCAATAAGAGCTCTGATAATCCATTTAACACAAAGTGTAGTCCCTTTTCGCTGAGTGGAGAGAAGCCCAAGCCCACAAGACTCTCTAGGCAGGTAGAAAAATTCCCAGGCAATGTAGTGAAAACCTCGGTGAGTCTCAAAAGAGGCCTAAAGAAAATTACAAAGTAGATTTTCTAGCTTAGCATACAAGGCCTTGGAAAGGGCCCATCATGAGGAGTAATACACTCGAGTAACTGCTAAAATTTTGGAGAAAATCTAAAATTTACTATCTAGAGAGAGCAGTTTGGTAATCTAGAAAGCAAGTTTCTACTCAATTCGAGAAAGAACCACTTGCCAAAGATTAGCAGAAGAATCATGAAAGGTGAAAGGGATGCCAAGAAATCAAAATATTTCACCAAGAGTAGTCAACTTCCAACCATATTGTTGAATCGAGATGGGATTGGGAAGGATGAACTACTTGTAGCACAAAGTTTTGTGCCATTGAATGGCAAAACTAAAGGCCAAACATAAAGTCTCCAAGAAATCAAGAGTAGCCTTGAAATTTAATGATATCAAGTTTCCACAATCCATAATGTTTAGTTGAGTGATTTCTGGATTTGATTGTGTGTGAATTTTTTTCATCAATGTTTCGGATCACACTCCATGATCCATCATCAGGATGAGAGCAGAGAGTAAGTGAATTTCTTGATCTTTTCTCTCATCCTGATGATGGATCATGGAGTGTGATCCAAAATGTTGATGCAAAAAATTCACACACAATTGAATCCAGAAATCACTCAGCTAAGCTTTGACATTGTTTTCTTCTTCTAGCCAGGTAAGGAAAGAATCATCAACAAAGTGTCCATTAACTAGCTAGGTTAGTGATTTAGGAAAAGAGATGCCATGAACCTTTCCCTAGGGGATGGAATGAGCCAATTCAAATAACCAAACCCCTTAGCAGAAGGCACAGAAAGCGATGGGGAAAGAGGGAAACCTTAACCAATGGAGAGGAACAAACCAAAGGATGGGGACTGGCAGTTGTTAATGGTGATGCAAGCACAAGTGTCATAGAACAATATTTGCATAGACTAGATGAATTGAGGGCCAAATCCTAGTACGAAGAGCAGAGCAAGTATGGAAGGCCATTCAATGTGATCATAAGCTTTGGAAAAATCAATTTTGGGAAAAAATTCCTTTTGATTAGAGCGTCTCATCCATTCCATGCCTTCCTAAACAACAATAATGTTGTATAAGATGAACCTGGATTTAATACATCCAATTTACTTCAGGTGCACAATCTGAGGTAGAAGATGGTGGATTTTCAAAGCAAGGGATTTGGTAATAATTTTATAAGAGACATTGAGGAGCGTGATGGGTTTCCAATCATAGATATCCTCGAGATCGCCAACTTTAGGTATGAATTTTATTAATTACCTTTGTTAATAAGATTACCTAGAGTTTTAGAATGAAAAGCTTCAAGGTAAACCTTATGCAGATCTTTCCCCACACAATCCCAAAAGGCCTTGTAGAATTCACATAGGAACCCATAAAATTCTTGGGGTGTTATCATCGGCCATAGTGTTGAAAGATTCTTTGAAATCTTCAATTGTGAGCAATTGCTCACAAAAATATTTTTGGGTTGAGGAGAGCCTATTTGGCACAACAAGAAGACAATCCTGGAGGACTTGATGCCACTTAGGAGTATAATCTTTGGTTGTGAAAGCCTACTCATAGTGCTTAACAAATTCCTAGAGAATATTAGGCAATTTAGAAAGCACATTATTGCCTTCTTTGATCCATTTGATACCAAGTGATGAGTTCCTGGCTTGAAGAGCCAAAAAAAATTCTTTTGAGGCATGATCCCCAATTTTAAGCTAGTGAAGTTTGGCCTTGATTTGTAGTCCTCTGGTAGCATAATTATTAGCAACTTGATTTTGATACCTTAACTCTGCAACCCTAACTTGTAGAGAAGGGGAAAAGGTGTTAGTCGCCAAGGCCTCAGTGGCCTAGCATAGAGGTCAAATGTTGTCGCATCATAAGACAGTCTGTGAAAGATAGCCAACTAGCACCCATAAATGAAAAGAAACCTCATAGTGCAGGTGATGGAATCATTCCACCACATAATCCAACCAATATTGTGAGGTGGCCTACACTCTAAATTCTAGATAGTGTTGATGTGGGCTAGTGTGGGCTAATGAATCAACAAAGAGGTTCAGAAAAAATGGGTCCTACTAGCATGGGGAATCCTTAATTCCCATTCAATGCAAAACAAAATGGGAAAGTGGTCTGACAACATCACATACACTAATGGCTTAACCAGAAGTGGGGAAGAGTTGGAAAAAGAGAAAAAATATTGAATTGAGATCATAGCATGATCAAGGTATTTAAATATTCTTTCAAACCTAGCTCGATAATTGCACCAAGTGTGCTAGAGTGAATGAGAGTCATGGCATTCAATATTGGGGTCAAAAAGACCCAATTTATTACACATGTAGTACCATGCTTCTCTTTCCCTAGCTGCCCATCGAAATGGAAGAGTACCATCCTTATCATATGTCATATCAACCATATTGAAATCCCCATAAAGCAGCCAGGTAGCAACTAGCAATGAGTCAACTATCCATTGCCAGAGAAGAGATGTTTCAATGGCATCATTCAAGGCATAAACATTAATAATCCCAAAGAAATGATTATCAATGTTCAAAAGAATCTAGATGAGCTAATGTGTGGGGTTAGACCCATGATCAACCACACAAGCGTGCCACCATGGAGAGAAAAGGGTAACTGCACCACCATGTCTAGGCTCATTATTAGTACAATTTTTTTTATTGGCTGGCCAAATAGAATGACAAACTGAAGAGAGCAAAAACCCATCAAATTTCACTTTTTGAAGACACAAAAAATCAATACCAACATATTTTTGAAGAGTATCCCTAAAAAATTACTTCCAAGAGAGGTCTATCAAACCTCTAGCATTCTAGGAAAGGAAAATTATGTTAGAAAATTCACCATTTCATCAGATCCGACTCTTCTAGAGTGGAAAAGTGATTCTATAAAAATTATAGTGGGAGTGACCTAATTTGAATGGTTGGAGATGAATGCCTCTACTTCTCGTGAATATATTCTTCTTCTTCCAAAGGTCAAGATGGACTAAGGGACCTCCTATGAATTCCCAACACAAGAGGAGACTTAGTTAGCTATGCAATAATCACTAAGATAGGTTGGGGCAAAGCCGTAGGTGTTGGCCACACTAAAGTGCTATTAGATCCCATTTGGGCTTACTTCCCCTTCACAGAAGGGTTTGAAACTTCATTTATCAGCTCAGGAATTTGGGTAACCATCTCAAAGCCATTAGACTTATTTTTTGGTTGTTATCCATTGTCCATTTTTCCTCTAGTTTTGCAACATCACTTTCCACCTGATGGGGCTTGTCAACTTGCCATGGCAAAGATTGTGTACAAGGGGACTGTAAGAGGGAAATCCTTAATCTTGTGATCAATAGTCTGGCATCGATAACAAGTTCTTGGTAGATTAAAGTAAGTGACCTTCTAGGTATGCTGAAAAGAGCCAATTTAAGTATCAATGGAATATTTCAAATCTTGTGAAAGGTCCACTTCAACAAAGTCTCACTTTTGAGGTTGAGCTTGAAAGAACCTATCTGGTTTGACATAAATAACCCTTCCTAGAGAGGAAGCAATATGTTGTAAAAAATGCAAACAAGGAACGGGTAGACTAGAAAAATCAATCTAAAATGGAATCTGAAACTTGGTGTCATCCAAGATAGTGAAGTCCCAGGTCCATGGCTGGAAAACCAGCAAAGAGGATCAGACATACCAAGGAACATGATTTAGGATTGCTTGAACATGATTGACCTCTATAAATCAAAAATGTAAAAAGCCTTTAGTCAAATTTTGGATCATATCAAGGTAGACTCCATGAGGAACCCAAGCCTTTTGAACCCATTCTTCAAGCACACTTTTAGGGGGAGTCCTCCCAAGAAAATAATGAACAAGATTATATTTCTCTAACCATTGACATGAAAAATCAAAATCTGTTCTTTAAAGGGTCTCTCTAGGTTGGGTTCAGATCATTTTCAGACTAGTTTTGTGGCAGACCCTATAATGGCCAAGAGGAATTTTCTTTTTAGATTCAAACTGATGTGGATTTCCCATCCTTCAATTTTTGATGAGGTGAGGAATTGGTGGAATATCATGGTCTCTAAGACTGCTATGTTTAGAGTAGCAAAGAAACTAAGGGAAGTCAAATTTAAAATTAGAAGATGGAACAAAGAAACTTTTGGTAATATCTTTGGCATCAAGTATGAGCTTCAACTTGAGTTGATGGAAATTCAAGATAAAATCTAGTGGGAAGGATACATTGTAGTTAATAGAGTGAAAGAAAATGAACTGCTTGTAAAGATGCATGATATAATAGCTAAAGAGAAGGATTTTTGGAGGTAGAGATTAGGGCTCTGTGGCTCTCTACTGGAGACAAAAACACTAGATATTTTCATGTGTCTGCTTCTAAATAGAGGGCTGCTAATAGAATCTCTCTCATTGGTTACAATGGAATCCATTTCAAGGAGGATGAAGACATTAGAAGACACGCTATCCTTTTCTTCAATAATCAACTTTTGGCGAATGTTGAAGTTAATAAAGAAGAGCAAGATTACCTTTTAGAAGCTATACCTAAACTTGTTAGGGAAGAAGATAATATAATGCTTGCTGCTATTCCTTCCAGGGAAGAAATTAAAAGAGTGGTCTTTTATTTTTAAGGGAACAAGGCCCCAGGCCTTGATGGGTTTCCTATGTTCTTCTTTCAGTGGTTCTAGGAGATTGTTGAAGATGATACATGGTGAATGCGGTTAAAGAGTTCTATGGCTCAAGGAGTCTCCTTAAGGAACATAATGCTACCTTTCTAGTCCTAATTCCCAAATGACTAGGAGTTGTAGAGTTTGAATCTTTTAGGCCTATAAGTCTCTGTAACTCTTTCTATAAAATTATCTCAAAGGTCTTGACTTCAAGGTTACTCATTATTCTTCCCTCTCTGATTTCCCCCCAACAGAATGGCTTTGTTCTAGGAAGGCAGATCCTTGATTCTATAGTTATTGTTTGTGAGAATATCCACTCCCTTGTGGAATCTAAAACTGAAGGATTTCTCTTAAAATTGGACATTTCGAAAGCTTATGATCAAGTTGAATGGGAATTTTTTACTCAAAATCATGAGGATTTTTGGATTCAGTAATAGAGTCCTCCAGTTGGTTGGTCAACTCATTTTTACTGCGTCCATCTTTGTTATGGTTAATGGGTCTCCCTTGTGTTTCTTTAAGAACTCTATAGGTTTAAGATAGGTTGATCCAATCTCCCCTATTTTGTTCACCATAATGGCAGAATGTCTTGGGAGAAACTTGAAAAGATTGGTTGATTAGGGCTCTTTAGAGGGGTTAAGGCCCTCTTCTAGTAACCTGATATGTTCTCACCAACAGTTTGTTGATGACACCATTTTAATGGGGAGATCTACTATGGTTGAAGCTAGGAATCTGAGAAAAATCTTGGATGAGTATGAGAGGGATTCTGGTCAGATGGTAAACAGACAGAAAATCTCTATCTTCTTCTTCAACACCCTCGAACCCAGACATAACAAGATTGCTAGAATTCTTGGGTGCAGAGTGGAGTCCTTACCCTGTATTTATCTTGGCTTGCCATTGTTCCTTAAACCTCCTGACTCCTTTTGGAATTCATTGGTGGATAGGTTTAGCAAAAAGCTTGATAGATGGAAAGGAACTCTTCTTAGTCAAGCAGGTAAAATCCAGCTCCTTAAAGCTACTCTTTAGAATTTGCCTATATATGTGTTAAGTCTTTTTAATATCCTTGACAAATATGCAGAAGCTATTGAAAAAATCAAAAAATGGTTTCTTTGGTCGGGTGTTGAAGAAAGAAAAATATTTCCCTTCATAGTTTGGGACTTTGTTTGTAGACCTAAAAAGGGGGGAGGTCTGGGTCTAAGAAAGATTAGAATGATGCATAGGACTCTCCTTGCTAAGAAAATCTGGAGAGCTTTCTCATCTTATGGAGAATGGAAAAATATTTTAAGAAATAAATATATGGCTAATATTGGATCTCTTAAGGCTATGTTGGAATCACCTAATTTTCCCTTTGGATCTACTTGTTGGAATGATATGATTAGAGGGAGAAAGACTATGGATTTAGCAATTGGGTGGAGCATAAGAAGTGAGAATCAAGCCAGGTTCTGGGAGGATAGATGTCTATTGAAGATGCCCCTTATTTTTGATGAAAGGTTTAATAGGTGGGCTCATACCTGCAAAGTGACTTTCGGTACTCTGGTTAAGGACTATTGGAGAAATGGGGGTTGGGTGAATCCTCACCAGATTAGCTCGAATCTTGATTTGATTCAATCTTCTTTGATGGCTATTAGGATGCAGTCTAGTCAGTAGGATGATCTTTTAGTTTGGACTGCTAACCCTTCAGACAACTACTTTGTATCCTCAGCTATCTCTTTGCTATCCCTTTCTCATGCCTCTCCTCCCTTTTGGGCCAAAGCTTGGATAAAACACGTGACTCCCAAAGTTAACATATATTTTTGGATCCTTCTTCATAACAAAGTGCTCAAGGTAGAAAATCTCTATAAGCACGATTTTTAGATCCCTAACCGATGCTACCTATGCAAGGAAGATGTGAAAACTACCAACCATATATATTTCTTCATTGTCTATATGTGGCAGCTATATGGGGAAGATTCCTAGCTTTCTGGAATTTTTCATGGGTTTTCCGCAAGTCTATCGAAGGTTTTTTCATCTAGTGGAATACCCCTTCTTTGAACCCTTCTATTCATAGATTGTGGGATTTTACTTTCCCTTACTTAGGTTGGGGTGTGTGGAAGGAACAAAATAATAGAATCTTCAAGGAAAAGGAAACCTTGGAGAACTTGGTGTTTGAGAAAACTTTCAGGTTAATTGTGGAAAACTTCAATATCATTCCCCATCAAGAGAATATGAAGGAATTTGTGGTCTGTTCTCCCTACGACCTTAAGATGGCTAAGGACTGGAACATCAAAAGTGATGTGTCAAAGACCTCAAAACCAGCTAGAAAGGACTGCGAAGGGGTGTGTTGGAGTTATCCACCAAAAGGATAAACTAAAGCAAACTTTGATGGTGTAGCAAAAGGGTAACCTGGGTTTGGTTGGAAGTGGGGGAGTGCTAAGGGAATATAATGGTAAGTTTTTTGCAGCAGTGGCCATCTCCTTAGGTACTCAGTCTAATCATGTGGCCGAAGCCATAGGGGATTTTCAGGTTATTGACCTTGCAATTAGGTTGAATATTAAAAATATTTGGTTAGAGGGAAATTCTAAAGACATTATTGATTGTATCCTTGGTGAAACCTCTCCTTCGTGGTCCATTAAATTTTGGATCGAAGATGCTAAGGCTCTTTTATCTAAATTTGAAAAAGTTAGAATTTCTCATGCATTTAGGGAAGCCAACAGTGTTGCCAATTTTTTTCTAATGAGGGGGGTAAACAAAAAGGGTACAATACATGGAAGAACCTCATTGAGCTGGGAGCTGATGTAAGAGCCTTTATTGAGCATGATATCATTCATGGGAAAGTTTCCACATTTATCAATGATGAAGGGGAATAAGGCCAAGTACAGAGAAATCATTAGATTTGATGGGGCCACAGTTATTAACTCTACTGGATTTAAGAACTAGCACGTCTTGTGGATGCTTTGGTTCGGCTATTGAATTTTGAACTACAATATTATCCCTACTAGCAATGTAGCTAAGGTGAAAGTGATAATGGGGGGAAGTAGGAGAAGAGTGGAGCCAACAAGCTTTAAAATGCACAAGAAAAATCTAAAGGTATGGAGGAAAATTATGCGTGGTGGGCTTCTCCCTTTCATCAAGAAGCTTCACGATCCTAACCCTAAAGCTTCTGCATATTTTGTTAAACACTAGAGGAATGGAGAAATTGTTCTCTTTGGCAGGAAGGTCAGTGTGGATGAGAATCTTATCGGGGAGGTTACGAGTCTTTTAATTGAAGGGATGAATTTTTTTCGTGATAGAAATTTTTTTGACAAGGCTATTATTAAGTTTCCAAAAGAAGACAAGGAAAAGAAGGAGCTGATCAAAATTTCCAGTAGCTATTTTGATGCAGATTCAATCAGGGCAATTTGGAGGAAAGTGCTTAGAATTATAATGGAATTCATCACTCTGGATGGTAGATTTACCAGGGTTTATGGTTACCATTTTTCCCTCCTCAATCATTTCCATCATAAGGTAAGGGTTTCATTCCCTCACTATCTATACTACTCCTTGAGTAATAGCATGGAAGATCATATAAATAATCCTTCGAGGTATCTTGTTTTGCATACCGGCCTCATTCGGCTTATTTATGAACATTTTAAAAACATGGCAACTTTGTGTAATCCTGTCTCAACTTCGGCCCCTGAAGACTATGATACTGAGGATAGCATGTTTGAGGAAAAAGATAACTAGGACTTTGATTGGAAAGAGGAAGACCCTCCTTCCCCCAAAAATTCAGGTAAGAAAACCCCACTAAGAAAGCCCTTGACTAAAAAAGTGGGCCCTATGAAAACCCCCATTGGTTCTACTCAAAAAGTGAATTTAAAGAAAAGGGACCCCCCTGTTAATAAACTGGTCTCCTATTCTGAGGACTACCTAGAGGATAAAAGTGAAGCCCCCAAATCCAGTGAGGAGTCCTATATCTCTTACCCTACCATAGATAGAGATAATAGACCTAGATTCCCTAGTAATCTTAACCCTGAAGACCACTACTTTAAGCCCAATCGAGAGTTTCCTGATGGTATTTTAGCTATAGCTAGAAATGGGGATGTAGATTATTTCAAGATTATGAGGTGGTTTTTTCATGAGATAAAGGACCTCAACTTAAAAAATAGGGCTCTTATGAGTAAGCTAGAAGAAATGAAAGCCAATGGCACAACTCAAAGGTTAATGGCTGAGAGCCTTCAATGCAAAGATGAGCTCATGGAAAAGATGAAGAAGGATTATGAGCTTAAGCTTAAGGTTCTAGAGGGAGAAATGAGCAAAATTAGGGACACTATGAAAACTATCATGGAGCAAAACCATAAAATTGCTGAACATAACACCATGGTCATAGCACTATGGTTGAGAAAAAGGATAATCTCCAAAACGGTTCTCTAGTGGTGGATCTGGACGTTGATAAGAACAAAAGAAAGATTGAGGAAGAGGGCATCTCGAAGAGGATAAGAGCACATTTGAAGAGAAAGGATGATTTGACACGACGGGAGGTTCAGGCTCTGAAAAAAGGCATCTAGGATATGTGCAACCTTGAACCTGAGGTTGTTGATACTTTGAAATCTTTAGGTTTTTTGGGTGTTTCTATGCTGGCTTTTGGCAGGTGGCTGCAGTCTTCTCGTGGATTTTTCTATTGGGAAACCTTCTTCTTTTTTGGGGTCTATAATGTTGTTTCTTTATTTTACTTGTAAAATTTGTGGTTTTGGGTCCCTGTAAAACTTGTTTTTTCCTTCATCAAAAACACTACATCAGCCAGGGAATCAAAAGACTTCATTGTAATTTTGAAACAAATTTTTAGGGATGCTTGTTTTGATGAGGAGCCATTGAGAAAAGCCATCAAATTTCCCACACCAATAAGAACTATTGGGTTAGAGCCGATTTTAGGCATAATAAAACCACAAAAAGCACAGTAAATGTGATCACACACACAAACTTGTAATATCGCAGAATTGCACCTAGGGGAATTCCATATTTCTACATTCTTTCCTAGCATTTATGACACTCCAAAACATTAATGACAAAACCCCTTGAGTCATAATTTCATGATTCTGACTTCAAGAGAACAAGTGACTGAGCAATAGAAGCTTGGTGATGCGTTCCCCGAGAATACAGGCTTTGGATGAATGTGCGGTGTCCAGATGTCTGTGCGGCACACTAGCATCCTGGCCGTTTCCTAAGCTCAAAACATGGAATCAGAAGGTTAACCCCTATGACATGTGTCTTGGTGGTTACATTCCAAAAGCAATGGCTCTTTGCCACCTTTGCAAACATAAGAACCTCCTTTTGCCTCTAATTTGAAGGTTGGAAGATTGGAAGACAACACACTAGCTCTCATTCAAGTTCTTGCTACCACTTTGATATTTTTTCTCCTTTGATAGCAATGCTCTCACAGGTGAAGCCATACTAAACTAAGTTCCTCCTAGCAGCAATAGCAGCTCTCAAGCAAGCAATCAGCAGTGCATCCATGTGCTTAGGAGAGGGCCTTGGTTCGTGGGTAATGCTCTCTCTCCCTTTCTAACTTTCCTTTTACAAGTACTTGTATACTATTTAGTGGTGTGGGTTCTACTCCTGAGTGGGTATTTCTTTCACCACACGCTTATCGTGGTGCAGGTTCTACTCCTCAAGCGGGTATTGCTTTCACCACATGCTTTCCTTTCCTTTCCAACTTGGCTGTTTGTGGAGGTGGGAACACCAAAGTGGGGTTTGACTGAGGCGGGCCCCTAAACAACCACCCAACAAATTTATCCTTGATCTTCTATGTGCAAGTTATGAGAAAGGAGCTTGGAGTGAAGATTTAAGTGTCCAAGAAAAGGGTAAGCTTTCTCCAAGTATCATGATATTTCCTTCTCTATTTGGCTTTCTGGTTAGTTAACAGTTCCATTTATATCACTCCTAAGTCTATGAGTAGGATTTCTTTCTATCTGTTGAGTTCCTGAGTTCTTTGTAATTTGGGATGCAAACATGACTTTCAGATGATAGTGCGCTGCACTAGCTTTCTAGATTTGTGCTGATGTCTTCTGGTCGAGAGCTCTCTCTTCTGGGACAAAAAACTTTTGATCTTGCTCTCTCAGGACCTCTGACTATTTCCTCTAAGACATAATTGTGTTCCTGGTTCTTTATCACTTTTCTATTATGAGGTATATAAGGGCAGTTCATTCCTTGGTGATCTCTCGAGAAAGGAGAGACCCATGTGTAGTGAATCCATCTTATATCACATTTTGGTGAACTTGACATGAACGTCAGATGTTTATTTGCGATGCTGCACATTCATCATGGTGACTTTTTTGAGCAAGATTTTGATAAGCTAGAGGATGCTCTAGATGACTTCTTAGAAGCATTCCCCCCTATCCGTAAATCTCTCGAACAAGTCTCTTCTCTAGAGGCTGAGGGATCGGTAAATGTGGTGGTAGTCTTAGTGGCTCCTCCAAGCCCTAAGAAACCCATCATCTATGTAACCCCAACCAACCCTTCCATCTATGAACTTTCATGTCACAGTGATTCACTGAACTTGTATTGAAATTTCGTGAAAGATACAAATTATACATCTTATAATGCCATTGGACACACATATCCCACAAGGAGTAACAGACAAAACTTGGATGAACAACCTTCTATTCCTACCTCACAACCTACTTCTTTACCACCTTCCTAACTGAGCCTTCCTATAGCACCTAAACCTATGATCAAAGGACCAGGTGATTATGATCTTGTTGAGCAACTTCATGTTACTCCGACTAATATCTCGCTTTGGGACTTGCTTCAGGCCACCCCAGTTTATCAAGAGATGCTTCAAGAATCCCTGCAAAATATTCTCTTGCATGCCTCCACCAGGCCTATAGATGTTAATGCATTGCTAGCTCATATTCGTGTGGACTCACCAAATATTATGTTTCACCCCTAAGAACTCCTACCTTCAGACATGTAGAAGCAAAGCAAAACCTTTGATGATCATAGTCAATGTTAATAACATCGGTATTAAGCATACCGTCATTTATACTAGATCGACACTCAACATTTTTGGTATGGACCTAGTACCTAAGATTAAAGTCAATTCATCTTCCTTGGCATCTTCCTCTTTGTACATTCATGGATTTGATAATGCTAGCCGCCAAGCTCTAGGTATGATAATATTACCTTTGCAGTTAAGCCCTGTTATCTTACCCACATTGGTTTATGTGATGCCTGGGCCTTTACCTTATAATCTCCTCTTAGGGATACCTTGGATCCATGCTATGGGTACAGTAACCTCCACTTTACACTGTTCTTTGAAATTTGTCACAAACAATCAGGTAGTCACAGTTAAAGCAGATCTAGAGGGCATTTTCCTCTATGAATTAGCTGCTGCTAATCATGCTTCAACTTTGTCTACCCTCAAGAATTGTATCCCTTCCTTAACTACTGATGCTATGGCATTTTATTCATCGATACCCTCCATGGAAATCGTTCCCAGGGTGAGTGTCAAAACTAAAGAACCATCTAAAGTAGAGGATCTTGGTTCTCCCGCATCATCCTCTCAAACAAATGCTTTCCTTGGAGATGATTGGGGTTCCTTGAAATTTTTTGAATTCTTTATTGTGGAATACAAGGTAGACCCCTCTTGCATCGACCTTCCACATGCCCCTAGTACAAAGGTGGATAATACTCTCGTGAATGAGAAGAAGAGAAATCCTATTCAAGAAACCACTACTTCCCACACTAAGGAGAATGATCCACCTCTTGCAAAAGAAATTAACATTTGTGAATCCAACAAAGGAGGCAAAAGTATCCCCATAGAGACATTTGACGTTCATTGGTGGAATGAAGCACTCTATGTGGATCTGCCACCCCCTGAGGTTTTACAAACTCGCTATGGATTTGGATATGATATCGCTTCTTGATATGGTAATGGGAAGAAAGGTATGGGATGTCGAGTAGGGAATTCAAGTCTCCATCAATCTTAAACCATGGTGATGTAACTTGGGGTTAGGTTATTTCGTTGAACAATCTAAGCTAAAGCCTTGGTGGAGTGTTAATATGATTTCGGTCGAACCATTGAACCTCGTCCACCTTGAGTTAATAGATGAAAAGGAGCAAGCCAAGAATATTCCTCTCGATATCTTCTCTTTGGATAAAGTGTTAGAGGAATTTCTAGGTGCATACTCCTCATTACCCCCTTATCATCACAAAGATGTTTCCCATATCACTTGCATAGCCAAGCGTATTTTGGGGAATCTATCCTGAATGTTGATGAGGAGGACACTCTGTCTAACACCAGTTATGACATTGCAAAAACTGAGCATGAAGACCAAAGTTCCCTTTTAAAAGGGGATACTGTCGAGGTCTGTATGGATCCCATATCTCCTGAAAAGGTATTAAAAATCAGAAAGTGTCTTTCTTCGAAAAAAGCAAACGAACATTCCAATATTTTGCATTCCCATCCTGACATATTTGTTTGGACATATGAGGATATGCTCAGTATTGATGAATCTATAGTGGTTCATAATATCGTCCTATGTCCTGATGCCAAGCTGGTTAAGCAAAAAATTTGAAAAATCAATCCTAGAGTGGCATTAATGGTTAAGACAGAGATAGAGAAACTATTAAAAGAAGGCTTATCCGTCCCATCGATTATTCCCCTTGGATTTCAAATGTAGTAGCCGTTTGTAAACCTGATGGTCACATTCACATATTCATCAATTTCTGAGACCTTACTAAGGCTTCTCTTAAAGATAATTTTATGTTACCTAATATAGATATGATTGTTGACTTAACTGCAGGCCATGCATTGCTTTCTTTCATGGATGGCTTCTCGGGTTATAATCAGATTCGTATTAACCTAGACGATCAATTCAAGGCAACCTTTACTACCCCGTGGGGTACTTTTTTTTATGTGGTCATGCCCTTTGGATTAAAGAATGCAATAACTACTAACCAACGGTGATGACCTTGATATTTCATGATTTCATTCAGAAGATTCTAGAGGATTACGTCAATGACATATTGGCCAGATATGTAACCCATAAAGATCATCCTAAGAACCTTCACCTTATTTTTGAAATACTTCGACTCTACAAAATGAGATTAAATCCCCTTAAGTGCATCTTATGTGTTTACTCTGTCAAGCTTCTGGGGTTCATAGTCTCTCATCGTGGGATTGAGGTTGACACTAAAAAGATCAATGCTATCGTTAACATGCCTCCACCAAGGAGTATTACTGAGTTGCAGAGTTTACAAGGGAAGATTCAGGCAATTCATAGATAATTCATATCTTAATTGACTAATCGTACCCTTCCTTTCACTTGTTTGTTGAAAAAGGATGTTCGCTTCATGTGGGATGAGGGATGTCAAAATGGATTTGAGTCGATCAAATCCTAGTTATCCAACCCTCCCATATTGATGTCGGTTGTGCAAGATAGACCCTTTCTGCTTTACCTAGCTGCATCGCCATATTCTTTAGCAGCTCTTTTAGCTCAATATGATGACTCCGTAAAGGAAAGAGTAGTCTACTACATTAGCCACATCCTGGTTGACTACAAAACCTATTATTCCTCCATGCAAAGGTAGTGCCTTGCTCTTGTCTTCACTACATCGAAGTTGAGGCACTACCTCCTCCATGCTGAAATGCACATCATAGTAAAAATAGATCTTTTAAGGCATCTGTTTTCCAGCACCAATCTGGCGAGAAGATTAGTGAAATGGGTTATGTTGCATTCTGAGTTCGACATAAAGTTTGTTACTCAAAAATTGATAAAGGGTCAAGCAGTTGTGGATCAGCTGGCAGACGCTCCCTCATCTCGCTCCTTTCCTAGCCTAGAAGTGTTTCTTGATGAAAACATTTTTATGATCAACCATGATCTCGAATGGAAAATTTATTTCGATGGGTCAAGATGTCAAAATGGTTCCAGAGCAGGAGTGGTCCTAATATCCCCCAAAGGAAAACTAGTTCCCTTGTCCTTTCGATTAGAATTTCCTTGTACCAATAACATTACCGAGTACGAAGCGCTTATAGCTAGCTTACATGCCACAAGAGCACTAAAAATCAAACACCTTCGTATCCTAGGTGACTCTGAACTTATAGTGAATCAGATAACTAGAGCCTATCATGCCAAGCAAAGTAATTTGTCCCAGTATTGAGACCTTGCCTTATCTTTGCTCATCCAATTTTCATCTTTCACAATAGACAATATCCCTAGGAGAGAAAATAGACATGCTAACAGCATGGACAGTGCCACTTCCTTGGTTCCTTCACAAGAAAATATGAAATAATACCACTTTGTAGTCCAGGTCTTGCAAACCCCTGCGGTTCTTGAAGAACCTGAGGCTGAATTCCCCATATGTTCCCATGTAGACTCTGGGGAATGGTTTTCTAATATCTATAACTATTTAAAAATTGGGAACTTCCCCAATGATGCGGCAAAGAATGACCGCATTCACGTGAGGAAGCTTTTGGTTCGCTACGTCATCCTATCAGACATCCTTTATAGAAAGGCCTATAATGGCCTTCTTCTTAGGTGTCTTACCAAAGTGGAAATATCTCTTTCCCTTAAGGAAGCTCATGCAGACTCTAGGGGTGGATATTTTGGTGCTAAATACCCAACATAGAGATTGATACACATGGGATACTATATGAAAACAATGGAAGAAGATTCCTTTGAATTTTTCAAGAAGTTCCCTCAATTCCAACAACACAACTGACTCATTTATGTACCCGCCCAAGAGTTACAAAACCAAATTTACCCTCAGTTGTTTGCTAAATGGGGGTTGGATATTATTGGAAATATATCACCTCCTTCTTCCAAAGGGCATGCCTTGATCATTACTGCTACGGATTACTTCACAAAGTGGGTCGAGGCTATCCTGCTCTGATCCACGAATGTTGAAGCTATCTATAGCCTCCTTATGAATAACATCATTTATTGATTGAGATTGCCTGCTACACTTGTTTCTGAAAATGGTGCACCATTTAAGAACAAGGAAGTGAAGCAATTCTTCAAGAAATTTCACATCTAGCATAGGTTCTCCACACCCTACTATCCTCAATCTAACAATCAAGCAAAATCATCAACTAAAAATTTTGAGCTTATTCTCCAAAAAATAGTTAATAAACATGATAAAGACTAGCACATTCAACTAACATATTCTTTATGGGCCTATCGCATGAGTGTTCACATAGCTATAGGGACAACACCCTACAATGTCATGTATGGTCCCAAAGCTATCATTCCCTTAGAATTGGAAATTATGTCTCTACGAGTTTCCCTGAAAGGGATAATTGATAATGAGACCTATCGAGTTAATTATCTACATCAGCTAGAGATGCTCGATGAGCACTGTTTATGAGCCCTTGAACCTTTAAAATAAGAGATTTGGTTCTTTGTGAAAATTAGAGAAATGTAAATGCACCACCTGACCAGAGGGGAAAATTCAGCTCTAACAAGTTAGGCCTTACATCATGATCTATGTATATGGGTCAGGTGCCTATGGATGGAAAAACCTTTGAAGGAGCCTGTTAATGCTATGCATCTTTGTCATTACTACACGTAATGTTGTATATGTCTCCTATGTGGTGCTCTCTCTCTACAAAAAGAGTAGTAGTACTGCATATGTTGACATTGTTCATTAACACATTATGATAATTTTGTGTTATGAGTGGCCATGTACATGTGTGTGTGTGTCCATTAGATCATCATTATATTTAATTAACATGCAGCCATGTGTTTTTAATTAAAACATATTAGCATCTAATATAAGCATACATCCAAATGAGAATATAACATCCATAGCCTGAACATATGAGAAATAAAAAAATACACATCTAGATAAACAATGCCATGAAACTACAATCAATGTATCCATATATGTATAAATATATAAAATGTATGTATCCAATGTCATGTGGGTAAAAGCAAAAAGTTGTGTCACACTTTCAGCCAAATAAATAGTTCCGAGCAAAATATTTTCAGCTGGAAAGGTTTCGCCTAACTAGGTTTCAACCGAAACCATGTAGCCTATTATGTGGCACATAGGTTTTGGCCGAATAAGTTTCGCCTGAATCCCAAAAAATCAAAATTTTCCTTTTCCTGCTTTGAAATTAGATTTTTTAATGTGCGAGGTTTCTATAGAAACCGTTTCTACCGAAATTATCTATGTGCCATCCTAGTTGGCAGCCAACTCAACCTTTTTCATAATTTTCTGAAACTTTTAACTTTAGCTAAGTATTTCTTTAGTTAGAATTATTTTTCTACAAAAAAGAAAAATACCCTTTTGTAGAGCTCAGAGTGGAGAATCCAAATATATCATGTTTTAAATATTTTGATTAGTTTTCATATATTTTATTTTTAAAATAATGCAAGTAGGATTTTAAAATGAAAATAGAACCTGATTACAAATTTTAAAAAATATAGTATAACTTATTAAAAAAAAAAAATCTTATATGGGGCACAAGAGGAGAGAGTCTTATTCAAAAGGGTATATATATTTTTTAAATGATTTAAAATTTTGAAAATAGTTGATGGCCTATGAAAAATATCAAATTCTAACATGTTTGACTTTAAAACGTTATTACGAGAAAAATATACATCAAAATTTGATTTTTATTTTTCAATGCACAAGATATTTAAGTTACCTATTTGGAAAAAAAAAGAAGGGAGAAATGAAGTTTTTTTCAATTTGTTTCTTGATGGCCCGTGAAGTCACTTTTTTCTAAAATTTTTAGCATTCCAAAATCTGTCCTTTAATTGATAAAAACAATTTTTTTTAAAATTTTAAAAATTATAGCAATAAACTTCATCAAAAGTTCTACATTTCATTAGTTTACACCATTTTGAAATTCAAAACATAAAGACCACTTTTATGTGGTTGAAGTTCAATTTTTTTTTTGCTGTTGGCTGATTCCTATATAAAGTGTGACACAAGTTTGTGCTTTTACCCATGTACATGTCTCGGGCCACTACTACAAAAATGAGTGGCTATTGAATATATGTCTATATATAAAGATCTACAAGTATGTATCTAACCACAAAAAATGATGTACACAAAAAATGATGATGATCCTTGATCACTGAGGCACGTGGCTCCTGGACACCTCTAGCTCTGGTGGATGCTATGGAAGTGGTGGGAGGGGTTGGACAATAGTCATGGAGCATGAACGATGAGAGTGTGATATAGAAAACACTGCCCACTTCCCTCTGATCTCCCCCTACAAGGAAGATATCATCAACTCTGCCTATTGTAGTTGGTCCCACAGTATCGAGATGGCTTTGAATGGCATCACGTGCCTGCTCGGCAACATCAACCCTCTTCACTGCCATGTCTCGCTTGACGAGCACTGCTCATAGCTCCCCCAAAAGTTGGTCATGCTGCCCTCGCATGCTCGTTAGCTCTACTGTTAGCTGGATGATCTCTGCACCCCGCTCCTCGTATGTACTCTATGGGCGTGCAACCAGCTCGAAGTTGGGGGCATGACACCACGCAAATACCAGTCGATATGCCTCTAGGATTGATCCCTAAATCTGCATAGCGGGGGAAACCTTTGATATACACTAAGCTATAAGCCCAGTCCATCCCTGTGTGTCCTCTGCAACTATAGGAAAGGAAAAGATATCAGTATCACATGGCATATATATATAAGATACATATATCATCTAATTGAAAGTACAAAACATAGAACAATAAACCATGTATACCTGGATCCCCTGATTGCCATGATGGGTTAGGGTGAGGCTCGGTGCTCAGACCTGCACCGCCAGCCTTGGTGGCTACTCCTTGTTCCATGAGTGATGCAGTCGTAATAGAAGACGGTGGTGTCAAAGAGACAGGGGTCATTGGTGGGGGATCTAATCTCCTCTATCACCATGGCCTTGCTGGAAGCACCTCCTCCTCCTCCTCCCTAACCTGCTACTAGCCTATCCTCCTGTCTTGCAGTGGTGGGGCTGGTAAGTCCCCCTGTGGACTAAGGTCCCCTCCCAGAGTACCCTCACCAAATATAGGAGTTGGCCGATGCCTCTCCTACCACCACATGAATTTTGTGGCTATGCCCACATTATCCACCACCACTAAGGGTGGCAGATCATGATTAGGCTCATCATCATCAGATGGTACTATATTTGTAATAATCGAGTGAGGGTGGTCCCTGACCCTCACCGTGCTTCTATGGGCCCTAGTGTAGGTGGGCACATTTGGTGGTATGATTTGCGGTCGGCCATGCTGTCGCATAACCTGACTCCAATAGTAGGGCACAATAATATAGTCCCTACATTTAATCAAAAAATGGTCTCTCTGCAGGTTCCTTAAATACCTACTATCATCTACCCACCTGAAAATTTGATAGGGCCTCCATCAAACCCTATCTGTTTTGAGGGTATCAAATTGTAGTTTCCAAAATTGTAAATCTCCAAGCCTCCACTAGCCCATCATATCATACCAGTGGGCCATGGGGATCTGATATGATTGTACCTATGGAAAACCAACTAGCCAAGTGTACATGATATGGGCAAAGGCCTACACCTGCAAAAGTGTTCATGCTCTCAAGCGAGGGTACTCATAATGTACGTACCAGTCCAACTCTTGGTAGAGGTGCACCAACATGTTGCGCCCCTATGTGAAGATGGTCCTATGCTCTACCATCTCCCTAATAGTGTGGACGAGGCCCCCATGCAGGTGTGAGCCTCACCCATCAATCGTGATCTGAAATGCAATGGTCACGACCATAACTCAATAGATAAATGGCACTGTGGTCATCATCTGTTCTTACCAGTGTGTGTAGATATGGCCCATTCCATCACTGTTGTCTGTCCTCCCCATGTAGTAGCGAATGCCCTTTGCTTGCTCCTATGCCGACCGTGTGTCATCTAAGGCCAACTGCCATCTACGGATCTGATTGATGTCCTTGAGGGTGATGGTCATCTCCCCAACTAGTAGTTGGAAAGATGAGGTAGTGGCATCCCACCACTCCATAAGCGATATAAGCATCCGCTCATGATATCTCATCTCTGACATAGTGAAAATGTACCAAAGACCGACACACTCTAGAAGTGTGACCTCACCCACAGATAAGCAGTCTCTCTGCTCACAAACCAACTAGAATGGTCATCGTCCAGGATGCTCCTGAATCTTTGGGTACTCCTGGAAGAAACAAGAAAATCTTGAATCAAAACATTGATAGTTTACATCAAAAATCAAAAAATATATAGCTAAGACTTGTGTGTGGTGCATCGATGTTTGCGCACCATGTATGCATCTCCAGACCACCATGGTTTCCTTAGAGATGCTAATGCATCTTCGGGACAACAATGTGAAAAGGAGACGTAAGCACTAATCTCAGATGACAATGTGGTTTTGAGATGCAGGCACGTGAAAAAGATGCCTGCGCACCTCACTGGTAGAAAAAATCTATAAAAGTGCACCAAAAATGACCAAAAATGAGAGTTTGTGACTTACTTGGTCCACCTCGTGACCCTCAACAAGGTCCCAATGCAACTGCTCCAACTTCGGCTCCTCATACTCTATCTTGGTAGGCATTTTGTTGACTTTTCTCTCACAAAAGTAAACAATTTTCTTGCGGTGAATAGTGAAAATGACCTTTCTAAGGTCCCACCTAGGTATATATAGGCCCCCTAGGGCCCATTTCCCCCAAGACTTATAGCTTTCGACTTCTCCTAAATTTTCCCCACCAAGCCAGGGTCAAAATCAGGAGGGGGCATAAGGTTGTCTCATGATCATATTTCCTTCTGAATCGATGACTTTTTTCTTGATCATTCGTCTCTTCATGGTAGCTTTCTTCTGATTTTTTGAAGCTAACCTAAACATTGAGTTTTGCTGGATGGAACATTCAATAAATTCATGACCGTTAAGATGTTGTTTGTCGAGCTCAGATGCTGGGGGCATCTTTAGTCTCGGTTATCTTGACTGCAATAGTTGCTATAGTCTCTTTTTGTTGGCATGCAAATCCATAAAATTTGGAATTTTTTTTCTTTTCTACTTTAGTTAGGTTGATTTTTTCAAAATTGAGCCCACTAAAGTGGGGGAAAAATGTACAATCACATAATTGCACCTAGGGGCAATTCCATCTTTCCACATTCTTGCCTAGCATTTATGACACTCCAAAACATTAATGAAAAAACCCCTTGAGTCAAAATTTTGTGAATCTGACTTTAGGAGGACAAGTGGCAGAGCAATAGAAGCATGGTGATGCATTCCTCGAGAATACAAGATTTGGATGAATGCACGATGCGCTAGAGTCTTGGCCATTTCTCGAGCTTGAAACATGGAATTTGGAAGGTTAACCCCTATGACACGTGTCCTGGTGGTTACATTCTGAAAGTAACAGAGCTCTTTGCCACCATTGGAAACATAAGAACCTCTTTTTTCCTCTCATTTGAAGGTTGGAAGATTGGAAGACAACACACTAGCTCTCATTCAAGTTCTTGCTACCACTTTGAGATTTTTTCTCCTTTGATAGCAGTGTTCTCATAGGTGAAGCCATGTTGGACTGAGGTTCCCCTAACAACAACAACAACTCTCAAGCAATCACTCAGCGGTGCATCCATGTGCTCAGGAGAGGGCCTTGGATCGTGGGTAACACTCTGTCTCCCTTTCTCACTTTCCTTTTACAAGAACTTGTCTACTCTTTAGTGGTGCGGGTTCTACTCCCGAGTAGGTATTGCTTTCACCACATGCTTATCGTGGTGCAGATTCTACTCCTTGAGTGGGTATTTCTTTCACCACATGCTTTGCTTTCCTTTCCAACTTGGCTATACATGGAGGTGGGAACACCAAGTGACTAAGGCAGGCTCCTATACAACCACCCAACAACTTTCTCCTTGATCTTTTGTGTGCAAGTTACGGGAAAGGAGCTTGGAGTGAAGATTTGAGTGTCCAGGAAAAGGGTAAGCTTTCTCCAAGTATCGTGATATTTCCTTCAGTATTTGGCTTTCTGGTTAGTTAAGAGTTCTGTTTATATTACTTTTGAGTATGTGAGTAGGATTTATTTCTATATGTTGAGTTCTTGAGTTATCTGTCGCTCAAGACACCAGCGTGACTTTCAGACGACAGAACACCATGCTAGCATCCTAGATATGTGCTGATGTCTTCTGGCCGAGAGCTCTCTCTTCTGGGACATAAAAATTTTGATCTGACTCTCTTAGGACCTCTGCCTATTTCCTTTGAGACATAACTATGTTGTTAGTTCTTTATCGCGTTGCTATCCTGAGGTGTATAAGGGCAGTTCATTCTCTGGTGATCTCTCGAGAAAGGAGAGACCCGTGTGCAGCGAATCCCTCTTATATCACAAAAGTAAATGAAAAATATGGCACCTAAGGCACAATATGAGACAAGAGCGGCCAAGGATGACCACAAGCATAAGAAACCCTACCAAAGCTCATTCACCACTAACTAGGGTAGTTTCATTTCACATTTCATGTAATTTGAATTTAGGTCCACCTTATATTGTTTAGGTTTTGTGTGGTTCATTGGACCACATGGAAGAGTGTTAATGTAATTTCATGTATATATTTCAAATTTTTATATGCATAAAATATGTGAGTGTGTGAGTTGTATGGCCAGTTGCACTAGTTGTGATCAAGCAAGACAATTTTGAGTATAGAACCATGAAGAAAAGAGGGATCACGAGTATTAGAAGATCATTCTCAATGTGGAAGATTTTTGTTGTGATTATAGTACATATCAGAGTTATATTTGAATATTCCATTACTTTTGTATGCCAAAAGGATTGGTGTTCTACTTGTATTATCCTGATAGGAATTGGTGTTTCTTTCTAGTGGTGATTGTTATCTCCAATAGGTTGGTGCCTATAGATTAAATAGTGGATTGGTGTCTCTGGTAGGTTGGTGCCTACTTCATGTTGTAATCTTATTCTATTTGTGCATTATGAGGCTAGATTTGGAAAATAGATCCAAGGAGGTATTCTTACCACGGTTTTTGCCATCCTGGATTTCCACATATATCTAGTATTATCTTGTGTTGTGTTTCCTTGTATGGTTAAGTTCTCTTCATGTTAAAAATCTATATAATAGTAGAAAAAGTTCAAGTTGCATGATCTAATAAGAGGGTTGAAGTTGAGAATTTTGAATTAAGTAGGTCTATTGAATTTACCCCCCCTCTTGGTAGATTGTGTTCCCTTCCTATAGTGTTATTAGTAGTCAACTTTTCACTAAATTAACTATTTTTTTTTTTTAGACTGCAGGAATCGGGTAGCACAAATTAACTATTAATTAATTCATATTATCATTATTATATTACTATTTAGTTATTTAGGGCATCCTAAGGATTATATAGGGTTATCTAGGTCGGGCTCAGTGATATCCTAGGCATAAGTATGGTATATATAGGAGCTATAGGTAGGTTATTATCATCATGTGGAGTATGTGTTCTTATTGAAGACTATTGGAGGTATCCCCCTTGAAGTGGATGAGGAGGTTTTCCCCATGAAGTGGTATAATTTTATCAAGTATTTTCACATATTCCTATCATATTCTTCTATTGTGCTAGTTATTTCATAACATTCTTCAAAAAACAAATGTTAAAGCCTTAAACAACCAATACATTTAAAGAGCTAAGAAAAGAAGACATCCTTGATGGATATACCTATGGATCCCAAATGAGATAGATTGTTGGTTGGCAAGAGTGATTATGGAAAAAGTATAAAAAAGTAACATCCAAAACATTTGAATCATGTAGGGACTAAACCTAAAGGCCTCCAACATATTCAAAATGAAATGTCATTAAATATTATCATAAGAAAGGTATATTTTTTTTTTCAATTTTCATTAAAAAGAAGTATTGTTGAAAGTGGTGAGCCTATTCCATCCCTTCCCAAAACAACAATAATATTATCTAGGATGAACCTATATTTTATAAAACTTTTTTGGTCAAGATGTACAATTAGGGGGCATGGAATAGAGTTTGATGGCCAAAGATTTGGTAATAATTTCTTGTAGGAGATTTCAAGTAGCATAATATGCCTCTAATTAGTTTTTTCAAGATCCACAAAATTAGGTATGAATTTGATATTGTATTTATTAATTATATTATCCAATGATCCATTTTGTATGGCCTGCAAATACACATTATGTACTAGTCATAGTCTGATGTATCCCAAATTTTTAATAAAATTTACAAGGAAAGTAATCTATGTTGAAGGCTATCATTTTCCATAAAAATGGCCTTCTTGAGATCATGTTGAGATATAATTTGATCACATTGATTGTGTTATGCATTGGAAATGAAAGGATTGTAACAAGACATTTTTGAAAAGTAGATTCTATAGTCAGAGAGGACTCCTAATGTGAGAAAACATGTTCATAGTGTAAAAAAAAGACACAGAATTTCTAGAAATTATTACAATATTTGTTGTCCTTGATGAACCCATTGGATGGAATAAAGAGCATGCCAAACCCATAAGGATTAAAAAAAAATCCTCTTTGTTGCCAACATTAAGCTAGTGGTGTCGAGCTTTAATTTGAGCTCCTTTAGTTGTTTGAATATTATAAATTTTATTATGTTGTGTAAGTTTAGCCACCCAAAGCTAGGTGATTAGGTCAAATGGTTGAGCATCCAAAGTGGCAATGGCAAGGTAGAGCTCTTGATTGGTGGAATCATAAGAGAATAGTGGAAATGGTCAAGTTGTCATCCATAAATGCAAAGGAACCATGATGTGCAAATGATCGCATCATTGTACCATACTATCCAACTATCCCTATGCATGGGGTAAAGACCTAAATTCTATATGCATCAAGGATATGGGTTGATGTGGCTGTGTGGTGGAAAATTGACATATTAAGGAAAATAGAGTCTTTATGGAATTAGTCTTGGAGGTAGTCCACTTAATGCAAAATTCTATTAAAAAATGATATGAAAAGGCAAGATTAACCAATGGTTCCACTAGCGAGGAAAAATAAATAGAAGGTTGAAATCAAGGTATGAGAAAGATTCTTCAAGACCCTACTGAGGTACACTCTTAAATTTCTCCATGTGTACCATGGTAAATGATCTTGTCAATGGCTAGCATTGGGATCAAACATACCAAATTTGTTATGCATAATAAAAAAAAACATGTCTTTCACCAACTATCCACCACATAGGGAAGACTCCACATTTATCATAACTGCAAGTTTGACCATATTCAATCCTCACACAAAACCCATAAGGAAATTAATTGTGAATGAGTGATCTTCCTCCAAAGAGAAGATCTCTCCATGGTGTCATCAAGAGCATAAGAATTAATAATACCAAAGATATGATTCTTGATGTCGAAAAGATCCTATATAACATGGGTGGGGTCACAACCATGATCAATTCATAATTAATGTCATGCTAGAGAGAGAAAGGTGACAACCCCTCCTTGGATAGGATCATACCAACTGCAAAAATTGCTAGAAGAAAAGATAACATGGAACACTATCAAAAGAAAAAAATCAACCACCTTGAACGCTTCAAGGTAAGGAATGTCTAAATTTAAATACTAAAGAGAAGCATCATGAATGGAGTATTTTTTTGGGAGGTCTATTAGACCTTGAACATTCCATGAAATATAATTCATTGACAAGTGTGAGAGTCATCTCCCCATTATCCATCTCATCTAAAGCTTAATAACAATTTTGAAACAATACATAATTTATCACAAAGCTTCCAATTTGGAAGTTGATCTTAGTAGAAAGATAATTCAATGAAACAAACCTCCTTCCAAGTTCCTAGATGGATTGTGAGACCTCCTTTGCCTAGCAAGAGGAGTGGAAGTGTGATAGGTCATGACCACAACCAACTAAGTAGTTATTTCATTGCACATTTTCACCTCACCAAATGCTTGCTAAGAAGGGAATGGAATATTTGCAAGTGTTGGAGAGTTTTTAAAGAACTTATCATGCTAAAGCTCCTGAGCCAAGGGATTTGAGAGTCAAATTTGAAAAATTTACGTTCTTTTTCCACCGATTGACCATTCTAGATCAACTTTCCTCTTATTTTTTAGGTATATCGACCCTAACAAGTGATCTGTAATTAAAGAGCTACAAATAATTTCCACTTTAATCTCAACTACAGATTTAATCCCAATCCAACAAAATTGTGTGTTTTTGAATCTTAATTGTTGAGCGAGTAAATTAAGTACATTTAAAATTTATCCAAAAAAAATTAATGAACATAAACTAGAAACTCAAAAAATTAAAATACTGAAGAAAATTAGGAGATAGGAGAGACAAAGAGAGATCATGCTTGATAATGGAGTTCATCTGATTGGGACTATGTCTCTGGGTCTGCTTCTCAACGTTGGACCGCTTTATTAAGTTTGCCAAGCACCTGAAAATGCCTTCTTACAATTCTCCAAGCTTACAATAGTCTCACTCACAATCTCACTCTCAACTTTTTTACAATTCTTGGTGTAATATCACCTTGTAAAGTTCTCCAAAAATTCCTCAAATGAGCATAAAATTTTCTCTCAAAACACCTGAATTCAAAACTCACACTCCTACCCCCCTTTTATACATAATTTTGCATATGGGGTTAAAAACCACCATAATAAATAAATAACTCCCCTCAAAAAAATTAACCCCTTTTAAATATTTCGTTCAACCCCTTTTGGCCTTTAATTAGGCTTCATAAAAATTTAAGGGGTTAAAATAACCATAAAAGGTTATTTTATTAATAAATTGAGCTAGAATATGCTTTAAATATGACACAATCCATTAAAACATAGTAACTTCCCCATAAAAAAACAATTTAATTTGCTTAAGCCCTTAACACCTATTCATGGGCTCATTTTGTTTTTGAATCGTTAAGTTGTTTTTCTTTTAACATTTGGAGGGTTGTTTTCTTATGAGTTAATCTTTTTGAGTTTTAGGAGATTTGGATCCCACCAAATCCAGTTGGGATCCCACAAAATCCGATCGCACCAAATGGATTTTGTGGAATAAACTTCCACCACTTTATTTTTTTCAAAAAATAAAGCATGGTGTATGTGAATTTTGTGAGATTTTTGCCACATCACCTACAATTTCCATGTCACCATCCAGTCAACTGCCATGTCACATGCTGACATCATGATTTTGACTAAAACTTTGACTTGGTGTAACTTTGGCATACGGTTTCCACTTTTGATGAAACAAACAGCATTGGAAAGGTCTTGAAAAGCTCTTCGTGATGATGCTAATTTTAACCACTTTTGTGATAATCAATTTTTCACCTTTTTTTTCCTGCCCCCCTAGTTTGCCAATTTGACCAATCTTTGACCAAGCATAACTCTTGCCTACGACCTCCTTTTGATGTGATTCCAGTTGTGTCAGGATTGTGTCGGCGAGCTCTACACAATGATTCTAATTCTAAGATTGTGAATTTTTTGAGTTTTTTGGATCCTCCTGGATCATTCCTCCCCATTAAGAAGCTTTTGGACCACCAAAAGTTTGTTTTTACATATAATTGAAGTGATGGCAATTTTGCCTCACTTGTCCAATATCATCTGCCCTTCCTTTTTGGAACCTATACATTTGACTCATCATAACAACAATCAAAACTACATTGATATTGGTAAGTACATTAGTCATATACACATCCACATTCAGTGTTGCCACTACCAACCTTACACTACTAAAAAGTAGAAGGCTAAATAACAAAAGTAAATTTGTAGACGAGAAAAAGAATGTACCAACATCATGCTTTCCTTTCATAACTGGAACAATCTTAGAATTATATATGATTTTATGAAATGGGTATGTGCAGGATCAAGATGGGCCAAAAAGTGGCAATATGATGGGTATGTGGCCGATGACTATTTTTTAACCCAAAATTCATGAAATGAAAAGGGTTTTTAAAGGAGATTCTTAGCTTTCGACTCATATAAATTATGCTTTACTTTGAATTTAATAAGTAATTATTATTCATTTTCTATTCAAATTACGACTAAAGTCCTGATTGATAGGCTGATTGAAAAACATTTATAGCTTTCAAATAGTATCACATTTTTTGAATCCAAAACATGCGTCACATTCTATGATTTGCATACTATAGGATTAAAAAATAAAAATTGAATTTCATGAAGTTTTGACCAAGTTAAGGTGGTTATACATAGGAGTGTTTATATTTTTTAAAAAGTTGTAATAAAAAATTCATAATTAATTATTTTTTTGAAAAACATTTACCAAAATATATGCATTACATCGGGGCATGAGTCCTCTACTTATATCTAAAATATTATAAAAAAATATTATCATTTTATTATGGTTAGGGTGGTCAGACAAACACCTACTTATTTTTTCCCTGAAATTTAAGTACCACTGCATTGAAATTTCAAATTTTCACCAAATATAATTTTTTTCTGAAACAAACCTAGTAGTTTAGAAACTAAATTCAATTTGCTACAGATTCTATTCTTACATATTTTTGAAATAATATAGATAACTTATTCAAATTTTTACGTCAAGTTGCCTAACTCTGATTTTTTTTGAATTTTGCTACTTAAGAGCCTGTTTTTCCATGATGATGCTGCACATAGCCCAATGAAACTTCTTGTGGTATAGAAATAAGTGCCAAATTATTGCTTACATTGAATACCCTTTTCAATTGTCCTGTTGTCACAAAAGATTTATCAGTCTTAATTGGATGAGAATGCACAATGTATTCAATTCCTTGCTTAATCAAATGATACTGATTATGTTCCCTGTAGAAGATTTCTTTTCTATCATATAAGTACGGGCTACCCAATACAATCCCACAAATATCAAGTGGAACCACATAAAATTCAACCTCATCTATAAACTTAGATGTTATTGCAAATTATCTTAAATTGCATTTCTTAGTTACTCACAATCTGTTATCATTGCACACACAACCTAATGGATAAGGTTTCTTATGTGGTTTTGTTTTCAATCTTGGCAACTTTTCAACAACTTCTTCTGAAATTAGATTAACTTGGGACCCACTATCTATCAATGTATGAATCTTAGTGTTCTTAGAAATCACCCTTATATGAAACAATTCACATCTTTTCCTATCTTCAGGAACAACATATGACTTTTAGAAGTAGAAGCACATGAAACATCGGTGGTAGAATCATTACCACCGAAAGCTTTACCTTTCAAACCCATAACTATTATCTTTGTTTCATCATCAGAATCTGATCCAAGATCCTGAACAATAGTTGTGGTCTTCTACTTACCCTTTTGATCCTTGAACCACTTTGGTTTCAATTCCAGATGCAATTTCCAACACTTTTGCATATTCATGCCCTTTCTTCTGGCAATGTGAACAAGTAGGCTTTTCACCTCCCTCTTTCTTCATAGTAGCTGCTTTCCTCTCCTTACCCTTCTTATTACCTTCAGTTGGAGGAACAAATTCCTTCTTTGAACTGAAACTTATGTTCCTTTCACCTGCTTCAATATGGGTTGCTAGTACACCCACTTCATCAAAGTTAGATGGATTAAACATTCGGATTGTATGTTTCAAATGTGAATGTAAACCACCTATATACTTTAATAAAATTTCTTGTGTATAAAGAGGAATGCCAGGAGTAAGTGCTTCCTTCCTAAACACCTGGGTATACTCTTGCACTCTTTGTTCTTTACCCTATCTTAGATTTTTCCAATCCATAACAACTTGTTGCATATAACCCAAAGGATAAAAGTGTTTCTTTAAAGCAGAAGTAAATTCATACCAAGATGAAATGATTTTACCGTGTGTAGCAAGATCATCTTGAATCTTACTCTCCCACCAAACCAATGCAGTGCCTCCCATTCTAAGGGTAGCTAGCTAGATTTTGGAAGAATCATCCAATATCTATTGAACCCTACAATACACTTCGATTTGCTTAAGCCAGTTATCCAGTTTTTCTGCATCCAATTCACCATTATACATAGGAAACTCAAATTTAATGTCCAGTTTTGACAAAAGTGTTTGCACAGCTTGTTTCTTTTTAGAAAAGTTAGATGATGAAGAAGATGAAGAGGACGGGGATGGAGGTTCAAGAGGGTCACTACCACCTCCGACTCCTTTACCTTTTTCATCTTTCAATGAGGATTCAACTTCCCTCTTCTTTCTGTCCTTGTCTTCCTTTTTCTTCTTTTGTTCTTGCCTCTCTTGGAAAAAAAATTCCACCATAGCCTTCATTTCAAGAAATGCTTTCTAGAAATATTTCTCATCAAGCCCTGTAGGACTTTGTTCAGTTGCCATCTCTGATTGTGGAAAAGTCCTTCATTTTCCAATCTCTAGGTTGAACTCTATAAGTGCACCTTCTCCTTGCTTCAATTTCAACCTGGTTAACATTCACCACTTGCAGTTTTCTTGTTAAATTTCTCTAATACCAACTTGATCTATAATTAAAGAGCTACAAATAATTTTCCCTTTACTTTCAACTACAAATTTAATCTTGATCCAACAGAATTGTGTGTTTTTGAATCTTAACCATTGACGGAGTAAATTAGGTACACTTAATGTCACAAGGTTGAGAGTTCAACATCGGGGACGCAGGGAAAATGCCCTTGCGGCCGAGTGCAGTCCTATCCTGGGACTCGCACTAGTGTTCCAATAAGGCGAACACGCCGTGGAGTGGAACTCAACCGTTGGAGCGTAAGTCGGATTCAACAAGGAGTTCGAGTCAAGCCGGACACCCTGGGGGTGGACGCAGTCCGAAAAGTGGACTCATCGGAGGTCGCAACTCAGATAGTTCAGAGAAGGATAGGAATTGGGGACCTGGGGTTCAGCTAATCAGGGTCCTGGGGTAGAATTCCGTGAAGGAGGAAATTGGGGCCCTTGGCCATTCCTCGATGTCATCCTACCGTGGTCAAGGATTCGTACTAATAGCTTATATAGGGGAGCAT
>VDFB02086081.1:112495523-112706612 GCA_007258455.2 Sequoia sempervirens
CCCCTACTTGTTCTAATAAAATCAATCATAGTTCTTGGAATGGTATTTTACCACTCAAAACCTTAGTCAGTAATGGTGGTTAGCCACTTAAAACTCAAGTTGATATTGCTTCAAAAACTTAAGACATGGGAAATTGTTGTTCCCTCACATGGTGAGTTATCCGATAAGGTGAATAATTCTAAGTTCTATAAATTGTCGCTTTCAAAATAATTTGTATCTTCAAATTTGAACATAACCTATTGTTTATTCTCTAGCCTATCTCCCCCAATAGTCTAATGTCAGCCTTGCAATCCATTTTATATAAAAGAAGGCATAACCCACTAGGGATTCAAATAGATAGTTTACATTCCTCTTTGGAAAATCAATTCTTGCTAAATAACTATGCTAGTCTTGATGAGCTAGATATCAATAATATGACTCTTGACTCATATGTAATTCCTCAAGTTTTCACTCTAGACATTAACAAACAATGTTCAATTTGTTTTGCAGTTTAAAAGTGACATAAAAAGTCACATTGGATGGCTTCATGCATAAGATGACACAAAGTAATGCAATAACACAATTAACACACCTAATGTATGACACACGGTGACACAAGTGAAAGATTTAATCAAACATGGTTCAATTTAACCATAGTGAAATCAAATAGTGAGACAACCTGTAAACATGTGATTTTTCAAACTACTTTACTACTTCCACAACAACCTCAACTCAAACTTTAGGGTTCAATTTGAATTTTGTAACACCTTGTACTTTGAGGTCTAATTTGCAAATTGTAACCCTTCAAACTTCAAATTGTAAGTTACAAACTATAACCACCATGTACTTATGTGGTACTAAACTTTGACACACCAACTAGTCAAGCTTCAGTTTTAGAATTCAAATTCATGGGTGTACATACTAAGAATCTTATGTCCAATGTGCACAAACTTGGATTATAAAATATAATTTTTTCTTCATAGAAAACTTAGATTTTGAGGTTTGATTAGCACTAAGTTAGACTTTAAAGTTTGACAAGGTTTATGTATCTAGCAACAAGAAAAGGTAATAATTTTTTACTTACTTTCAGCTTAAACATTGGAGTCCAAAGTATAGATGTTCATATAAGAATCCACTTGGAGCTCAAAATCTAATGTAATAGAAGCTCAAACTTTAGGGCCCAACAAAATAGTCACACATGCGAAAACCCATGCCCAATTTGAACTCCCAATGATATTGCAACTCAGGCTTTGGGGTTCAATAACATGTTTATGCATGTAAAAACCACACAAAGTACAAAATTCCACTAACTTTCAACTTAATCTTCAAGGTCCACAATGTAATTTACAACTATAAATTAGCATTAGAAGTTAAAGAAAACAAGCTTGAAATTTTATAAACAACATGGCATAACTTTCTCATTTTCCATGTTGTACAAAATTAAGTCAACCCAAGCAATCATGAAATTATGGGCTCTCTATTGGTTGAATAAAAACCCCAAAAGGGCCCATAATTCCCAAGAAACAAGATAACAGACAAAAACAAATGATTTTAACATAAACAAAGGTACAACATGATATCAAAATAACATAGCCTAGAAAGCAACTACATCAACACAACATATGAGCATAAGCATAACATAAGATTCATTTTCAAAACACGATATCTAACCATATCATAATATGATAATCTAAGAATAAAAATAAAGATTCCATCTTAAATGTTGGTTATTTCCCATGGATTAATAGTTTAATTATGGATCCAATACAAACTGAACCAATGAGTGATAAAGTTCATTATTTACATATCTCTCAATAAATGGAAAAATGAAGGTCTACCATGCCACAACAATAAATTAAATCTACGTGTATTCCAAGTATATCCAAAACTCTACTTAGCTCAATGATGAACATTTCCACCCAACCATGTGGAAACCTTAGGTGCACCCCTCTAGATTAAGAGATGATTAATTATGAAATAATATACACACCCATAACATAATTATATGAAAGGATACAAATCATGGAATCACACATACCAAGAACATACACATTTTAATATTGCACATAGTGGAATGCAATGGTTATTTCCTACATCCAATAACACATGAGAATATATTAACACTCACCATGATCATCAATTAGTTGGACCAACATTACATTCATGTAAGGAATTACAATGACATACTAGGAAACAACATTTCAATGAAAAATAGGATTTAGGAGATACTACGTATAGGATTTAAAAATCATTATTATCTTATATAATTCACTTTAGGCCTAGGGTACAAATAACCTCATTCTAGTATTATCTTGCATTATTCTCTAAGGAATTTTGATGCAAGTCATATCTATAGTACTATTCTTGTACAATTTCATTTAGGCTCTCAATAAAAAATCATGTTCATAGTACTTTGTTGTATCATTCCCTCAAGGTCTTTAGTAGAAGGGTGTTTAGTACTATCTTATATGATTCTCTCAAGGCCTTCACTACAAGCAATATTTTCAAGTTCATAGTTTAGTAAAAAAAATCAAACACCATTATTTTTATGTCATTTATGTTAGCCATATGACACTTTTTATTGGTACATTCCTAATTTTGCAAGGGTGATATGGTTCCACTCTACTCCCAACATTAGAATCCAAACCTAGGTCCAAATTCGACCTTCATCCAAAAATTCAAGGCATAGAAAATAATGTCTAGTTCCCCTTTGTCGTTTTCTCTTTCTAGTTTGAAATATATTTTTAATCTTTGTATTTAATATAGATAACTTTTACTTATTCTCTTATTAGTAGTTAATTAAAATAAAGTTCTTTTATCTGTGCATAAATTATCATTATCATTCCTTTTGGAAGATTTCTTTACTCTTGTATGAAAATAGTAGTATAATCTATGCTATCTTGAGATAATATAAGGATTTACTGTTTGTATTATCATTTTTCTTAAGCATAAAATTTCTTACATTACATTTTTCTGAACTGAACTTTTCTAAAGCATGCATTCTTTTTCTTTCAATCAATCATACCATGTTCTTTCTTAAGTTTGGTGAATGCACATCATTTGAGAACTCCATATCTCTTTCTCTAAACCTTTCAAGCAATGTGTGGATGCTCAACCTAGGAAAGTTGGTAGTCTCAATTGTATTCATGGATATCAATCTATTAAAGGAAATTGCAACCATCTATGGTGAGACAATAAGGGTTATGAGGAGTTCAATGGGAAAGTTTATGATTATGGTAGATAAGGAATCAATTGCAAAAACCTTCAAACTTAACGGGAGATTGCTAATCAACTTATTGATCTTGGGGATTTCAAGAAGAAATATGAGCAGAATAAAAGTACATATAGAGCAGTATTGCTGCCAAAATTAGAGTCAAGGAACCCAACAATAAGAGTGTGAGGATTTCACCCATTGACCAAGAACCTTTTAAGGTAGATAGATTTAAGAACTACAATTTCTTAAAGACTTATCACATACTTTGTTAGGTCCTAGGATTTGATAAATATGAGAGAATTCTAATTGTAACCCTGGTGTATATGGCAGTAGATATCTAGAATGTTATGGTGAATGTTAATTTTGACTAAGCAACTTATCTATCTAAGGCAATCCATAGGGGATTAATGCAGATCAAGAGGGGTGAGTTGGGAAATAAATTTTGGTGGTATTCCCTTATTTTCCACATGTTCCTATATAGAGGAAAGATGGAATTTGGCCTTGCAATGTAGATAAAGGATAAAGATGAGAATAATGATGATCTTCTGGTGTAGATGTGGAATCATTTATTGGATATGCATTGTACTCAAGCCAACTATGTGACATTTAGGAACCTTTTTTTTGCAAGGATCTTATTTTTCTTTCAAGGTCAAGTGCCAAGGGTACCTAAGGAGATATTGGACTTTCTAAGACTAGTGGAAAGAAAGTCATACTAGTAATCCAACATAATTGGGGTGATTTTATTCTTCATTTAGATTGCACAATATTAACGATGTATGCAAGCACAGTGGCACCTCACTCTTGCCAAAATATGTGCCTTTGAGAATTGGATTCTTAGAAGTTATTTGACAATTATTTGTCATAGAAGAAGCATGTTTGGCCACTTGAAAAGGAAATGTTTATTCTTCCCTCAAACCTTATAGTATTTTCTAACTTTAGAATGAATAAAGATGGCTAGAAGAAAATATATGATAAATTAAATCCTTATAAGATGAAATAGAGGAAGGCTAGAAATTTTGATCTAAAAGGTTTCATCAATGATTAGAGGACAAGGATTAGGATATCAAAATTCTACCATGCAATTAATTATAGCGAAGATGTAATAAGGAATTGTTTGGATGAGAATGAGTTAAATGCAAGAAAAGTTAAATGGATAGCTTTCCAAAGAGAGGAAGAAGAAAAGAAGAAAATGGATGCCTCCTTTAGTAGGACATATGTTAATATAGATGACCAAATCTTCAGAATTCAAGCCATCCTACAAAATATTGATAAAATTGTTGGTTAGGCTCCTCAAATTGAGGAAAGAGCTAAGGGGAAATCTCTAGTACTAGAAGAAAGGCCCACCTACCAACCACCAAAGACATCACCATATGTATTTAGAAGAAGTCCTAAAGGAGTAGTGATTAGGGAGTAGATACGAGGATCTCCTTCACCATCACAAGAATCCATATCATCTCCACCAGTGCAACAAGCTCCTCCATCTCTTGGACCGTATAAAATGTTTTTGATTTGGATTCACCTCCAAGAGTGTCATCTCCAATGAGGAGAAAGGTAGAAAATGCTCCATTGGTAGATTATCCACCAGATATTGATAAAGAAGAATTTGAAGTAATAGGTGATGATGTAATGCAAGAAATTCCATCTCCTTAGAGAGATGAGAATCTACCATCTCTAGAAGATAGAATCACATAGGAAATATTAGGAGGAAGAGACAAGACTAGTGACATCAGAGAAACATCTTGCACCGCATTCTTGAAAGATGATGCTTTTTTCAAGACTCCTGAATTCAAAGAGTTTGTTTGGAGATGTAAGAGAGAGGAGTTTGAGAAGAGATTGAATGATGAAATGGAAAATTTTCTAGATTAGACTAAGGATCAACTCTTTAATAAGCTAGTAGCACAAATGACTATTGAGTAGAAATAATTGATACAAGATGAAGGGAGGAGATTAGTGAGGGAAAGTGGCATCCTCTTGCTCCCATAATGGGATTTAACATTTTCTATTGCCTTGGACACAATTAAAAAGTAGAATGCAAAGATATTCTCTACTGAGGATGAAGCTATGGCTATATTATCTAGATCTACCTTCAGCCCTAAGTTGGATACTTTGGCAATTTGGGCCCTAGATCCAAATACTGATAAGACAATAGTAGTTGAACCTACAGGTGACTTAAGAGGAGGATTGATTGTGAAGAGAGTATCTAACACTTTGGCAATGGAGGCAACCACCTTAGTAGTAAATATTTCTCAATTCAACAAAGTAATAACAAAATCATTACAAGATTAGTATAGTAAAGTTTTAAAGGATTTTCAAGATTTTTTGGATGAATACAATAAGGCTAAGGAAATTATAGCCCAATTAGAGGAAAAAGTGCAACAAAAAAAATAGTAGTA
Source organism: Sequoia sempervirens (assembly GCA_007258455.2). Taxonomy (NCBI): domain Eukaryota; kingdom Viridiplantae; phylum Streptophyta; class Pinopsida; order Cupressales; family Cupressaceae; genus Sequoia; species Sequoia sempervirens. Next base: position 112,501,110 of record VDFB02086081.1, read on the forward strand.
GACACCAGCACCTCCACCACAATCAATGGGAATAGTTGTAAAGGGAGATAAATCAATGGTGGAAAGTACTTCCTCTGTCCCATCCCAAAGAGCTCGAAGTGATAGGGAGACATTGCTTGAGAAGATGATAACATATGAATATTTGTTTATGCATTACAAGGAGGAAAAGCATGATGATAATATGTTTTTAATAGTTAGCATGTTAGGACACTTAATGAGAAAAACAATAAGAAAGTTGGACAATGTGCATAAGAATTATTCTTTGATGATAATTGCAATTGATAGGTTTACAAGAGATAAGACAAATGCAATTCCTCTAATGAGAAAACAAGCTCCTAGACTCAATTCCTTGATTGGTATATGTAAGGGATTTTCTTATGATCCAAAAAATTGAAGCAGATAATCCCAACCTATAAAATATTTAAAGCAATAGGTGAATAGATCAGGGAATGGTAAGTTCCATGGAAGATAAAATAAAGGAATTGGTTAAAGAATTTGATGATTGTGATATGGCATATTTCCAGACATAATGAATGTTGAGGGTGAGGTAAAGCCATGTGATGAGTGGAAGGCACAATTGGAAAGTGTTAACTACAACTTTGGATTACCTTGTATGTAAAAGGGATCTAATTGATACTGAATTGATGAAGAATATCTTGGATAAACTATGGGATACTAACAAGCTCTTGGAAGATTTTGATAAGGAAGCTAACCATGTAGTGTTAAAGTATGACACATATCGAACCAAGTTGGATGAATTTCTTGATTTCAATTGGCCAACAGAGGAGCAATATGCAATATGGGATGATAAATATAATAGGTTTCTAGTATTATAAAGTTTTAAAATGATGTGGCCTAACTATTATTCCTTTTTTTTATTAAGATGGAGAATTTCCTTTGTCTATTCTGCACAATCAAAAACAACAAGAACTTCAATCAGCTTCAACAATAATTTTTTGTGCTAGTGGGCCTAGGATTTTTGTCCTCATCTGCTAGATTAGCAGTTTTTGGATTTTTGAAGACAAAGAAAGTGATGATAGGAGAAAATTTGATTCAAAGTATCACCACTTTTTGTAATGAGCTCTTTTGGAGGAAAAAATGAATCTTCTACAACTGTAATGATAACTTCTTTTTTTCTTTATGGAACATCCTCCCCATGGGTAGTTGTAATCATATTTTGTTATGTAATTTATTTCAAATGAAAATGTGACATGTGTGTCTATCTTGAAGCTTGTTTTTCTCCCTTGTTTCTATAAAAGGGAATTCAAGGCCATTTGCATGAAATCTTGGAGGAATTTTGTACTATAGAGAAATTTTGTAATAAAGTCCATGTTTTAAGTTTATGTCACTATCTAAATAGGAATGTTTATAATTTGTGATGTTGTATAATAGTAAGTTAGCATCCATTAAAGAATATAGATAGGAAAATTTTCAATCCAATTGTCTCCTACATGTATACATTCTACAATTTATGAATAAAATGATCAAGGGTTATTTTCTTCATCATCACAGTCTTTCTTGTGCTTGAATATTTTAGTTATAGCTTTTACTCAAGGAGTAGATTAATATGCTTTAATGGAAGTATTGAATTGCATGTGTGTATGCAAGGAGTTATGAATAGAGTTGGTTTGAATTTTTTGAAGAGTAGTAATGTAATGCATTATTACATAGCTCTGTGATGCTTGGGTTAAATGTTGTTATACATGTTTCAATTATATTCATCTGTTTCTCCATGCCCTAGGGTAAGACACCAATATATTACATTTGTTTGTAATACATCTCCCTGGTCATACAAATTTAAAATCAATCATGTTTACTCAAATTTCTGAAGTAATTTATTTACTTAATGTTATTTCTATGTTCTCCTACAATGAATTGTGTAAATACTTAAAGGATCTAGCCTAATATTTAATTTTTTCATAATCATCAAGAAAATTTGCTGAGAACATATCTTCTTATTATAGTATTTAGGATAAATGGCAAGGAAATCTTTAATAATGTTGTAAGGATCGCCCTCCTAGGTCTTGTAGAGCCTGAAGTGTAGAGGGAAAGCATTTATCCAACTTTCACCTATTTGTTGGCCAACCCCTCAAGATATTTGATCATTAGAAATGCTATCTTATAAAATATCTTTGATTGTAGCTTGGGAGTTTAAAAACACCAACATATTCTCCTTCTTCCAAATTCCTAGGACCATGAGAATGATGTTTCAACACTATGAGAGGAGAGTTGGAGGATGAATAATAGCCTATATATGAGAAGATAACACAAATGTTAGAAGTGATAGTATAGAGAACTTAAAATATTTACCTAATTAGATGACTAAACATGTGAGAGAACAAAATTTTCCCATGTCTTGAGGTTTTGAAAGACTTTAAAAATAAACTCCTTAGATTGCTTTGATAGTGGATCCATCTTCATGTACCATCAAATCAACACCAACATCAATTAAAATTTGAAACTATTAAAAAGAAACGATAATACTTATAATTGTAACAAAAAGAAACCTTGCAATAAATGTAAAAACATTCTTAACTCTTAACCTGAAAAATAATATAATATAAACAATACAAGCAAAACTAAAACCTAAACCCTAAAATATCCCCAACCCTTGCATTTCTTAAAAATCAATGTAATTTGGTATAATTTTTTAAGTAACGTAACAAATCATATATGGTGCTGTAGCAGAAAACAATACCGAATGACAACAGCTTAAATCTGTATGAAGATGTCAAATCAACGTAAAATATTTGAAGTTTCAAGCCTTCTCATAAAAGCATACGTAATTCTTCTTTTTGAAACTGAAGATCCATGCCATAAGTCACTATTTACTTTCTCATTTGGTGACATTATTCCTCTGAATTAACATCCACTGTCTTGAACAGCAAAACAAAAGAGCTATAAATGGGATGCCCGCGTTATTTTTTCTCTCGTACCTGCACGAATGACAGCTCCCCAACAGCAGTGCCCTGCCGACATGGAGACACCGAACATAGTACAGAATGTAATTATATTAAATTTTCATCCACTTGAAAATGTTCTTACTACGCACAAATTTCTCATTGCGAGTTGGGTGGGAAATGCACAAGTCTTTCCTCCTGTGCGAAATTAATCATTCCATGATATATAAAGTTGATATTTTTAAAAATTACTTTCACAAATTTAGGTTTTAAACCATGTTTTATACAAACTTTATAGTTTTCTGTGTAATGTCCCAAACATTCCCTTACTGGACATACCCATAGTAAACAGTAATATCTAAATAAAGAAATTGAAAGATTGACCACATGATTGCCATTTTTTTGACTCTAAACAATGGCTTTCATAGGCTGTATAATTGATTTATTGAAAAAAATTCAGGAGAAGCCCAAAATAACCCATTGTTGTTAAAGTCTGTTGAATACAAAAATTGGAAAATGATGTGCGCTGAGAATGGCATTCAAATTTTAGTGCTGTGGCCCGCCACGCAATGCATTGTTACCCATGCAACCCCTCCACAGATTTTTTTGTTTTGTTTTTGGCTTCCTATAAATACCCATTCAACCATCTAATTCAAGCATTGCAGCGGGGATTGAGAGAAAAAATGCCCATTCCTTTCAGAAGCCGCAGATTGGCACGATCCAATGAGCAACGTTTATCACTAGTTGCTATAAATGCTCATGGACCGTGCCAAGCTGCGTGCATCTGAAAGTGGTTTGCAACATGTTTTGGTATTTCTCAAAGAAGATGGTTCGGATCTATCTGTCTTTTACTGGATGTAAGTAAATGTAACGTTTGAATTGAGAATAATTAACACATCAGATGGTTTTTGTTTATACAATATATGTTTTTTTTTTCTTTCTCATTTCTAAGAGTTCTATTAAATCCTCGGGAAAGTTTCAACCTGTTGATAGAGAATAGAATGTTGATTTCTTCTCTGCTATTTTCATGGAAGTTTCTTTTCGGTGGTTATTCATTGTCCTCAATATCTAGATTCCCTTTTTATTAAAATGCATATTGCATTGTGAGATTTACACATTCATGCTACTATGTACAAAACTAATAGTCTTTTCTTTTTTAGTATTAACAGAGAGCCAATGCATTATATCACTATCATTAAGGCATGTATATCATAATTGCAGATTTAAATCTAAAGGTTGCACTATATGATTATTTTAAAATAGTACTCAATTTAATAGTTGAAGATAAATTTTCATCAAAAAATAATAATTGCTAAGTGAATAGAGTGTTATTTCAAGCTTTTGATACAGTATTGCATCTACAGATTAAACTTTAAAAAACTGGAAAGAATTTCTATGTCATCTCCAATCAGGGGTTGACACCCAACAGTGATCGATTTTGTTCGCTCATCCACAGAGAGAGTCCTCAGATTCCACCTTTAAAGAAAATATAAACTTATGAACCCTACCCACCGACCATTTCATAGCTTTTCATTACTATATTTGCACGCCATGGACTTTTATGGTCCTTTATATTTGACTAGTATTCATGCTTCCATTACATATTTTGACATTTTTAATACACTTTGTGATATTTGATCTTAACATAATTGATTCAGTTATGGTATTTTATGTGAGGAATGACCATTTTGTTTATGGAGGCATTACGCTATCATATAGGCATCTTTGTTTTCTTTAGGATTTAATTTTAATTTTTAATTTTTTATATATATTCTTTCTGCATTTATCCATCACTCTTATATTTTTTTATTTTTCTTTTATAGATAGTGATTATAATATGTTTGATCATAATAATATTTAATTTTTAAGCACATTTCTATCACATGATTCAACTTGTGATCTATCTATTGTAATGAGTTCTCATACTACACCTTCACCTTCCAATGATACACTCGTAGATAATACTTTATGTGGCACGAGGATAGACCATCTCTACATACTCATTACGTTATTATTCCTTTTAGTGATACTTATATGTGATGAAACCCTATGTTGATAGATGCATATACTTTCAATGAATTATCTTTTTTTATAAAAATCATGCATTTTATGACAATCACATAATCTCTTCATCTCATGTGAGCTCTATGGGCATTCAAGTATTTCAAATTGTGTTTCCTTACATCATGATAAATTATACACCTTAATGCTAGATAGTTTTCCTCTCATGTAGGTCACATCAATATTCCATTACCTTCCTAGCTACAATGCATAAAGACATTATGGTTCTTAGTAAGGAACTATTAAATGATGATCATGATGGTACTTTAGGTGCTCCTTTTCATGTTAAAAATCATTCTTTCTTGTTAATGATAAGTATGTAGATGATGATATCTTATTGATTAGTGAGTTTAGACTTGATCTAGAAGATAAAAACTTACAATGGTTTGATTCATATTTTTTACACATATTTAAAAAATATAGAATATTCTTTCATTGCTTGCTTTTTTAAACATGGCGCCAATGTTGATAGTAGGGATCTAGCAACACCTTCTCATGATTTATCTTTTTGAGGTTTCCTCTCCTACTATTCCTATCATGTATGGTAAATTCTCATGGACATGGAACTACTTTTTATGTTGCCCATGATTTACACAATTATCACATAGTTTGGAATGCACATCAAATCTACCTAGAGGCCAAGACGTTCCATTGCAATAGCTTTTTTATGGGTTCTAATATAATTTATTCCCCCTAAGCTTACACAAATAATATCAAAATAAATTTTATAACAAAATTTCATTACCTCACCTCTTGTCAAACCAATGGATATCTCTAAGCTTGTATCACATACAACTAAATGTTTTTATAATTATCATCATGAATATATACATTCTATGGATATGGATATTAAATTAACACCTAAAAATTAAAGAAATTATAGAAAAAAGGAAGATAAAAGTCAAGCATACTCATGATTCCACACCTTTTTCACTTAGTTAAATGAATCAAAAGAAAGAAAATCACGCACATCCAAAATTATTTATTGTTCACAATAGCACACCTTATATTGTAATTTCACATGGCATAAAGGAGAAACCACCTAATACAAAATAATGACATAGATAGACCCATGGGAAGCATTGGTTTTAACAATGACACGTGTTTTGACTATATTACAAGGTGTGAATTCATTGGTTAGATATCCCAAACTAAAGCCTTCTTACTACTTGCAACAGTCTATGATTTTTTTAAAATTTTTCCTCACTTTATTTTTTGTGTCCATGTTACTAATCATCATATGGATGACACAAAAAGCACTTTTAGTGGTGCATATTAACACAAGAAACATTGAGCACATGTGTTTTGTGTTTCTTGATTCATTTATTCATTATATTTTATATTATTTCTAATTGGACCTTATGCTTGTGCCATGTATGTTGTGATAATTTACCTTATGTATCCTTACACTTTTGCCCCTTTGGTTATGTAATATTTAAGTACATAAGTTTCTAGATTTAATTATATGTGACTTTTTAAAAATCCATAAATCTACATACTATAATATCATGGATTGTGTAGGGAAAAAGTTACACATTTAAAATATAAAAATTTATATACTTTAATATTATGGACTATGGAATTTTTTTGTTAATATCATATTTGTTTCACCTCGTATTTTCACTTCACCTTCTATATTATCTAGTTAATGTGTTTTTCCTTCTATGAGGTATATTTATTACATTACTATTATGTTAACTTTCCATGCTTTCCTCCTATTGGGAAATCAAATAAATCACTATGTTGTGGACAAGGGTTAGTCTAAGCCATTGGTGGAAGGTGACTTGCTAAACATCATTAATTATCTACGTGGAACCCATAAGCCCAGCTAGAATGTTGATCAATTAATAAAGGATGCTATAATAATGTTAAGATCTTGTGAGAAAATCGTGTTTCTCACATTCATCGAGAAGGTAATTCATTGGAAGATTTTTTTGCCAATGAAGCTGTCAAGCTTAATGAGTATCGAGCATGGTAGGAAGGCTCTCTCCTTTTCGAGGAAGCTAGGATCTTAATGAGAAATGATGATTTTTGCCAAGCTTATGTGGTGGTGGTATTTAACCATTAGTACCAGCTCTCTACTCACACGCTTTGTGGGTATTATTCAACTTATTGGCTATTAGATGAATGCTAATTGCCAGGGTTTTCTATTTTTTGTTTCTGTGAATATGGGAGGCAACAGAACCAGAATTGAGCCTCATTCTTGTGTGGCCCTGAGAAAGAAGAAGAAAATTTGGAAGATTCTTCATCATGGGAATTTTACACCATTCTTAAAAACATTGCATGGTCATGACCCGAATGCTTTAGTGAAGTTTCTTTCTTGTTGGCACAAATATAAACTTTAGATAAAGGGCTTGGTTGTTGATATCAATGAGGAGCTAATTGCTACTATGACTAGGTTGCCTATGGTTTTCCATAAATTCTACAAAGACAAGAAGAGTAATGAGGAGGCAATGGCTCAATTTTTTAAAGATGACAAATGAAACAAACTCATCAAGATGGAGACCTAGGGCTATGAGAAAAAGTCCCTTAAGAAGATTTGGGAAAATATTATAGAAGTAATAATGTGGTATGTGACTTTGGAGGGCAGATTCATTGCAATCCTTGGCCATCATTTTACTCTTTTAAACCATTTTAGGTATGGGTTGTTTATTTTCTTTTTGTTTTTTCTCTTGTCTTCCATAGAAGTCTTTGTGTATGCACATTTAAAAAATAGGAGGGATCCAGTCCTTCATGAAGGTCTCATTCTATTAATTATGGAGCATGTGAAAATCCTTATCCCAACCTCTTTAGTTTAAGGCAAGGAGAAGGTTCCTAGTGAGGTTCTTGGATCTTCTAGCTCAGACACTAGTGTAGTAGAGGAAGAGGAGTGGGATGAAGATGATGAGGAAGGGACCTTGTCCCCTATGGTTACTGCCTTGAAAAAGAGGAACAAAGTTAACCCTAAAAGAAAATAGGCAGCTATAAGCATCTTATTTTGAATGTGTCGGGTTCCCAATTTGATGGTGATGATACGAAGGTGGGCTTTAGAGATTCTACTCCCAAAGATGAAGGTTTGGATGTTGGCCAGGATGATATAGAGGTTGGTGGTAAGGAAGAGGGGTTTCAGGAAAATGTGGTGACTACGAAGGCCATGGAGAAGCCTAGAAGGGCTTCTAAGCACATAGCCAAGATGAAGAACTAGGCCTTGAAAGATATGGTTAAGGATTCCATGGTGCTTCACAAGGAGAAGTTTTTGGAGAAGGTGGTGGAAATTGATGACTCATTAGTTCATATCCTTCCTATTGTGGAGACAAAGGGTGAGAATAAGGTTGAGGAGGAGGAGAATGTTGAGTGGAAGCATGCGAAGTCAGAGCCTCTAAAGGTTAATCCCCTGTCAAATGATGATTCCACCTCTATGTTTTAGCTTCTTGACATGGCGAGGGTGGGGGCCATTGGCACTTTCAAATTGGCTAAATGGATGCTCCAAAATTTTAATAGGGTAAACATCAAATTAAGGGGTTTGAAGGAAAATTTGCAGAATATCCTGAAAGGCTCGACCTTAGATATTCTGATTGATAGAATTGTTGATCTTTAGGGACCATTCTATGATTTCAAGTCCCAATGTGAGTAGCACTTGGTTGGTCTTGAAGCGAAGGTATTGGATACTAATGCAGACATATTAAAGAAACTTCTCCATGCATGTCACATTTTAGTAAAGAATAGTGCAGATTCTTTGGAGGTCCTATTTTGCAAGATCAGTGAGCTTAGAAGGGACTAGTTGTATTTTTCTGAGTTAATGGAGAAGGAACATATGGCCAAAGGTAATGGGAAAAAAGGTGTGAAGGATGATGGTAAAGGCCCTACTAATAGAGGGATGGCTGAATGGAAGAAGTCCTTTGAAGTTGAGAAGAAATAATTTCTAGACATGATTGGGCTGCATAGGAGCTAGGAGCTTAAGGTGGCTAACACCTTAAGCAACACAAAGTAGTGCCCTATTTGTTTTTTGTGTGTTTTTCTACTGTTGGGTCTCGGTTTCTTTCCTATTGTTTTGTTGCTATTGGCTGCTACTGATATTTTAGTGTTTTATCTTTCAGGCAACATTTTGTATATTTTGGTATTATGGGTTTTGGGCTACTGCTGGTGTTTTAGTTTATTATCTCTAGAGCATCATTTTGTACCTAAAGTTGTAAAGGGTTTCAGGTCCCTTCAAAACCTATTTTTTCCTTATAATCAAAACTTTCCACGCTTTCCTACATGACCCATTTGATCCCTATGTCCTCTGATGTTTTAAAATGTTCCTTGTTATGCATATATGCTACATGATTTTATTATGATCTATGATATCCTTGTGATAATTATCCTTCATGATTATATTTTTTTTTCCATTTTGTGATTACCTTTATCATGATTCTAATTCTTCCCATTCTTACATGTGATTCTATCTTTATGGCACTTATTATTTTTACATATTAAAATTATGATCCTTATCATTCTTATCATAGTATGATATATTATCCTCTTTATGTCTATATTTTGTGATCTCGTATCTATACTTCATCATTTTTAGATTTTTTTTTACATATTATGACCCTTATCATTTGGTTGCCTTTCGTTGTCCTATTTTTTTTCATACACACTATACTCATTTCTTATATCTTTGCTTTCCATTTTTATCATGCTGCTCTTGAGAAATTTTATTTGGGGGCATCATGCCTTGACCATGCTATTGCATGGTCACATGATTTATCATGTTAATAGAGATATTATATTTCATTAGGGGAACCTTTCATTCCCCAAACCATCTTGAGCTCACATGCCTTATCATGTTTATAGAGTCATCTTATTATATTGGGGACATGATACCTTATGATGCTATATGTACTTACATGTTCCATATCCTACTTTTAGGTTCATCCTTACCTTTTCATTGTCCTATATTAGAAGCAACACTTATATTGTGTGCCTACATGAAATATGCTTATCATTTACCTATAATATGGACAACACTTATGTCGTGTTCCTACATGAAATATGCTTATTAGTTACTCATAATGTGGGAAAACTTATTTACCTTGATCATATCTCAAATTTATGTAATTTATATGTCTATCATTTTATATCTAATGTTTTTTCCATACAATGTTATCTATGACATAAATTTCATGCTTCCTAAACTTGGACAAGTTTACTATTTGAGCATCTCACATTTGAGAGATTTTTGGAATATTTGCATGATTATCCTCTAACATTGATAATGTTTTGGTCACATGATGTATTGTTGACATAAATGCTACATGTTATGTATACTTATATGCTTACATCTTATTTTATTACCTTTACTTGTCATATATCATTTTCCATTCCTGCAATCCATTCTAGATTTTGGATGCAACCATTTGAAGTAGAAATATACTATTACTTTAATATTTATATGTAATATTTTAAACTTGTGTCTAGATAGAGACTCATCACCATGCTTAAAAGAATGTTGATTGTAGTTACATTCTCACATGAGTGAATTGTTAGTGCAGATCATTACCATGGGGTAGACCATGCCATTGGCATCAATTAAACAACATCATTACCATCAAGAAAACTCCATCATTATCATTGAGAACTTACCATATTTCCATCGATAAAACCATATTATTTCCATTGAGTTGACCACATTAGTCATTCATAAGATAACCAAATTATGGTGGAATATTATAGTCACTTCTTTTATAGATAGAATTTATAGCCTTTCTTTCTCTCAACTTCTAATTTTCCTAGATTATTAAATTATTTTGTTATTTATATCTATAATTTTTTGTGTAATAGAAATCAATTATTTATGTAACTAAATATTATTAATATATCTAATATTCTAAATTATTAAATTTTAAAGAATATACTTTTTAAACTTTAAAATAAACATAATCAAAACTTTCCAAATAAAAAATATTAGAAATCTTAAAGTAATACAATATTTTTAAAAATAATCATCACATAATGCATGACATAGTTTATACTAAAAATATTTGATTTTTTAATTTCTAAGAGCTCTATTAGACATGATTTTTTCTTTTAAATTTTTTATTAACTTCAAAACATACATAAATAAAGATAAAAATTAAATTAAAATAACTAAAATTATTATAATTATTAATTAAATTATAGTTATAATCTTATTATTAATAATTATTATAATGAAAGCAATATAAAATTATGGCTAAAGGTATTTAAAAATTAAAATAAATTATAAATTAAATATTAATAATAAAAATCACTAAAATATGATTAATAGATATAATGTTCCAAAATTTTATTATTAGGGTTAGGTTTAGGGTCAAGGTTAGGATTAGGGTTAGAGTTAGGGTGTGAGTTAAGGTTAGGTTAGATCATGCAAAGAACTGATTAATAATACTAAGACACTATAATTAACAAACCTTACATTTATTTTTATTCACATTAATAAAACTTACATTTATTTTTTCTCAAATCTAGAAAACAATAATTGCAATACTATAAAGGCATTCACTGACCACTACCACTACTTGATATTTGTTATTGTAGACATTGAAAGTTGTCCTAAGGTTGTTGCCAACACTCCTTCCATCCACACCACAAACCATCATTCCCAATTCGTTAAGTCTTCCCATTAGATCAACAAAAACAAAAGTCTTAAAAATCCAAAGTTCAAAATAAAATGGAAAAGGACATTGAATCAAACAAAAATTTGAGTGGAAAAATGAAGTTAAAATGGATCCCAAAGAAAAATGGATCAAGCAAAGAAAATATTTCAAAAGTAAAAATAAATCAAAATGTGGAGCCACAAGAAAAGAGGACTCCCACACATAATAAATTTCCACCTCCTTCAAAATGGTCATCAAGCAAGGCATCTAAAAGTGTTGGTTCCAAACACTATCCCAATCAAAATTCCAAACTCTGCCATCCAACATCCCAAGTATGGAAAATAAAAAAGTGATTCATCCAAATGTCCAAATGATCCTTCCACATCTACCATCATCCATCATTCCAAAAGACATACCTCACGAATCCATCACATCTTGGAAGCAACTCTTTATCATAAGGACTCTCATGGCACTCTATTGCGATACACACATTCTGATAAGGCCAACTCCAATATTGAAAAGGACCACAAAGACATCAATCAGATGTATGCAAGTACTATGATCCTGATAAGGAAACTACTTCAGAAAGGTCATTATTGGCATATCATGGCACCGGTCTCTACATCGACACCATCAATAGTTTTAGAACAATTAGTGGACATCCAAGATGTCCCATCCATAGAAAAATACCAAAAAAAAAATGTCGACTAGATGAAAACCTAGCAAACATGTGTCTTGGTGACAACCAAAAAAAAAAAAAAGGAAAAATAGTAAAGAGAAACCTATTCGTTCAATAGTGAAAACCATTTTTATGGTGCTTTGGAAAAGTACCATGATGAAAACCTGGCAAACAGGCGTCATGTGTAAAAAAAATTATCTATGTGGACCAGTACACTTGGGGGCAACTTGTCTTATCTCCCATACCCTTCACATGACATTTCTTATGACATTTCCATCTATCCATCTAATTCCTATCATTTCTATCCATTTTCCCACCTACTTTGATCTTGATAAGGATTGGGGTACAACCATAAATCACGCTTTGGAAAAACTCTTGACATGTTTATCCTTTGGTCATGCACTATCCATGAAATATTGTGTCATTACCTTCATAGCCTCATTATTCCTATGTGACATAGTCCTTGGAGATCATATGCTAATTCTTCCATCTAATAATCCTCATGTCTCCTATCCTTTGCCAAAGTCAATCTTTTATCCTTTTATACCTATCTCCTATCTTGGTTTTCCCTTGTCAATGGTCTAAGGATCCTCCATCATCCCATCTAGTCCTAAAAAATGCAATAAGCCTAATCCATACAGTCTTGCTATGCAGCCTCGTACATCATCCAAAACATTCCTCAAGGCTTTGTTCCTAGCCTTGTTGCAGACCTTAATCCTTTATTCATATTATTGTCATCCTCACATTGTTTTGGGATGTGTCCTTCCCATGTCAAACAATGTCGTCATGATCATCATCACCTGTCAATTGGTATTCAACTTGACTAGGTGCAAGATCATGTTTGTCCTTAGATTCTTGTGCATGCTTTCTCACTTGCTTGTAGGCATCAATTACATGCAATTTCCATGATCATCCTAAAATATCAAAAAGCCATAAAAATCATAAAATGTCCTAAAAAATTCTATAAAAAATCATAAAATGTCCTAAAAAAAAATCCAAAAAAATCAAATATTCCAAAAATCCAAAAACCTCAAAACATGTCACAACCAGTCAATGTCAAAGTTAGTCATTTCAGTCCTTGTCATTTTGAAACTACCTCTACGACTAGACATAGGCAAGGCCATCTATCGATGTGCCCCCGAGGCATTATGTCAGTCTTTAGGTGTTGTTAAATAACATCATGATTCAGTCGTTTGTCATCGAAACAAAGTCGAGGGTCATGTCAAACTATGAAGTCTCTGTGCATTGCTACATAGGCAGGCCATTTGTCGATGAGCCCCTGAGGCCCCCTAGGTTAGTCTTTTAAGGTTTGTTGGGTTAGTCAAAATAAATCAGACACTGTCAACTCAAACGTGACATCATCATTTGCACTTCAAACAAAAATCCAACATCAACAAGACAAGCAAGCCACAAGGTCTCCAAGTCAACTAAGTCATTTGTCACATCAATCAAACTAGTCATATCAATCACAAACCAATGGTCTTACACAGGATGTGTCCTAAAACCAGACGTTGTCATTGTCCCCTTTTGTCATTTTCCTTATACAGGTAGTTGCATGATCGAAATGAGACTTGACGTCTTATACAACATATTTATTCTCCTGAAACTAGACCTTGTCAAAATGATCAACCTGTCACTCACTTCATGCCTTAACACATTGGCAAACACTTATTGGGAAACAATATGAATGGTTGTTTACTTTGTTGGTTTATTTTGTCTTATCTTTTGGATTTTATTTGGTCATGTTACTAGCTACCTCAAGGATGTCCCATGAAGGATTTAGAGGAGCGATGATGTCTCATGGCTTGTCTTTTATTTGATTGTTACTGTGGTTTGTCTTGACTAAAGACTAGGGCAACATGACCCTTAGTATGAGTCAAGACATTCCTTGTCTGGGATTGTCAGTTTATACACAAAAGGGATTGCATCATTGCCATGGCTTTCTGTGCCATGGTGTGTCACATCCATTTTTGCAAAATAAAAAATGGCTCTTTAAAATAAAGTGCACTTATGAAAGCAAGGGTTTCATCGCTACTAATTGTTCTTCGTCTCTTTCAACCATCATTCTTCACTCCTTATTAACCATTTGTCTCTTTCATCGCATTTCATTTTTCTCTAACATTCTTCTTATTTTGAGAGATCATTTATGCCTTTAACACACAATCTCTCAAGGGGGCACCCTACCTCCATCTCTCAGTCTTTTGGGGCATGATCTTTTAATTTTTCTTTGAAACAACACTCAAAATCGCATTGTCTCAAAGAGGGGAAAAATGTAGACATTGAAAGTTGTCCTAGGTCTCTGACAACATCACTACTTTTTCATCTAAAACTGATTAAATAATTTATTATTTAATCAACACTAATATTCTTCTTCTAATTTTCTATAATTAAATAATTTTCAATTATTTAATTATTTTTCTTCTAAACCATTAATTAAATGATTTTCCTTATTTAATTAATATTCGTCACTATTTCTTCCTAACTATTCCTCTTAGATTAAATAATTCTTTAATTATTTAATCCCTTAATCTTTCCTCTCAAATTAAATAATTCTTTAATTCTTTAATTTGTCTTCAATTTCAATTATCCCTAAATTTGCTAATTTTAAAAGATGAGGATAATTCATCTTATTTAATTACAAAATCTTTAATTATCCTCACCTATATTTCATTCCCACTTATCTCTCCCACTTTCTCTCACTTAACTCTTTCCCCTTTTCACTCATGACTTTTATTTTCCAAATCCACTCCCCACTTTCGAAATCACAGCTTTGAGTTGAAAATAAATAGTTTGTTTATTTATTTTCAATTAACTCTTCTCTTTCTCAATTTAACTCATCCTTCACTCTTTCATTCCTCCACTTTCGAAAAGGGTATATTTTGATGAAAATAAATACTTTCTTTATTTGATTTTAATTAACTCATTTTGTCCTCCACTTTTAAATGCAAGTTTCCCTTCTAACTTATCCTTGCATTCAATCTTGTCCATTGATTATCATTCAATATTGTCCATTCAATTATCTTTATGAAATCTATAAATTGAGGACTTATTTCTCAATTTAGTGGAGACCACATCTTCAATTTCCTTGGAATCATTCCATCAAATTGCTTTCAATATTTAGTGCATTTAGTCACATTTGAGAACTACACATCAAATCTATTGAAGTAATAAGAAGGACAACAAAATGGAGTGAGAGAAGCACACCATGAGGGTTTTGCATTTCCATTTATTTCTTTATGTATTTCGTTCTCACAATTTTGTTGATGTATTGGGATTTTATTTCATGATATTTGCTTTGTGGTCTCAACATTTTGTTATCATTTATGCTTTAACTATTTTCCCTAGATACAGTTATATAATAACATTAATAATAAAGTAATACTAAAAATAATATACTAACGTTAATATAATATATAGCATAGTAACATTAATATAATCATACTATAATATAATAATTTAATATTTATTAATATAATAGTAACAAAAATACAGTAATAATAAATTAATAATAATATAATAGTAAGAATAATATAATATTACTATTGTTAATATTGGAATGTTGTGATGGTTAAGTTGTTGTGGTGTTGTTCTTGCCATCAAGGTTCAAACCCCATTGAAATGTATTGTTGAATGTTTAAACTCGGGATGACCTCACCGAATTCATAATATACTAATATACTACTCATATTATTAATAATATAATAATATACTACTCATATTATTAATAATATAATATTCTAATATAATAGTAAGATATAATAAAACTAAAACTAAAACTAGTACTTACCTAATAATATATTAAAACATGTTGAGAAAGATGCATCTCAATGTTATTTATATAGATTAATTAATTAAGATAGATAAGCTAGTATATCCTTATTAAAATACAAATTATATTATGAATTTATATTTTCATGATGTCGTATACACTAAGAGAGCGCTTTTGATCTCTATTTATAAATATTAAAAAAGAGCTAAGACATTAGATCACTATCATCTAAACCTTAAAAATAAATTTGGGGAACAACTCTTTTTTAAGTTTTCACATTGTTTCCCGTGGTACCTAAATAGATAGTTACTGAATTTTATATTTTCAAACAAATGAATTTCCTTCCCTTTATTTAAGGGTTAAATAGTTTATTTAAAAAAATATAAAAATCTAAATGATTAAATTATTTAATGGTTTCTAATATTCCTTTTACATTAATTGGAATTAATAAAATTATAGTTACAAGATTCAATATCATTTTTAACATATTGAATATAATATTTTAATATTTTAAGTGTCTAGATTTTGTGTTGGTATTAAAATAAAGTTTTTCAAATATTCAATTAATCATTAAATTTAATATGATAATTAATTATAAATAAGTAATCTTATAATTAGAATATGAATGTGAAAGATTAAATGGAGAATAAATCTATAATGGTTGATACTTTAGTGCGACAAGTTCTTTTCATATCTTTCTCTAAGGCAGTGAGCCTTCTTGCAAGTCTTTTGGCATTGAGTGTTATATTGTGAGTTAATTCTCACTATGGTTTTTCCCTCATTGGGTTTTCTATGTAAATCTGGTGTCTCCTTGTGCATGTGTGTGTTCTCTATCTCTTTATCTTTGTTTTTGTTCTGATTACTACTATATCTTTCACTGGTAAAAGTGTTAAAGATTCAAATTTCTATAAATTATTCTCTATTACTGATCTGCATAAAGATCTATCTTTATTGCTAAATAAGTTTGAGTTGTGCTGAAATTTTCAAGTTCCAAAAGGGGTTAAGTTTTGTGTAGACTGACTCACCCCCTCTCAGTCTCTAAAAGTTTTCAACAAGTATTCCTACACTTGTTTTATTAGTTTCCCGAGTTTTCAAAGGATATGTTCAATGCGTAAGAATTTTTCAGGTCTCAGAAGGTTTTCTATACCTAATTGAATTTCAAGGAATGTTTTGGTAATGACTAGTAGCACGTGGAATTAAAATATTGTGTGTGGAGTTAGGATATGACTTGTTTAAGGCTCATGTGGTAGCACACCTTGAGATCATTTTCCTTTGGTAGCAATAAATTTGTGTTTGGACTATTATATTACATGGTTCATGTATTTTTTTTTGATGAATAGGCATATTATCTATATTAATATAAAAGATAAAAATACATATTCACAAGAAAAGGTAGTTGGTAAGAAGGCACACCCTGAGAGTCACATGGGCTACGCCTAGAAAACCAAAGTCACATGGGCCAAGCCGATAAAGAAGGAAATATTACAAACACATCAAAATAAAAGGCCATTGAGTTGCCATAGTAGTGCCAATAGAGGGCGGTAGGTCCTTGTCGTATGATTTCCCCATACATCAGTGAGTTCTGGAGTGACGTTAGGGGGAGCCCAACCATCGTCATCTTTTTTAGCATTGTTATATTTGTCTTCACGGGAGGTGAAATCATAAAATACAACTGTGGGAGCCATTTAGAAGTATGATTAGAAGGCCAACTAGAATCTCCTCCAATAATATTAGTAGTAGGCCACCTAGAAGCACCATCACCAACCCTCGTCACCCCTCTAGAAAGCCACCCTAGGTCAACCCAAGGAGGAGGAGAGGGTGAACTTCGATGAGGGCAAGAGCCATGATGAGGAGGAGCCTGAAAGTGGGGGAGGAATCATTGGTAGGGCCACTTCATTGCTGGCCTCATGAAGGCGACCGACCCCAGGAAGAAGTGGGTGAGGGGGCACGTGTGCCACAATACAAGGGGCATTTCCCTAGTGGTCCAAGAGCTCTTGGAGGTAAGAAACTTCAAGCGCAAGTTTGTTAGCTTGCACTTGAATATGCAAAAGAACATTAGAGGAAATAATCACTTTAGATTATAAAGAAACAAATTTATCAATCTAGCTATGAGAAAATATGCAGGCATTTCTATCTTTCCAAATATTGAAGAGGATTTCCACCTTGAAAGTGTGCCAAATCTAGGTCTACTTTGCGAGGAGCTAGGGAGAGTTTCCCAACAAAAGGTCATATGCCAATAAAAGGGCTCTAGCCAAAATGGCCGAAAGAAGTCATGAATCCAATTCCACAATTGCTAAGCTCTAGTACAAAACCAAAAGAGGTGCTTAAACAACTTAGCTTGCCCACAAAGAGGGAAACAAGGGTCTTGTACACCCAAGTGAGCAAGTCAAGACCCCATAGGAAAGCCTTGGAAAAGAATACACCAAGAAAAATGGGTGTGTTTTGGCTCAACACTTGCAAACTACGTAGCAAAATATATTTTACACCAAACAAACACTGAGGACTAGAGGTGCCATCTCTAGTTTAGTTTGTCAATCATTGGAAAATAAGTTGAAATCCATTGATAACCAAGCCGAGGCTTGTAATTTTTGGAAGGGGTGTTTGGATACCACTTCCAGTATTTCCATCAAGGCTTGGTGACATGAATACCCACCTTATGAAGCATATCAACCAGAATGGCACTCACCAAGTTGTTGTAAGTTTCACAGTCATGGTTTTAAAAACCATATTGAGCACGAAAATCTCCCCACAACAAAATACACATGGTGGGTCTATGAAATAAATTTTGAAGGGTTTGGATACCATTCTTGTGAAACCTAAGGGCCTCAAGTCAAGTAAGCTTGGCCAACATACAACTTGCACTGGAGAAAAGAGGTGACCACCAAAATTTCTGCTGATTGAGTGAGAGCCCATCCTGAAATCTAGACCTAAACTAACAGATCTAGGGATTGACTGCCTTCCAAGCCCACCAAATGATTTTTTCCACAAAGGTTCCCATGATTTAAACTAGTTCCCTCATAACAAGAAGGGTTTGAAAGCCAATTCCCTTCCAAGAAGGTTTGTGGATAGGATAGCCGGATTGCATACAATGCCTAAGGAGTATTTTCTAGGCCTTGTCACCAATAAGAGCTCTGATAATCCATTTAACACAAAGTGCAGTCCATTTTTGTTGAGTAGAGAGAATCCCAATCCCACAAGAGTCTCTAGGCAAGTAGCAAAACTCCCAGGCAATGTAGTGAAAACCTTGGTGAGTCTCAAAAGAGTCCTAAAGAAAATCACAAAGCCAATTTTCTAGCTTAGCATACAAGGCCTTAGAAGGGGCCCATCCCGAGGAGTAATACACTCGAGTCACTACTAAAATTTTGGAGAAAATCTAAAATATACTATCTAGAGAGAGCACTTTGGTAATCTAGAAAGCAAGTTTCTACTCAATCCGAGATAGAACCACTTGCCAAAGATCAGCAGAAGAATCATGAAAGGCGAAAGGGATGCCAAGAAATTGAAAGATTTCACCAAGAGTAATCGACTTCCAACCATATTTTTGAATCCAGATGGGATTGGGAAGGATGAACTATCTGTAGCACAAATTTTTGTGCCATTGAATGGAAAAAGTAGAGGCCAAACATAAAGTCTCCAAGAAATCAAGAGTAGCTTTGAAATTTAATGATATCAAGTTTCCACAATCCATAATGTTTAGTTGAGTGATTTCTGGATTTGATTGTGTGTGAATATTTTGCATCAATGTTTCGGATCACACTTCGTGATCCATCATCAGGATGAGAGCAGAGAGCAAGTGAATTTCTTGATCTTTGCTCTCATCCTAATGATGAATCATGGAGTGTGATCCAAAATGTTGATGCAAAAAATTCACACACAATCAAATCCAGAAATCACTCAGCTAAGCTTTGACATTGTTTTCTTCTTCTAGCTAGGTAAGGAAAGAATCATCGACAAAGTGTCCATTAACCAGCTAGGTTAGTGATTTAGGAAAAGAGATGCCATGAACCTTCGCCTAGGGGATGGAATGAGCCAGTTAAAATAACCAAACCCCTTAGCAGAAGGAACATAAAGTGAGGGGGAAAGAGGGAAACCTTAACAAATGGAGAGGAACAAACCAAAGGATGGGGACTGGCTGTTGTTAATGGTGATGCAAGCATAGGTGTCATAGAATAGTATTTGCATAGACTAGATGAATTGAGGGCCAAATCCTAGTACGAAGAGAAAAGAAAGTATGGAAGGCCATTCAATGTGATCATAAGCTTTGGAAAAATCAATTTTGAGAAAAATTTCCTTTTTGATTAGAGCATCTCATCCATTCCATGCCTTCCCAAACAACAATAATGTTGTATAATATGAACCTAGATTTAATACATCCAATTTGCTTTAGGTGCACAATCTAAGGTAGAAGATGGTTAATTTTCAAAGCAAGCGCTTTGGTAATAATTTTATAAGAGACATTGAGGAGCGTGATGGGTTTCCAATCATAGATATCCTTGAGATTGCCAACTTTAGGTATGAATTTTATAAATTACCTTTGTTAATAAGATTACCTAGATTTTTAGAATGAAAATCTTCAAGGTAAACCTTATGTAGATCTTTCCCCACACAATCCCAAAGGGCCTTGTAGAATTCACATAGGAACCCATCAAATTCTTGGGGCCTTATCACCAGCCATAGTGTTGAAAGCTTCTTTGAGATCTTCAATTGTGAGCAATTTCTCACAAAAATATTTTTGGGATGAGGAGAGCCTATTTGGCACAACAACAAGACAACCCTAGAGCACTTGATGCCACTTAGGAGTATAATCTTGGGTTGTGAAAGCCTACTCATAGTGCTTAACAAATTCTTAGAGAATATTAGGCAATTTAGAAAGTACATTATTGCCTTCTTTGATCTGTTTGATACCAAGTGATGAGTGCCTGGCTTGAAGAGCCAAAAAAAATTCTTTTGAGGCATGATCCCCAATTTTAAGCTAGTGAAGTTTGGCCATGATTTTCAGCCCTCTGGTAGCATAATTATTAGCAACTTTATTTTGATACCTTAACTCTGCAACCCTAACTTGTAGAGAAAAGGAAAAGGTGTTAGTCGCCAAGGCCTCAGTCACCCAGCATAGAGGTTAGATATTGTCACATCATAAGATAGTCTGTGAAAGATAGCCAACTAGCACCCATAAATGCAAAGAAACCTCATAGTGCAGGTGATGGTATCATTCCACCACATAATCCAACCAATATTGTGAGGTGGCCTACACTCTAAATTCTAGACAGTGTTGATGTGGGCTAGTGTGGGCTGATGAATCAACAAAGAGGTGTTCAGAAAAAAATGGGTCCTACTAGCATGGGGCTGCCTTAATTTGCATTCAGTGCCAAACAAAATGGGAAAGTGGTTTGACAACATCACATACACTAATGGCTTAACCAGAAGTGGGGAAGAGTTGGAAAAAGAGAAAAAAGATTGAGTTGAGATCATAGCATGATCAAGGTATTTAAATATTCTATCAAACCTAGCTCGCTAATTGCACCGAGTGTGCTAGAGTGAATGAGAGTCATGGAATTCAATATTGGGGTCAAAAAGAACCAATTTAGTACCATGCCTCTCTTTCTCTAGCTGCCCATCGAAATGGAAGAGTACCATCCTTATCATATGCCATATCAACCATATTGAAATCCCCATAAAGCAACCAGGTAGCAACTAGCAATGAGTCAACTATCCATTGCCAGAGAAGAGATGTTTCAATGGCATCATTCAAGGCATACACATTAATAATCCCAAAGGAATGATTATCAATGTTCAAAAGAATCTAGATGAACTAATGTGTGGGGTTAGACGGTCCATGATCAACCACACAAGTATGCCACCATGGAGATAAAAGGGTAACCACACCACCATGTCTAGGTTCATGATTAGTACAATTTTTTTTATTGGCTAGCCAAATAGAATGACAAACCAAAGAGAGAAAAAAAATCAACAACTTTCCCTTTTTGAAGACACAAAACATCAATACCAACATATTTTTGAAGAGTATCCCTAACAAAATACTTCCAAGAGAGGTCTATCAAACCTCTAGCATCCTAGGAAAGGAAAATTATGTTAGAAAATCCACCATTTCATCTAAATCTGACTCTTCTAAAGTGGAAAAGTGATTCTATCAAAATTCTAGTGGGAGTGACCCAGTTTGAATGGTTGGAGATGAATGCCTCTACTTCTCATGAATATATTCTTCTTCTTCCAAAGGTCAAGATGGACTAAGGGACCTCCTATGAATTCTCGACACAAGAGGAGACTTAGTTAGCTATGCAATCATCACTAAGATAGGTTGGGGTAGAGTCGTAGGCCTTGGCCACACTAAAGTGATATTACAACCCATTTGGGCTTACTTTGACCCTTCACAGAAGGGTTTGAAACTTCCTTTATCAGCTCAGGAATTTGGGTAACCATCTCAAAGCCATTACACTTATTTTTTTGGTTGTTATCCATTGTCCATTTTTCCTCTAGTTTGGCGACATCACTTTCCACCTGATGGGGCTTGTAAACTTTCCATGGCGGAGATTGTGTACAAGGGGACTACAAGAGGGAAATCCTTAATCTTGTGGTGAATAGACTGACATCGATAACAAGTGCTTGGTAGATTAAAGTAAGTGACCTTCTAGGTATGCTGAAAAGAGCCAATTTAAGTATCAATGGAATCTTTCAAATCTTGTGAAAGGTCCACTTCGACAAAGTCTCACTTTTGAGGGTGAGCTTGAAAGAACCTATTTGGTTTGACATAAATAACCCTTCCTAAAGAGGAAGCAATATGTTGTAAAAAATGCAAACAAGGAAAGGGTAGACCAGAAAAATCAATCTAGAATGGAATCTAAAACTTGGTGTCATCCGAGACAGCGAAGTCCTAGGTCCATGGCTGGAAAACTAGAAAAGAGGATCAGACATACCAAGGAACATGATTTAGGATTTCCTGAACATGACTGACCTCTATAAAGCAAAAATGTAAAAAGCCTTTAGTCAAATTTTGGATCATATCAAGGTAGACCCCATGAGGAACCCAAGCCTTTTGAACCCATTCTTTAAGCACACTTTTAGGGGGAGTCCTCCCAAGAAAATAACAAACAAGATTATGTTGCTCTAACCATTGACATGCAAAATCAAAATCTGTTCTTTAAAGGCTCTCTCTAGGGTGGGTTCAGATCATTTTCGGACTAGTTTTGTGGTAGACCCTATAATGGCCAAGAGGAATTTTCCTTTTAGATTCGAACTTATGTGGATTTCCCATCCTTCACTTTTTGATGAGGTGAGGAATTGGTGGAATATCATGGTCTATGGGACTGCTATGTTTAGAGTGGCAAATAAACTAAGGGAAGTCAAATTTAAAATTAGAAGATGGAACAAAGAAACTTTTGGTAATATCTTTGGCATCAAGTCCGAGCTTGAGTTGATGGAAATTCAAGATAAAATCCATTGGGAAGGATACATTGCAGTTAATAGAGTGAAATAAAATGAACTGCTTGTGAAGATGCATGATATAATAGCTAAAGAGAAGGATTTTTGGAGGCAGAGATCTAGGGCTCTGTGGCTCTCTACTGGAGACAAAAACACTATATATTTTCTTGTGTCTACTTCTAAACAGAGGGCTGCTAATAGAATATCTTTCATTGGTTACAATGGAAGCCATTTCAAGGAGGATGAAGACATTAGAAGACAAGCTATCCTTTTCTTCAGTAATCACCTTTTGGCGAATGTTGAAGTTAATATAGAAGAGAAAGATTAGCTTTTAGAAGCTATACCTAAACTTGTTAGGGAAGAAGATAATATAACACTTGATGCTATTCCTTCCAGGGAAGAAATTAGAAGAGTGGTCTTTTCTTTTGAAGGGAACAAGGCCCCAGGCCTTGATGGGTTTCCTATGTTCTTCTTTCAGTGGTTCTAGGAGATTGTTGAAGATGATACATGGTGAATGCGGTTAAAGAGTTTTATGGCTCAAGGAGTCTCCTTAAGGAAATTAATGCTACCTTTCTGGTCCTAATTCCCAAATGACCTTTGAAACTTTTAGGCCTATAAGTCTCTGTAACTCTTTCCATAAAATTATCTCAAAGGTCCTGACTTCAAGGTTACTCGTTATTCTCCCCTCTCTGATTTCCCCCCAGTAGAATGCCTTCGTTCTAGGAAGGAAAATCATTGATTCTATAGTTATTGTGCGTGAGAATATCCACTCCCTTGTGGAATCTAAAACTGAAGGCTTTCTCCTAAAATTGGACATTTCAAAAGCTTATGATCGAGTTGAATGGGAATTTTTTACTCAAAATCATGAGGATTTTTTGGATTCAGTAATAGAGTCCTCCAGTTGGTTGGTCAACTCATTTCTACTGCATCCATCTTTGTTATGGTTAATGGGTCTCCCTCGTGTTTCTTTAAGAACTCTAGAGGTTTAAGACAGGTTGATCCAATCTCCCCTATTCTATTCACCATAATGGCAGAATGTCTTGGGAGAAACTTGAAAAGATTGGTTGATTAGGGATCTTTAGAGGGGCTAAGGCCCTCTTAACCTGATATGTTCTCACCAACAGTTTGTTGATGACACCATTTTAATGGGGAGATCTACTATGGTTGAAGCTAGGAATCTGAGAACAATCTTGGATGAATATGAGAGGGATTTTGGTCAGATGGTAAACAGACAGAAAAGATCTATCTTCTTCTTCAACACCCCCAAACCTAGATAGAACAAGATTGCTAGAATTCTTGGGTGCAGAGTGGAGTCCTTACCCTCTATTTATCTCAGCTTGCCATTGTTCCTTAAACCTCCTAACTCCTTTTGGATTTGATTGGTGGATAGGTTCAACAAAAGGATTGCTAGATGGAAAGGAGCTCTTCTCAGTCAAGCAGGTAAAATCTAGCTCCTTAAAGCTACTCTTCAAAATTTTCCTATATATGTGTTAAGTATTTTTAATATCCCAACCAAATATGTGGAAGCTATTGAAAAATCCCAAAAATGGTTTCTTTGGTTGGGTGTTGAAGAAATAAAAATATTTCCCTTCATAGTTTGGGACTTTGTTTGTAGACCGAAAAAGGGGTAGGTCTGGGTCTAAGAAAGATTAGAATGATGAATAGGACTCTCCTTGCTAAGAAAATCTGGAGAGCTTTCTCATCTAATGGAGAATGGAAAAATATTTTAAGAAATAAATATATGGCTAATATTGGATCTCTTAAGGCTCTGTTGGAATCACCTAATTTTCCTTGTGGATTGACTTGTTGGAATGATATGATTTGAGGAAGAAAGATTATGGATTTAGGAGTTGGGTGGAGCATAAGCGAGAATCAAGCCAGGTTCTAGGAGGATAGATGTTTATTGAAGGTGCCACTTATTTCTAATGAAAGGTTTAATAGGTGGGCTCATACCTGCAAAGTGACTTTTGGTACTCTAGTTAAGGACTATTGGAGAAATGGGGGTTGGGTGAATTTGCACTAGATTAGCTCAGATCTTGATCTGATTCAATCTTCTTTGATGGATGTTAGGATGCAGTCTAGTCAGTAGGATGATCTTTTAGTTTGGACTGCTAACCCTTCAGACAACTACTCTGTATCTTCAGCTATCTCTTTGCTATCCCTTTCTCATGCCTCTCCTCCCTTTTGGGACAAAGCTTGGATAAAACACCTGACTCCCAAAGTTAACATATATTTTTGGACCCTTCTTCAGAACAAAGTGCTCATGGTAGAAAATCTCTATAAGCATGATTTTTAGATCCCCAACCGATGCTACCTATCTAAGGAAGATGCAAAAATTGCCAACCATATATTTCTTCATTGTCTGTATGTGGCAGCTATATGGGGAAGATTTCTAGCTCTCTAAAACTTTTCTTGGGTTTTCCCTAAGTCTATCGAAGATTTTTTCATCCAGTGGAATACCCCTTCTTTGAACCCTTCTATTCATAGATTGTGGGATTTTACTTTCCCTTACTTAGCTTGGGGTGTGTGGAAGGAACAAAATAATAGAATCTTCAAGGAAAAGGAAACCTTGGAGAACTTGGTGTTTGAGAAAACTTTCAGGTTAATTGTGGAAAACTTCAATAGCATTCCCCATCAAGAAAATATGAAGGAAGTTGTGGTCTGTTCTCCATATGACCTTAAGAGGGCTAAGGACTGGAACATCAAAAGTGATGTTTCAAAGACCTCAAAACTAGCTAAAAAGGACTACGAAGGGGTGTGTTGGAGTTATCCACCAAAAGGATACACTAAAGTGAACTTTGACAATGAAAAGTGTAACCCAAGTTTGGCTAGAAGTGGGGGAGTGCTAAGGGATTATAATGGTAAGTTTATTGCAGTGGTGGCCATCTCCTTAGGTACTCAGTCTAATCATGTGGCCGAAGCCATAGGGGCTTTTTAGGTTATTGACCTTGCAATTAGGTTGCATATTAAAAATATTTGGTTAGAGGGAAATTCTAAAAACATTGTTGATTTTATCCTTGGTGAAACCCCTCCTTCTTGGTCCATTAAATGTTGGATCGAAGATGTTGAGGCTATTTTATCTAAATTTGAAAAAGTTAGAATTTCTCATGCATTTAGGGAAGCCAATAGTGTTGCCGATTTTTTTTCTAATGAGGGGAGTAAACAAAAAGGGTACAATACATGGAAGAACCTCATTGAGCTAGGAGTTGATGTAAGAGCCTTTATTGAGCATGATATCATTCATGGGAAATTTTCCACATTTATCAATGATGAAGGGGAATAAGGCCAAGTACATAGACATCATTAGATTTGATGGGGCCGCAGTTATTAACTCTACTGGATGTAAGAACTAGCACATCTTGTGGGTGCTTTGGTTTAGCTACTGCATTTTGAACCAGAGTATTAGCCCTACTAGCAATGCAAGTAAGGTGAAAGCGATAATGGGAGGAAGTAGGAGAAGAGTGGAGCCAACAAGCTTTGAAATGCACTACAAAAATCTGAAGGTATGGAGGAAAATTATGCGTTGTGGGCTTCTCCCTTTCATCGAGAAGCTTCACAGTCCTGACCCTAAAGCTTCTGCGTATTTTGTTAATCACTAGAGGAATGGATAAATTGTTCTCTTTGGTAGGAAGGTTAGTGTGGATGAGAATCTTATCGGGGAGGTTACCAGTCTTTTAATTGAAGGGATGAAGTTTTTTTGTGATAGAAATTTTTTTGATGAGGCTATTATTAAGTTTCCCAAAGAAGACAAGGAAAAGGAGTTGATCAAAATTTTTAGTAGCTATTTTGATGCAGATTCAATCAAGGAAATTTGGAGGAAAGTGCTTAGAATTATAATGGAATTCATCACTCTAGATGGTAGATTTACCAAGGTTTATGGTTACCATTTTTCCCTCCTTAATCATTTCCATCATAAGGTAAGGGTTTCATTCCCTCACTATCTATACTTCTCCTTGAGTAATAGCATGGAAGATCATATAAAGAATCCTAGGAGGTATCTTGTGTTGCATACTAGCCTCATTTGACTTATTTATGAACATTTTAAAAAAATGCCAGCTTTGTCTAATCCTGTCTCAGCTTCGACCCCTAAAGACTATGATACTGAGGATAGCATGTTTGAGGAAAAAGATAACTAGGACTCTGATTGGAAAGAGGAAGACCCTCCTTCCCCCAAACATTCAGGTAAGAAAAACCCACTAAGAAAGCCCTTGACTATAAAAGTGGGCCCTATGAAATCCCCTATTGGTTTTGCTCAAAAAGTGAATTTAAAGAAAAGGGACCCCCCTGTTAATAAATTGGTCTCCTATTCTGAGGACTACCCAGAGGATAAAAGTGAAGCCCCCAAAGCCAATGAGGAGTCTTATATCTCTTACCCTACCATAGATAGAGATAATAGACCTAGATTCCCTAGCAATCTTAACCCTGAAGACCACTACTTTAAGCCCAATCGGGAGTTTCCTGATGATATTTTAGCTATAGCTAGAAATGGGGATGTAGATTATTTCAAGATTATGAGGTGGTTTTTTCATGAGATAAAAGGACCTTAGCTTAAAAAATAGGGCTCTTATGAGTAAGCTAGAAGAAATGAAAGCCAATGGCGCAACTCAAAATACTGTTGAGGGTGTGGGTAATGAGGAGAATATGAGGTTAATGGTTGAGAGCCTTCAATGCAAAGATGAGTTCATGGAAAAGATGAAGAAGGATTATGAGCTTAAGCTTAAGGTTTTGGAGGGAGAAATGAGAAAAAATAGGGAAACTATGAAAACTTTCATGGAGCAAAACCACAGAATTGCTAAACATAACACCATGGTCATGAGCACTATGGTTGAGAAAAATGATAATCTCCAAAAGGGTTCTCTAGTGGTAGATCTGGACGTTGATAAGAAAAAAAGAAAGATTGAGGAAGAGGGCATCTCAAAGAGGACAAGAGTGCATTTGAAGAGAAAGGTTGATTTGACACCACAGGAGGTTTAGGCTCTAAAAAAAGGAATCTAGGATATGTACAACCTTGAACCTGAGGTTGCTGATACTTTGAAATCTTTAGGTTTTTTGGGTGTTTCTATGTTAGCTTTTGGCTAGTGGCTGCAGTCTTCTCTTGGATTTTTCTGTTGGGCAACCTTCTTTTTTGGGGTCTATAATGTTGTTTCTTTAATTTACTTGTAAAATTTGCAGTTTTGGGTCCTTGTAAAACCCATTTTTTCCTTTATCAAAAACACTACATCAGCCAGGGAATCAAAAGACTTCATTGTACTTTTGAAACAAATTTTTGGGGATGCTTGTTTTGATGAGGAGCCATTGAGAAAATCCATCAAATTTCCCACACCAATAAGAACTATTGAGTTAGAGCCGGTTGTAGGCATAATAAAACCACAAAAACCATAGTAAATGTGATCACACACACAAACTTGTAATATCGCAAAATTTCACCCAGGGGAAATTCCACATTTCTACATTCTTGCCTAGCATTTACGACACTCCAAAACATTAATGCCAAAACCCCTTGATTCATAATTTTGTGATTTTGAATTCAAGAGAACAAGTGGCTGAGCAACAGAAGCCTGGTGATGTGTTCCCTAAGAATATAGGCTTTGGACGAATGTGCGACACACAGATGTCTGTGTAATGCGCTAGCATCCTGGCCATTTCCCGAGCTCAAAACATGGAATCTGAAAGGTTAACTCGTCTGACACATGTCCTGGTGGTTACATTCTAAAAGTAACGGCTCTTTATCGCCTTTGCAAACATAAGAACCTCCTTTTTTCTCTAATTTGAAGGTTGGAAGATTGGAAGACACCACACTAGCTCTCATTCAAGTTCTTGCTACCACTTTGATATTTTTTCTCCTTTGATAGTAGTGTTGTCACAAGTGAAGCCATGCTAGACTAAGTTCCCCCTAGCAGCAATTTAGCAGTTCTCAACCAAGCACTCAATAGTACGTCCATGTGCTTAGGAGAGGGCCTTGGTCTGTGGGTAATGAGCTCTCTCTCCCTTTCTCACTTTCCTTTTACAAGCACTTGTCTACTCTTTAGTGGTACGAGTTCTACTCTCGAGTGGGTATTGCTTTCACCACACACTTATCATGGTGCAGGTTCTACTCCTCAAGTGAGTATTGCTTTCCTTTCCAACTTGGCTGTTTGTGGAGGTGGGAACACCAAAGTGGGGTTTGACTGAGGTAGGCCCCTATACAACCATCCAAAAACTTTCTCCTTGATCTTCTATGTGAAAATTACGAGAAAGGAGCTTGGAGTGAAGATTTGAGTGTCGAAGAAAAGGGTAAGCTTTCTCCAAGTATTATGATATTTCCTTTTGTATTTGGCTTTCTGGTTAGTTAACAATTCCATTTATATCACTCCTAAGTCTATGAGTAGGATTTCTTTCTATCCATTGAGTTCCTGAGTTCTTTGTCACTTAGGATGCTAGCATGAATTTCAGATGATAGTGCACCGCATTAGAATCCTAGATCTGTGCTGACGTCTTCTGGTCGAGAGCTCTCTCTTCTAGGAAAAAAAAGTTTTGATCTGGCTCTCTCAGGACCTCTGACTATTTCTTCTAAGACATAATTATGTTCTTGGTTTTTTTATCACTTTTCTATTATGAGGTGTATAAGGGCAGTTGATTCCTTGGTGATCTCTCGAGAAAAGAGAGACTTACAGTGTGTAGCGAATCCCTCTTATATCACATTTTGGTGAACTTGATGTGAATGTCAAACGTTTATTTGCGATGTTGCACTTTCATCATGATGAATTTTTGAGGAAGATTTTGATATGCTGGAGGATGATCTAGATGAATTCTTAAAAGGATTCCCCCATATCCATAAATATCTTGAACAAGTCTCTTCTCTAGAGGCTGAGGGATCGATAAATGTGGTGGTAGTCTCAGTGGCTCCTCCAAGCCCTAAGAAACCCATTATCTATGTAACCCCAACCAACCCTACCATCTATGTATTTTCATGTCGTAGTGATTCACCGAACTTGTATTTAAATTTCATAAAAGATACAAATTATACATCTTATAATGCCATTGGACACACATATCCCACAAGGAGTAATAGACAAAACTTGGATGAACAACCTTCTATTCCTACCTCACAACCTACTTCTTTACCACCTTCCTAACTGAGCCTTCTTGTAGCACCTAAACTTGTGATCAAAGGACCAGGCGATTATGATCTTGTGGAGCAACTTCGTGTTACTCTGACTAAGATCTCGCTTTGGAACTTGCTTCAGACCACCCCGATTTATCAAGAGATGCTTCAAGAAGCCCTACAAAATATTCTCTTGCATGCCTCCACTAGGCCTACAGATGTTAATGCATTGCTAGCTGATATTCGTGTGGGTTCATCGAATATTATGTTTCACCTGCAAGAACTCCTACCTCTAGACGTGCAGAAGCAAAGCAAAACCTTTGATGATCATAGTCAATGTTAATAACATCGCTATTAGGCATACTATCATTTATACCAGATTGAAACTCAACGTTTATGGTATGGACCTAGTACCTAAGATTAAAGTTGATTCTTCTTCCTTGGCATCTTCCTCTTTGTGCATTCATGGATTTGATAATGTTAGCCACCAAGCTCTAGGTATGATAATATTACCTTTGCAGCTAAGCCCTGCTATCTTACCCACATTGGTTTATGTGATACCTAGGCCTTTACCTTATAATCTCCTCTTAGGGAGACCTTGGATCCATGCTATGGGCGTAGTAACCTCCACTTTACATTGTTCTTTGAATTTTTTTGCAAACAATCAGGTAGTCACAGTCAAAGCAGATCCAAAGGGAATTTTCCTTTGTGAATTGGTTGCTTCCAATCATGCTTCAACTATGTCTACCCTCAAGAATTGAATCCCTTCCTTAACTACTGATGCTATGACATTTTCTTCATCGATACCCTCCATAGAAATTGTTCCTAGGGCGAGTGTCAAAACTAAAGAACCATCTAAAGTAGAGGATCCTAGTTCTCCCACATCATCCTCTCAAACAAATGCTTTCCTTGGAGATGATTGGGGTTCCTTGAATTTTTTTGAATTCTTTATTGCGGAATACAAGGTAGACGCCTCTTGTGTGGAACTTCCACGTGCCCCTAGTACAAAGGTGGATAATACTCTTGTGAAGGAGAAGAAGAGCGATCTTGTTCAAGAAACCACTCCTGCCTGTACTAAGGAGAATGATCCACCTCTTGCAAAATAAATTAACATTTGTGAATCCAACAAAGGAGGCTAAAGTACCCCCGTAGAGGAATTTGACGTTCATTGGTGGAATGAAGCACTATATGTGGATCTACAACCCCCTGAGGTTTTACAAACTTGCTATGGATTCAGATATGATATCGCTTCTCAATATGGTTATGGGAAGAAAGGCCTAGGATGTATCGAGTAGGGAATTCAAGTCCCCATCAATCTTAAACCATGATGATGTAACTTGGGGTTAGGTTGTTCCATTGACCAATCTAAGCTAAAGCCTTGGTGGAGTGTTAATATGATTTTGGTCAAACCATTGAACCTCGTCCACCTTGAGTTAATAGATGAAAAGGAGCACTAGCCAATAATATTCCTCTCGATATCCTCTCTTTGGATGAAGTGTTAGAGGAATTTCTAGGTGCATAGTCCTCATTACCCCCTTATCATCACAAAAGACATTTCTTGTATCGCTTGCATAGCCAAGTGTTTTTTTGGGAATTTGTCCTGAATGTTGATGAGGAGGACCCTCTTTCTAACACCAGTGATGAAATTGCAACAGCTGAGTATGAAGACCAAAGTTCCCTTTTAAAAGGGGATACTGTTGAGGTCTCTATGGATCCCATATCCCCTTAAAAGGTATTCAAAATCGGAAAGTGTCTTTCTTTGAAAAAAGAAAACAAACACTCCAATATTTTTCATTCTCGTCCCAACATATTCACTTGGACATATGAGGATATGCTCGGTATTGATGAATCTACAGTGGTTCATAATATCATCCTATGTCCCGATGCCAAGCTAGTTAATAAAAAAATATGAAAAATCAATCCTAGAGTGGCATTAATGGTTAAGACAGAGATAGAGAAACTATTAAAAGCAGGCTTATCCATCCCATTGATTACTCCCCTTGGATTTCAAATGTAGTAGCCATTAGTAAACCTAATGGTAACATTCACATATGCATCAATTTCTGAGACCTTAATAGGGCTTCTCTTAAAGATAATTTTCTGTTACCTAATATAGATATGATTGTTGACTTAACTGCAGGCCATGCATTGCTTTCTTTCATGGATGGCTTCTCAGGTTATAATCAGATCCATATTAACACAGACGATCAATACAAGGCAGCCTTTACTACCCCATGGGGTACTTTTTGTTATGTGGTCATGCCCTTTGGATTAAAGAATGTAGGAGCTACTTACCAACAGTGATGACACTGATATTTCATGATTTCATTCACAAGATTCTAGAGGATTACGTCAATGACATATTAGCCAAATATTTAACCCATAAAGATCATCCTAAGAACCTTCACCTTATTTTTGAAAGACTTCGACTCTAGAAAATGAAATTAAATCCCCTTAAGTGAATCTTTGGCATTGACTCCGACAAGCTTCTAGGGTTGATAGTCTCTCATCACGGGATTGAGGTTGACACTAAAAAGATCAATGCTATCGTTAACATGCCTCCACCAAGGAGCATTACTGAGTTGCAGAGTTTACAAGGGAAGATTCAGGCAATTCATAGATTCATATCTCAATTGATTGATCATACCCTTCCTTTCACTTGTTTGTTGAAAAAGGATGTTTGCTTCATGTGGGATGAGGGATGTCAAATGGGATTTGATTCGATCAAAGCCTACTTAGCTAACCCTCCTGTATTGATGTTGGCTATGCAAGATAGACCCTTTCTGCTTTACCTAGCTACATCGCCATATGCTTTAACAACTCTTTTGGCTCAATATGATGACCCCAGAAAGGAAAGAGTAGTCTACTACATTAGCCGAATCTTGGTTGACTACAAAACCTATTATTCCTCGATGCAAAGGTAGTTCCTTGCTCTTGTATTCGCTACACAGAAGTTGTGGCACTACCTCCTCCATGCTAAAATGCACATCGTAGTAAAAATAGATCTTTTAAGGCATCTATTTTGTAGCACCAATCTGGTGGGAAGATTAGCGAAATGGGTTATGTTGCATTCTGAGTTTGACATAAATTTTGTTACTCTAAAATTGATAAAGGGTCAAGTGGTTATGGATTAGCTGGTAGACGCTCCCTCATCTCGCTCCTTTCGTAGCCTAGATGTGTTTCCTGATGAAAACATTTTTATGATCAACCATGATCTCGAATGGAAAATGTATTTTGATGGGTCAAGATGTCAAAATGGTTCTAGAGCAGGAGTGGTCCTAATATCCCCCAAAGGAAAACCAGTTTCCTTGTCCTTTCGATTAGAATTTCCTTGTACCAATAACATTGCCAAGGGTTGCCAAGTACGAAGCCCTTATAGTTGGCTTACGTGCCACGATAGCACTAAAAATTAGACACCTTCATATCCTAGGTGACTCTGAACTTATAGTGAATCAGATAACTAGAGCCTATCAGGCCAAGCAAAGTAAGCTGTCCCAGTATCGAGACCTTGCCTTATCTTTGCTCAGCCAGTTTTCTTCTTTCACAATAGACAATATCCCTAGGAGAGAAAATAGACATATTGACAGCATGGCAAGTGTCGCTTCCTTGGTACCTTCCAAAGAAAATATGAAAGAATACCACTTTGTAGTCTAGGTCTTGCAAACCCTTGCGGTTCCTGAAGAACTTGAGGCTGAATTCCCCATGTGTTCCCATGTAGACTCTGGGGAATGGTTTTCTAATAGCTATAACTATTTAAAAATTGGGAACCTCCCCGATGATGCGACAAAGAATGACCGCATTCACGTGAGGAAGCTTTTGGTTCGCTACGTTATCCTATCAAACATCCTTTATAGGAAGGCCTATAATGGCCTACTTCTTGGGTGCCTCACCAAAGTGGAAATACCTCTTTCCGTTAAGGAAGCTCATGTAGACTCTAGGGGTGGAAATTTTGGTGGTAAATACCTAGCATAGAGATTGATACACATGGGATACTATTGGAAAACAATGGAACAAGATTCCTTTGAATTTGTCAAGAAGTTCCCTCAATGCCAACAACACAACCAACTCATTCATGCACCCACCTAAGAGTTACAAAACCAAATTTCCTCTTGGTCATTCGCTAAATGGGGGTTGGATATTATTGGAAATATATCACCTCCTTCTTCCAAAGGGCATGCCTTCATCATTACTGCTATGGATTACTTCAAAAAGTGGGTCAAGGCTATCTTGCTTTGATCCATGAATGCTGAAGCTATCTATAGCTTCCTTATGAATAACATCATTTATTGATTTAGATTGCCCACTACACTTGTTTCTAACAATGGTACACCATTTAAGAACAAGGAAGTGAAGCAATTCCTCAAGAAATTTCACATCCATCATAGGTTCTCCACACCCTACTATCCTCAATCTAACAGTCAAGCAAAAGCATCAAATAAAAATCTTGAGCTTATTCTCCAAAAAAAGTTAATAAACATGGTAAATACTAGCACATTCAACTAACATATTCTTTATGGGCCTATCACATGAGTGTTCACATAGCTATAGGGACAACACCCTATAACCTCGTGTATGGTCCCAAAGCTATCATGCCTTTAGAATTTGAAATTCCGTCTCTACGAGTTTCCCTGAAAGGGCTAATTGATAATGAGACCTATTGAGTTAATTGTATGTATTAACTAGAGATGCTTGATGAGCACCGTTTACAAGCCCTTGAACCCTTAAAATAGGAGATTTGGTTCTTTATGAAAATCAGAGAAATGTAAATGCGCCGCTCGACTAGATGGGAAAATTCAGCCCTAATAGGTTAGGCCCTTACATCATGATCTATGTATATGGCTCAGGCACCTATGGATTATCATCTATGGATGGAAAAACCTTTGAAGGAGCCTGTTAATGCTATGCATCTTCGTCATTGCTACATGTAATATCCTATATGTCTCCTATGTGGTTCTCTCTCTCTACAAAAAGAGTAGTAGTATTGCATATGTTGACATTGTTCATTAACACATTATGATAATTTTGTGTTATGAGTGACCATGTGCATGTGTGTGTGTGTCCGTTAGATCATCATTGTATTTAATTAACATGCAACCATGTGTGCTTAATTAAAACATATTAGCATCTAATATAAGCATACATCCACATGAGAATATAACATCCATAGCCTGAACATATGAGAAATAAAAAACATACACATCTAGATAAAAAATGCCATGAAACTAGAATTAATGTATCCATATATGTATAAATATATGCAATATATGTATCCAATGTCATGTACATGTCTTGGGCCACTACTACAAAAAATGAGTGGCTATTGAATATATGTCTATATAGAAAGATCTACAATTATGTATCTAACTACAAAAAATGATGTACACAAAAAATGATGATGATCCTTGATCACTAAGGCGCATGGATCCTGGACCCCTCCGGCTCTAGTGGATGCTCTGGAAGCAATGGGAGGGGTTGGATGGTAGTCATGGAGCATGAACGATGAGAGCGTGATATAGACAAGGTTGCTCGCATCCCTCTTATCTCCCCCTACAAGGAAGATATCATCAGCTTTGCCTATTGTAGTTGGTCCCACAGTTGCTGAAACTCTATTAGACTTACAACTAATGGCTTCCCACCAAGGTCATTGAGATGGATCTGAAGGGCATCACGCACCTGCTCAGCAGCATCAACCCTCTTCACTACCATGTCTCGCTTGATAAGCATTGTCTGTAGCTCCCCTAAAAGTTGGTCATGCTACCCTCACACGCTCGTTAGCTGAATGATCTCTATACCTCGCTCGTCATATGTAGTCTGTAGGTGTGCAACCAGCTTGAAGCTGGGGGCATGATGCCACACAAACACTAGTCGATATGCCTCTAGGATTGATCCTTGAATCTGCACAATAGGGGAAACCTCTGATATACACTAAGCTATAAGCCTAGTCCATCCTTGTGTGTCCTTTGCAACCATAGAAAAGGAAAAGATATCAGTATCACATGGCATATATATATAAGATACATATATCATCTAACTGAAAGTACAAAACATAGAACAACAAACCATGTATACCTGGATCCCCTAATTTCCATGATGAGTTAGGGTGAGGCTCGATGCTTGGACTTGCATCGCCGACCTTGGTGGTTGTTCCTTATGTCGTGAGTGATGCAGTCATAATAGAGGATGGTGGTGCAGAAGAGACAGGGTTTGCCGGTGGGGGATCTGATCTCCTCTGTCACCTTGGCCTTGCTGGTAGCACCTCCTCCTCCTCCTCCTCCCTGACCTACAGCTAGCCTCTCTTCTTGTCCTATAGTGGCGGGGCTGGTAATTCCCGTGTGGACTAGGGTCCCCTCCTGGAGCACCCTCACCGAACATAGGAGCTAGCCGATGCCTCTCCCACCACCATGTGAAATCTGTGGCTATGCCTACATTATCCACCACCACTAAGGGTGGCAGATCATGATCAGGCTCATCATCATCAGATGGTACTATATCTATAATACTTGAGCGAGGGCGGTCCCTGACCCTCGCTGTGCTCCTATGGGCCCTAGTGTAGGTGGGCACATCTGGTGGTATGATTTGTAGTCGGCCATGCTGTCGCATAACCTGACTCCAGTAGTATTGCACAATAATATAGTCCCTACATCCAATCAAAAAATGGTCTCTCTATAGGTTCCTTAAATACTTACTATCATCTACTCACCTAAAAAATTGATAGGGCCTCCATCAAACCCTATTTGTTGTGAGGGTATCAAATTGTAGTCGCCAAAATTGAAAATCTCCAAGCCTCCACTTGCCCATCATATCATACCAGTGGGCCATGGGGATTTGATATGATTGTACCTATGGAAACCCGACCGACCGAGTGCACATGATGTGGGCAAAGGCCTACACCTGCAAAAGTGTTCACGCTGTCAAGCGAGGGTACTCATAATGCACGTACTAGCCCAACTCCTGGTAAAGGTGCATCAACATGTTGCTCCCCTATGCAAAGATGGTCCTATGCTCTACCATCTCCCTAATAGTGTGGATGAGGCCCCTGTGCAGGTGTGAGCCTCACCCATCAATCATGATCTAAAATTCAATGGTCATGACCATAACTCGACAGATCAATGGAACTCTGGTCCTCACCTAGTCACACCAGTGTGTGTAGATATGGCCCATGCCATTGCTATCGTCCATTCTCCCTGTGTAGTAGCGAATGCCCTCCACTTGCTCCTATGTCGACCATGTGTCGTCTAAGGCCACCTGCCATCTGTGGATTTGATAGACGTCCTTGAGAGTGATGGTCATCTCCCTAACTGGTAGTTGGAAAGATGAGGTAGTGGCATTGCACTGCTCCATAAGGGATATAAGCATCCACTCATGATATCTCATCTCTAGCATAGTGAAAATGTACCAGAGATCGACACGCTCTAGAACTGTGACCTCACCCATAGATAAGCAGTCTTTCTGCTCATAAACCAGCCAAAATGCTCATCATCCAGGATGCTCCTGAATCTCTGGGTACTCCTACAAAAAGAAATAAAATCTTGAATCAAAACATTGATAGTTTACATTAAAAATTAAAAAATATATAGCTAAGACTTGTGCGCGGTGCATTGACGTTCGCGCACTGTATATGCATCTCCAGATCGCCATGGTTTCCTTAGAGACTCTAATGCATCTTTGGGATGACAACGTAAAAAGGAGACGTAAGCACTAATCTTAGATGCCAATGTGGTTTCAAGACGTGGGCGCATGAAAAAGATGCCTGCGCACCTTGCTGGTAGAAAAAATCTATAAAATTTCAGCAAAAACCACCAAAAATGAGAGTTTGTGGCTTACTTGGTCCACCTCATCACCCTCAGCAAGGTCCTGGCACAAGCGTTCCAACCTCAGCTCCTCATACTCTATCTTTCTAGGCATTTTGTTGACTTTTCTCTCACAAAAGTCAACAATTTGCTTGCGGTGAATAGTGAAAATGACCTTTGTAGGGGCCCACCTATGTATATATAGGCCCCCCAGGGCCCATTTTCCTCAATACTTGTGGCTTTTAGATTCTCCTAAATTTTCCCCACTGAGCCGGGGTCAAATTCAGGAGGGGGCATAAGGTCGTCTCGTGATCATATTTTCTTCTGAATCGATGACTTTTTTCTTGATCATTCCTCTCTTCATGGTAGCTTTCTTTTGATTTTTTGAAGCTAACCTAAACATTGAGTTTTGCTCGATGAAACATTCAACAAATTCACGACCATTTAGATGCTGTTTGTTGAGCTTAGATGTTGGGGGCATCTTTAGTCTCGGTAAGCTCGACTACAATAGCCACTACAGTCTCTTTTTGTTGGCACACAAATCCATAAAATTTGGAATTTTTCTTCTTTTCTACTTTAGTTAGGCTAATTTTTTCAAAATCGAGTCCGCTAAAGTGGGGTAAAATATGTAATATCACATAATTGCACCTAGGGGCAGTTCCATCTTTCCACATTCTTTCCTAGCATTTATGACACTCCAAAACATTAATGAAAAAACCCCTTGAGTCAAAATTTTGTGATTCTGACTTCAGGAGAACAAGTGGCTGAGCAACAGAAGCCTGGTGATGTGTTCCTTGAGAATACAAGATTTGGATGAACGCACGGCGTGCTAGTGTCTTGGCTATTTCTCGAGCTTGAAACATGGAATCTGGAAGGTTAACCCCTGTGACATGTGTCTTGGCGGTTACATTCTGAAAGTAACAGAGCTCTTTGCCACCATTGGAAACATAAGAACCTCTTTTTGCCTCTCATTTGAAGTTTGGAATAGTGGAAGACAACACATTAGCTCTCATTCAAGTTCTTGCTACCACTTTGAGATTTTTTCTCCTTTGATAGCAGTGCTGTCATAGGTGAAGCCATGTTGGACTGAGGTCCCCCTAGCAGCAACAACAACTCTCAA
Source organism: Sequoia sempervirens (assembly GCA_007258455.2). Taxonomy (NCBI): domain Eukaryota; kingdom Viridiplantae; phylum Streptophyta; class Pinopsida; order Cupressales; family Cupressaceae; genus Sequoia; species Sequoia sempervirens. The sequence continues at coordinate 112,540,546 of VDFB02086081.1, forward strand.
GAAAGCACTCAACGTTGCATCCGTGTGCTCAGGAGAGGGTCTTGGCTCATGGGTAATGCTCTCTCTCCCTTTCCCACTTTACTTTTACAAGCACTTGTCTACTCTTTAGTGGTGTGGGTTCTACTCCTAAGTAGGTATTGCTTTCGTCACATGCTTATCGTGGTGCGGATTCTACTCCGTGAGTGGGTATTTCTTTCACCACATGCTTTGCTTTCCTTTCCAAATTGGCTATCCATGGAGGTGGGAACACCAAAGTGACTAAGGGAGGCCCCTATACAACCACCCAACAACTTTCTCCTTGATCTTTTGTGTGCAAGTTACGCGAAAGGAGCTTGGAGTGAAGATTTGAGTGTCCAGGAAAAGGGTAAGCTTTCTCCAAGTACCCTGATATTTCCTTTAGTATTTGGCTTTCTAGTTAGTTAAGAGTTCTATTGATATCACTCCTTAGTTTGTGAGTAGGATTTATTTCTATATGTTGAGTTCCTAAGTTATTTGTTGCTCAGGACACCAGCGTGACTTTCAAATGACAACACACCATGCTAGCATCCTAGATTTGCGTTGACATCTTCTGGCTGAGAGCTCTCTCTTCTGGGACATAAAACTTTTGATTTGGCTCTCTTAGGACCTTTGACTATTTCCTTTGAGACATACCTATGTTCTTAGTTCTTTATCGCGTTGCTATCCCTGAGGTGTATAAGGGCAATTCGTTCCCTGGTGATCTCTTGAGAAAGGAGAGACCCATGTACAGCGAATCCATCTTATATCACAAAAGTAAATGAAAAATCTTGCACCTAAGGAACGATATGACACAAGAGGGTCCAAGGATGACCACAAACATAAGAAACCCTACCAGAGCTCATTCACCACTAACTAGGGTAGTTTAATTTCACATTTCATGTATTTTGAATTTATGTCCACCTTATGTTATTTAATTTTTGTGTGGTTCATTGGACCACATGGAAGAGTGTTAATGTAATGTCATCTATATATTTCAAATTTTTAGATGCATAAAATATGTGAGTGCGTGAGTTGTATGACTAGTTGCACTAGTTGTGATCAAGCAAGACAATTTTGAGTATAGAACCATGAAGAAAAGAGGGATCACCAGTATTAGAAAATCATTCTCAATGTGGAAGATTTTTTGTTGTGACTATAGTACATATCAGAGTTATATTTCAAATATGCCATTGTTTTTGTATGCCAAAAGGACTGGTGTTCTACTTGTATTATCTTGATAGGGATTGGTGTTTCTTTCTAGTGGTGATTGTTATCTCCAATAGGTTGGTGCCTATAGATTAAATAGTGGATTGGTGTCTCTAGTAGGTTGGTGCCTACTTCATGTTGTAATCTTATTCTATTTGTGCATTATGAGGCTAGATTTGGGCAATAGATCCAAGGAGGTATTCTTACCATGGTTTTTCCCATCCTAGATTTCCACGTATATCTAGTGTTATCTTGTGTTGTGTTTCCTTGTATGGCTAAGTTCTCTTCATGTTAACAATCTATATAATAGTAGAAAAAGTTCAAGTTGCATGAGATAATAAGTAGTGTTCAAGTTGAGAATTTTGAATTAAGTAGGTCTACTAATTTACCCCCCGTCTTGGTAGATTGTGTTCCCTTCATATAGTGTTATCAGTAGTCAAATTTTGACTAAATTAACTATTAATTAATTCATATTATCATTATTATATTATTATTTAGTTATTTAGGTCATCCTAAGGCTTATATAGGGTTATCTAGGTCGGGCTCAGTGATATCCTAGGCATAAGTATGGTATATGTAGGAGGTAACTAGGTAGGTTATTATCATCATGTGGAGTATTTGTTCTTATTGAAGACTATTGGAGGTACCCCCCTTGAAGTGGATGATGAGGTTTTCCCCATGAAGTGGTACAATTTTATCAAGTATTTTCACATATTCCTATCATATTCTTCTATTGTGCTAGTTATTTCATAACGTTCTTCATAAAAAAAATGTTAAAGCCTTAAACAACCAACACATTTAAAGAGCTAAGAAAAGAGGACATCCTTGATGGATATACCTATGGATCCCAAATGAGATAGATTGTTGGTTGGCAAGAGTGATTATGGAAAAAGTATAAAAAAATAACATCCAAAACATTTGAATCATGTAGGGACTAAACCCAAAGGCCTCCAACATATTCATAATGAAATGTCATTAAATATTATCATAAGAAAGGTAGAAAATTTTCAATTTTCATTAAAAAGAAATATTGTTGAAAGTGGTGAGCCTATTCCATCCTTTCCCAAAACAACAATAATATTATCTAGGATGAACCTATATTTTATAAAACTTTTTTGGTCAGGATGTACAATTAGGGGGCATGGAATAGAGTTTGATGGCCAAGGATTTGGTAATAATTTCTTGTAGAAGATTTCGAGTAGCATGATAGGCCTCTAATTAGTTTTTTCAGGATCCAAAAACTTACATATGAATTTGATATTGTCTTTATTAATTATATTATCCAACGATCCATTTTGTATGGCCTGCAAATACACATTATGTAAGTCATACTAGTCTGATGTATCCCAAATTTTTAATAAAATTTATGAGGAAAGTCATCTATGTTGAATGCTATCATTTTCTATAAAAATGGCCTTCTTGAGATCATGTTGAGATATAATTTGATCACATTGAGTGTGTTAAGCATTGGAAATGAAAGGATTGTAATAAGACATTTTTGAAAAGTAGATTCTATAGTCAGAGAGGACTCCTAAATTGAGAAAACATGTTCATAGTGTCAAACAAAGACACAAAATTTCTAGAAATTATTACAATATTTGTTGTCCTTGATGAACCCATTGGATGGAATATGGAGCATGCCAAACCCACAAGGATTAAAAAAAAATCCTCTTTGTTGCCAACATTAAGCTAGTGGTGTTGAGCTTTAATTTGAGCTCCTTTAGTTGTTTGAATATTAGAAATTTTATTATGTTGTGTAAGTTTAGCCACCCAAAGCTAGGTGATTAGGTCAAGTGGTTGAGCATCCAAAGTGGCAATGGCAAAGTAGAGCTCTTGACTAGTGGAATCATAAGAGAATAGTGGAAATGATCAAGTTTCCATCCATAAATGCAAAGGAATCATGATGTGCAAATGATCACATCATTGTATCATACTATCCAACTATAACTATGCATGGGGTAAATACCTAAATTCTATATGCATTGGATATGGGTTGATGTGGCTGTGTGGTGGAAAATTGACATATTAAGGAAAATGGAGTCTTTATGGAATTAGTCTTGGAGGTAGTCCACTTAATGCAAAATTCTATTAAAAAATGATATGAAAAGGAAAGATCAACCAATGGTTCCACTAGCAAGGAAAAATAAATAGAAAATGAAAAGAAAGATTGGGTTGAAATCATGGCATGAGAAAGATTCTTCAAGACCCTACTGAGGTACACTCTTAAATTGCTCCATGTGTACCATGGTAAATGATCTTGTCAATGGCTAGAATTGGGATCAAACATACCAAATTTGTTATGCATAATAAAGAAAGCATGTCTTTCACTAACTATCCACTACATAGGGAAGACTCCACATTTATCATATATGCAAGTTTGACCATATTCAATCCTCACACAAAACCCATAAGGAAATCGATTGTGAATGAGTGATCTTCCTCCAAAGCTCGAAGATCTCTACATGGTGTCATCAAGAGCATAATAATTAATAATACCAAAGATATGATTCTTGATGTCGAAAATATCCTATATAACATGGGTGGGGTCACAACCATGATCAATTCATAATTAATGTCATGCTAGAGAGAGAAAGGTGACAACCCCTCCTTGGATAGGCTCATACCAATTGCAAAAATTGCTAGAAGGAAAGATAACATGGAACACTATCAAATGAAAAAAATGAACCACCTTGACCTCTTCAAGGTAAGGAATGTCTAAATCTAAATACTAAAGAGAAGCATCACAAATGGAGTATTTTTTTGGGAGGTCTATTAGACCTTGAACATTCCATGAAATATAATTCATTGACAAGTGTGAGAGTCATCTCCCCATTATCCATCTCATCTAAAACTTAATAACAATTTTGAAACAATACATCATTTATCACAAAGCTTCCAATTTGGAAGTTGATAAGATTAGTAGAAAGATAATTCAATAACACAAACCTCCTTCCAAGTTCCTAGATGGATTGTGAGACCTCTTTTTCCTAGCAAGAGGAGTGGAATTGTGATAGGTCATGACCACAACCAACTATGTAGTTATTGTATTGCGCATTTTCACCTCACCAAATGCTTGCTAAGAAGGGAATGGAATATTTGCAATTGTTGGAGGGTTTTTAAAGAACTTATGATGCTAAAGCTCCTGAGCCAAGGGATTTGAGAGTCAAATTTGAAAAAGTTACATTCTTTTTCCACCAATTGACCATTCTAGACCAACCTTCCTCTTATTTTTTAGGTATCGACCCTAACAAGTGATCTATAATTAAAGAGCTACAAATAATTTTCACTTTACTCTCAACTAAAGATTTAATCTTGATCCAACAGAATTGCGTGGTTTTGAATCTTAAGCATTGAGGGAGTAAATTAAGTACATTTAAAATTTATCCAAAAAAAATTAATGAACATAAATTGGAAACTCAAAAAATTAAAATACTGAAGAAAATTAGGAGATAGAAGAGAAAAAGAGAGATCATGCTTGATAATGGAGTTCATCTAATTGGGACTACATCTCTGGGTCCGCTTCTCAATGTTGGACCACTTTATTAAGATTGCCAAACACCTGAAAATGCCTTCTTACAATTCTCCAAGCTTACAATAGTCTCCTCACAATCTTACTCTCAACTTTTTTACAATTCTTTGTGTATTATCACCTTGTAAAGTTCTCCAAAAATTCCTCAAAGGAGCATAAAATTTTCTCTCAAAACACCTGAATTCAAAACTCACACTCCTACCCCCCTTTTATACATAATTTTGCATATGGGGTTAAAAACCACAATAATAAATAAATAACTCCCCTCAAACAAATTAACCCCTTTTGGCCTTTAATTAGGCTTCATAACAATTTAAGGGGTTAAAATAACCATAAAAGGTTATTTTGTTAATAAATCGGCTAGAATATGCTTTAAATATGACACAACCCATTAAAAAACAATAACTTCCCCATAAAAAAAACAATTTAATTTGCTTAAGCCCTTAACACCTATTCATGGGCTCATTTTGTTTTTGAATCGTTAAGTTGTTTTTCTTTAAAATGGAGGGTTGTTTTCTTATGAGTTAATCTTTTTGAGTTTTAGGAGATTTGGATCCCACCAAATCTAGTTGGGATCCCACAAAATCCGATCCCACCAAATGGATTTTGTGGAATAAACTTCCACCACTTTATTTTTTTCAAAAAATAAAGCATGGTGTATGTGAATTTTGTGAGATTTTTGCCACATCACCTGCAATTTCCATGTCACCATCTAGTCAACTACCATGTCACATGCTGACATCATCATTTTGACTAAAACTTTGACTTGGTGTAACTTTGGCATACGGTTTCCGCTTTTGACGAAATGAACACCATTGGAAAGGTCTTGACAAGCTCTTCGTGATGATGCTAATTTTAACCACTTTTGTGACGATAAAATTTTCACCCTTCTTTCCTGCCCCCCTAGTTCGCCAGTTTGACCAATCTTTGACCAAGCATAACTCTTGCCTATGACCTCCTTTTGATGTGATTCTAGTTGTGTCAGGATTGTGTCGGCGAGCTCTACACAATGATTCCAATGCTAAGATTGTGAATTTTTTGAGTTTTTTGGATCCTCCTGGATCATTCCTCCCCATTGAGAAGCTTTTGGACCACCAAAAGTTTGTTTTTACATATAATTGAAGTGATGGAAACTTTGCCTCACTTGTCCAATATCATCTGCCCTTCCTTTTTGGAACCTATACATTTGACTCATCATAACAACAATCAAAACTACATTGATATTGGTAAGTACATTAGCCATATACACATCCACATTCAGTGTTGCCACTACCAACCATACACTGCTAAAAAGTAGAAGGATAAATAACAAAAGTAAATTTGCAGACGAGAAAAAGAATGTACCAACATCATGCTTTCCTTTCATAACTGGAACAATCTTAGAATTAGATATGGTTTTATGCAATTATGACACTTCTTGTGGTACAGACATAAGTGCCAAATTATTGCTTGCATTAACTACCCTTTTCAATTGTCCTGTTGTCACAAAAGATTTATCAGTCTTAATTGGATGAAATGCACAATGTATTCAATTCCTTGCTTAAACAAGTGATACTGATTATGTTCCCTGTAGAAGATTTATTTTCTATCATATAAGTACGGGCTACCCAATACAATCCCACATATATCAAGTGGAACCACATCAAATTCAACCTCATCTATAAACTTGGATGTTAATGCAAATCTTAAATTGCATTTCTTAGTTAGTCACAATCTGTTATCATTGTACACCCAACCTAATGGATAAGGTTTCTTATGTGGCTTTGTTTTCAATCCAAACTTTTCAACAACTTCTCCTGAAATTAGATTAACTTGGGACCCACTATCTATCAATGTATCAATCTTAGTGTTCTTAGAAATCACCCTTATATGAAACAATTCACATCTTTTCCTATCTTTAGGAACAACATATGACTTTTAGAAGTAGAAGCACATGAAACATTGGTGGTAGAATCATTACCACCGAAAGCTTTACCTTTCAAACCCACAACTATTATCTTTGTTTAGTCATCAGAATCTGATCCAAGATCCTGAACAACAGTTGTGGTCTTCTACTTACCCTTTCAATCCTTGAACCACTTTGGTTTCAATTCTAGATGCAATTTCCAACACTTTTGCATCTCCGTGCCCTTTCTTTTGGCAATGTGAACAAGTAGGCTTTTCACCTCCCTCTTTCTTCATAGTACCTACTTTCCTCTCCTTACCCTTCCTATTACCTTCAGTTGGAGGAACAAATTCCTTCTTTGAACTGAAACTTATGTTCCTTTCACCTACTTCAATATGGGTTGCTAACACACTTCATCAAAGTTAGATGGATTAAACATCAGGAATTAAGACTTGGGTATACTATTGCACTATTTGTCCTTTACCCTATCTTAGATTTTTCTAGTTCATAATAACTTGTTGAATATAACCCAAAGGATTAAAGTGTTTCTTTAAAGAAAAAGTAAATTCATAACAAGATGAAATGATTTTACCGTGCGTAGCAAGATCATCTTGAATCTTACTCTCCCACCAAACCAATGTAGTGCCTCCCATTCTAAGGGTAGCTAGCTAGATTTTGGAAGAATCATCCAAGATCTATTGAACCTTGCAATACATTTCGATTTGCTTAAGCCAGTTATCCAGTTTTTCTGCATCCAATTCACCATTATACATAGGCAACTCAATTTTAACATCCAGTTTTGACAAAGGTGTTTGCACAACTTGTTTCTTTTTAGAAAAGTTAGACGATGAAGAAGATGAAGAGGACGGGGATGGAGGTTCAGGAGGGTCACTATCACCTCCTACTCCTTTACCTTTGTCATCTTGCAATGAGGATTCAACTTCCCTCTTCTTTTTGTCCTTGTCTTCCTTTCTCTTCTTTTGTTCTTGCCTCTCTTGGAAAAAAATTCCACCATAGCCTTCATTTCAAGAAATGCTTTCTAGAAATATTTCTCATCAAGCTCTGTAGGACTTTGTTCAGCTGCCATCTCTGATCGTGGAAAATTCCTTCATTTTCCAATCTCTGGGTTGAACTCTATAAGTGCACCTTCTCCTTGCTTCAATTTCAACCTGGTTAACATTCACCACTTGCAATTTTCCTTTTAAATTTCTCTAATACCAAATTGATCTATAATTAAAGAGCTACAAATAATTTGCACTTTATTGTCAACTACAGATTTAATATTGATCCAATAGAATTGTGTGTTTTTGAATCTTAACTGTTGAGGGAGTAAATTAGGTACACTTAATACTTTATCCAAAAAAACTTAATGAACATAAACTGGAAACTCAAAAAATGAAAATACTGAAGAAAATTAGGAGATAGAAGAGAAAAAGAGAGATCACACTTGATAATGGAGTTCGTTCGATTAGGACTATGTCTTTGGAATAGTTTCTCAATGTTGGACTACTTTACTAAGATTTCCAAGCACCTGAAAATGCCTTCTTACAATTCTCCAAGCTTACAATAGTCTCCTCACAATCTCACTCTCAATAATTTTTACAAATCTTGGTGTAATATCACCTTGTAAAGTTCTCCTCCAAAAATTCCTCAAAAGAGCATAAAATTTTCTCTCAAAACACCCAAATTGAAAACTCACACTCCTACTCCCCTTTTATACATAATTTTGCATATGGGGTTAAAAACTACCATAATAAATAAATAACTCCCCTCAAACAAATTAACCCCTTTTAAATATTTCGTTCAACCCATTTTGCCCTATAATTAGGCTTCATAACAATTTAAGGGGTTAAAATAACCATAAAAGGTTATTTTGTTAATAAATCAGGCTAGAATATGCTTTAAATATGACACAACCTGTTAAAAAACAATAACTTCCCCATAAAAAAACAATTTAATTTGCTTAAGCCCTTAACACCTATTCACAGGCTCATTTTGTTTTTGAATCGTTAAGTTGGTTTTTTTTTTTAAATGGAGGCTTGTTTTCTTGAGTTAATCTTTTTGATTTTTAGGAGATTTGGATCCCACCAGATCTGGTTGGGATCCCACAAAATCTAATCCCACCAAATGGATTTTTTGGAATAAACCTCCACCACTTTATTTTTTTCAAAAAATAAAGCATGGTGTATGTGAATTTTGTGAGATTTTTTCCACATCACCTGCAATTTCCATGTCACCATCTAGTCAACTACCACGTCACATGCTGACATCATGATTTTGACTAAAACTTTGACTTGGTGTAACTTTCACATACAGTTTCCAATTTTGACAAAATGAACACCATTGGAAAGGTCTCGACAAGCTCTTCACAATGATGCTGATTTTGACCACTTTTGTGACAATCAATTTTTTGCCATTTTTTTTCCTAGCCCCCTAGTTTGCCAATTTGACCAATCTTTGACTGAGCATAACTCTTGCCTATGACCTCCTTTTGACGCGATTCTAGTTGTGTCAGGATTTTGTTGGCAATCTCTACACAATGATGCCAATTCTAAGACTGTGAATTTTTTGAGTTTTTTGGATCCTCCTAGATCAACAAGGGTTATATTGAAGGATTTAGACATGAAGATGCCAATATACAATCTCAAATCTTATGCTTGAAGGATTGGCAGTGATAGAACGTGTTAGGAAAATTTATATATTGAACTCGATAAGAATAACAAGTTTGGCAAACTTGAATATCTATAGTGTCCTTGAGGTCCTTAAAGAGTTCTGTCTCCACACATACATGTTGGTGGGGATGAGTCAATTTTAATCTTTCAAGTTCTATGCAAACCACATTGCCTAATGAAGACATTACTTGGGGTGAAAAATTCCAGCAAGACAAGGGGAGACTAGGAAACTTTTAAGCCAAATTAGAACTTGAAGAGGCTTTTCATCTTAAATGACAAGGTCATGAGTCCATAGTTTGAACACTAAAACGAAAGAACAAAAAAGGCAAGGGCCTCACTTGAGGACAACCTCGATATGGTTTCCCTTACCAATGTGAAGAGAAATCAAAGTGAAGAGAAAGAACCCTTTTATGAGGTTTTTCATAGCGTTAAACCAAATTCCATATGAGGTCCAAGATTTGTGAATCGAATTTCTAGGCATGCTTTCACGGTGACCCTACCCACAAAATATCCAACTAAAATGAAATTCTCTAACTATTTGCAAGCATTATCAAATTCAAAATTGTGAAGAATGACATCTGATGATGTTTTAGGGGTGTACCTCATGAAACATCTTAGATACAAATTTTCAATGAGATTTGAGTAGAGAAACCATTAGATATCGTCATCAAGACTTCAACTCCAACAATAATAGTTACATAAAAAAAGAAGAAAAATAATATATAAAAAATAGAAAAAAAATACCTACAAACTAAACAATGTAATCCACACCATAGTAAATGAATGTAAGAAAAAGATCCTATAGAAATGCAATAGGAAACAAACATATAACAAAGCCAATACCGACATAAAACTCTATCTTCCCATTGCATCAAACACCTTTATATAATTTTTGAAAATATCAATAATATAAAATTAGATTAGAAGCGGTCCTTTTGTTTTTCAATTTGTAACATAAAAAATCACATATGGTGATGTGGTAGAAAAAATACTAAAATGATTTCAAATCAAAGCATAGGTAGTTCTTCTTTTTGAAACTGAAGAGAAATGTCATCAGTCGCTATTTAATTTCTCTATTGGTTAAATTATTCCTGGGAATTAACATCCACTACCTTCAATATAAAAAAAAAAACAGAAAAAAGGGATGCCCACGTTATTTTTTCTCTCGTCCCTATGAATGACAAGTACCCTGCCAGCATGGAGACACGAAACATAATACAAAATGTTATCATCCACTTGAATATGTGCTTACTGTACACGAATTTCCAAATGGGGCTTGGGTGGGAAAAGCTAAGTCTTTCCTCTTGTGGGAAATTAATCATGCCATGATCCATCTCTTGACTCCCGGAAGTCTCCGACCTAACTTAAACATCATCTTATGAAAATTCTTGTTTAATTTGGGTGTGATAAGCTTTGCATAGATTGTTAGCATGTGGATTGATAATTTAAAATATTATTAAAAAATATTTGATAATAATAAATAACAATTAATAGGGGCGGGGGTTCTAGTTCAATTGGGTAAATCATAGTCTTGCAAAGAGGTCACAAGGTCTATTCTTTCCTCCATTCTCATGGTATCGGAGGGCATGACGTGTCGTTAGCGGTCATGGGAGGCTATCTGAGTTTACCAAATGCATTGCAGTTTATTGAGGGGCTACCCAATTCCTACAATAATAAATAACAATTAACATTTTATAAAATAATTTACTTTCACAAATTTAAGAATTAAAGTTTCAATTATGTTTTATCCGGTTCATATTATTCTATGTAAACATATCACACACGTACATTTCACAATAGTTCCAATGTACAAAAAACTGTTTAATAGACTTTCCCATATTAAACAGTAATATCTAAATAAATAAACTTAAAGTGTAACCAGCTGACGGCATTTTGACTACAAACGATGGCTTGCATGGGCTGTATAATTGATATATTGAAAATGTTTCAGGAGATTTCCAAAACGATCCGCCATTGTTAAAGTCTTTGATGATTCATTTAGGTCTTGTTGAATAAAAAAATTGGAAAAAGGTGTGCTGTGAGAATGGCATTCAACTTTTAAGTGTTGTGGCCCGCCACGCAATGCATTGGTCCCCCAATACTACGAGGGTAATCTCTTCACAAAATGTTTTAATCTTTTTGGCTGCCTGTAAATACCCATGCGACAATCTAATTCAAGCATGGCAGCGGGGATAAGAAAAAAAACACGCCCATTCCTTTCAGCAGCCGGAGTTTGGAACGATCCAATGAGCATGTTTATCACTAGTTGATATAAATGCTATTGCATCGTGCCAAGCTGCGTGCAACTGAAAGAAGTTTGCAACATGATCTAAGGAAACGTAATGTTAGAACTGAGCATAACCAACACAGGTTGTTTTGAATGAACTACTACACATAGCGGATAGTTTTAGTTTATAACATATATGTTTTTTTTCTTATTTCTAGGAGTTCAATTTCTATTATATACTCGTGCAAGTTATCAAATTTTTTAAGAGTTCTGTTAAATCCTTGTGAAAGTTATCTAGCATTTGATAGAGAATAGAATATTGATTTCTTCTCTACTAGCTTTATAGAAGTTTCTTTTCGGCAGATATGCATTATTCTCACTTAAATCTATATTCCCTCTTTATTAAAATGCATATTCCATTGGATGTATCATAAGTATTATAACAAAGAGTCAAAGGATTATATTACTATCATTTAGACCTTTAAAATGCCATCAATAGAGCTCTACCATGGATGTAGATCATAAAATAGTTTACAAATTTAAAGTAGTAATCTATAATTTATTTTAAATACTATGATTAAAGGTAAATTTTGGGAACAATTTATTAGTATGGTATATACCCATGCAGTAGCCTAAAAGATGAATGGTAAGTGAAAGAAGTGATATTGTACACCTTTTTTCTTGTTTCTCTTAAATGATAAGGGTATTTGCATCAAAAGGCTAAGCTTTAAGAAAGCAGTGTTTTTATATGTCATCTCCAATTAGGGGTTGACCCCCAACAATGATTCATCTTTTTCTCTCATCGATGATGAGCATCTTCCCACTCCCACCATTATAGAAAATATACACTTGTTACAGTAATTTAGTCTAATTAGGTGAAGTAGGAGACCGTTAGTGACCTTGGTATGCCGTTTAAATAAAAGATATATTCCACTTCTGGAAGAGGAGAGAGTCTTGTGTACACTCATTTTGTAAGGTTGATGATTCAAATTTCTCATAGGTTAATGAATTCTTAGGCAAGAAGATAGAGATTATAATAATTCATCATTCAATGGGTTTTAGTGGTAGCTATTTAAGAAAATTTATATAATGTTTTCACATTCAAAATTTAATATAATTTTTTTTTAAAACAATAATAACAATTCATAATTTTATGTGGAAGCGGTTGCAGCCTCTTATGGCTTGATGTTGGCACAGGTGAAATGTTACAAGAAAGTGTGGCTTGAAGGGGATTCTCTCAATATTATTAATAATCTAAAGAATTGTGCTGCCCTTTCATGGACTATTGAATCTTTGATTATGGATGCTATTGATATTCTTAAATCCTTCGATGAGTATTATATTTCTCATATTCTGAGAGAAGGAAATGGATTAGTTAAATTTTTTCGCTAATCTTGGTGTTAGGGGTATTAGGGAATGGGGTGTAAATGACCCCCTCCCTATGGAGGCAATTGCTTGTATTAATCATGAATGGAAAAATTGATAACTTGGTTGATGATATTTTAAGGCTTTGGGCATGCATGACTATTTTCACATGGTAGGTTATTATGTGGAGTGATGGTAAGCTAGATATGGATCGAGTTGATGGTACCCTAGTTGATATCCATATGAAACAAAACTCTAGGCTCATTATTTTCCCCTTCCATAATTTTGTTGTCACATGGATTGTAGGCATTCTTTGTGTCTCCTTCTCTAGGTTTCTCCTCATTGCTTTCAAGATTCTATAGCTTCTTAGCTCTACAAATTCTAATGCCATGGGAGGTGATAGGAACTATGTGGAGCCTTTCTCTTGCGATGCTGTTAAGAAAAAGGAGTTGTGGCGTGTTTTAGAGAAAGGTGGGATAACTCTGTATTTGGAAAGGTTGCATGGAAACAACCTGCAGATGATGGCTTTGTTTGCTAAAGCATGGAACAACAGGGTTTTGAAATTGGGAGGAACAAAATTTGATGTGAATGAGGGTTTTATAGCAAATATCACTGGGTTGTCTATGGATGGTAAGAAATTTTTCAGAGACAAGAAGGAGTCACAGGAATCCATGCAAATATTTTTCAAAGGGAATGAAGCACAAGACCTTAAGATGACGAAGAGTGGTGGGTACCAGCATAGCTCACTCAAGGTTCTATCGAGGGATGTGGTCGAGGAACTCATGAGGTATATTACCCTCGAAGGTCATTTATTTGTGGTAAATTCTTACCATTTTGTTATGCTTAATCAATTTTTCCATAAAAGAGAATTTATTTTCCTTACTATCTCTTGGCGTTGTTGGATTCTGGTCTGAAGGACCACAAAAGGAACCCCAAAAATTTGGTGTTGCATGTGGGACTCATCTTTTTAATTTTAGACTATGCTAAAGATTTTGAGGTGTCTAAGCCGAATGCTACTCCTAAGGGTAAGCAACAGAAGCCGACTGTGGAGTATAAAATGGTTTTTGAAGAGGAGTCGATTAACAAAAAAGGGAAAAAGAGGAAAATTGTCTTGGAAGAGGAGTTGTGGTATGAGGAGGACATGGATTATGTCCTAGATTCTCTTGCTTTTATGGAGGTGGTTTGACAACACCCTGAAGTGGGTAAGTCTAAGAAAGGGGTGTCAATCCCTAATAAGGGTTATGAGATCTGCAGTGAGGATATTGTTGTTTAAAAGATGAGTAGATGCCTAGAGGATAAGATTGAAATGAGTGGTGAGGTGTCTTCACCATCCCCTGTTTTGGGGGAAAAGCATAAGAAGGATCTAGAGGTAGGCAGTTACAAGAAACTAATTGTTAGGTCTGCGAGCCAATTGCTTGATATACAAGCTAATTCTACCCTTAAGATGGTTGGTGGGAAGGGCACTGTGGATTCCCCAGTTGTGGATTTAGACTTGTGGAAGAGAAGGAAGTTTGTTGTTGAGGAGATTTTAGACTCTATTTAAAAAATTAAAATTTCAGTTGTTGTTGGTAAGGCTAAGGACGTCTCTGCTAGTTAGGACAAGGTAAGCTCCTCTCAAGAGGATGATGTTGTGGGTAAGGGTGTTTTTAACTTTGATCATGAAGATATTTCTGCTATTCTGGGAATGGCTAGAGAGGGTTCCATTTTTTTTTCAAATTGTTTAAATGGGTGTTCCATGAACTTAACATGACCAATGTTAAAGTTTGCAGTGCAATGAGTAATGCTGGTGAGTCTTTGGTTCAGAATCAGATTGATGAACTATTTGATTCTTTGAATTTTGTGGTAGATGAAACACTGAAGATGAAGTAGACTCTTGAGGAAATAATTCTCACCCTTGAGGACCAAATCAAGAGGATTTGTGCTAATCTAGAGAAGGGTGGGGAGGAGACTAAATCTTTGGTTAAGTTTAGTCTATTGGCATTTCCTCTCCTTTTGATAGTGCAAAGAAATGCAAGGAGATCGCTCAAAGTGAGGAGACTAGTGCTGGTGGCAAGCTGATGGAGGAAAAGGTTTTTGTTGATATGGGTGGTGATAAGTATAATATTTTGATTAGTGAGGTGAATGTGGGTGGGATTGGGGCTAGAACATGAAACAAGACTAAGGCTCAAGCTGGGACTCCTATTAAATATTTTTTTGAAGTCATGGATGACTGTTGGAAGGCTATGGAAAGTGACATGGAGGTTGTTGATATCTTGAAGAATATGTAGTGTTACTGCTTTTGTCCCTCATTTTTGGCTATTGTTGCATTGATGGTGTGTTGTTTTTGTGCTGCTATATGTTTTATGTAGTTATCTTTAGTTTCATTTGATCTTTTTTGTAAAGGGTTTTGGGCCCCTTCAAAACCTATTTTTTACCTCTAATAAAAAAAACACAATTCATAATTTTAGTTTAATAATATTAAAAGTATAAATATGTTTAAATAGTAAGTATGTAGGGATAATGTATGAGTTTTTGGGGAAAGCCTCCTCCTACTTCTAAAATAACACAAGGAGTAATCAAAATCAGCTAGATAACACTATAAGATGAGTCATCATAATGGTCAATTAGAGTATGAATTTGTCCATCTACGAGAGGGCCTTATAAGATAACATTGAATGTGAGATAGAGATTTGTTAGAAACATCTTAACACATATGTAATGGTGAAATTTGTTTATCTATGTTAAGTTTTATTTAGTTTTGATCATATTTTTATGGAAGAACTTGATATAATTATATATCAATAAGTGATATATTTTTTGTGCTAGGTTAGATTCATTTTTCTGACTTTTATCATTCTTCAATTAGTTTTATTTATACATATTCCATATAATTGATCTTATATTAGTTGTATGTGGGCCTTTTCCACACATTCCCCTTATTATCAACCTAAAATTTTATACATTTATTCTTGATCTTCAAATTTACATTTCTTTTCTCTTAGCAAATACTAGAGGAATTCAAACTTTTAAATTTAAAATTCTAAGTTATTTTATTTTTCTATGAGACACTTATAGTTAACTTGGTACATGTTTATGCTACATATTGTTATATTTTTTATTTAAAAAAATCATTTGTACATTTAATTCATATAAATGGAAGAATCAAGAAAAAAAATTAGAGACTAAAGGAACCCATCACATTACAATCTACATATAACCATATGGATTCTTGAGAATGTTATCCTAAAAATAATTGTGAAGAATATAATGTTAGTTCATCTAGAGAGTTAACATAGGAGAACTTAACCATATGTGTTAGTATTTTTACATCATGGACCCTCATTGTCCTTTATATTTGACTACTATTCATTCTTCCATTATATATATTAAAATTTTATACACTTTGTAGTATTTGATCCTAACATCATTGATTCAATTATGGTATTTTATCATTAGGAATGAACCTATTATTTGTGGAGGCATTAAATCATTATATAGTTATTTTTCAATCCTTTAAGAATTTAGTCAACTATTTTCGTTCCCTTTGAGATATACTTTCTATGCTTATCTATGATCCCATATGTCTCCCATTCTTCTATAGATAGCGATTTTAATGTGCTTGAGATCGCAACAATGTTTTAACTTTAAGAACCTTTCAATCACATGATTCAACTAGTAAGCCAAATATTGTAATGTGTACTCATTTTACATCCTTACACGCATAGATGATAATTTATGTGACATGAGTTTATACCATCACTACATAACCAATACATTTTTATTTATTTTGGTGATACTTATTTTAAATGACAATGATACAACTATATTTTTAGATGCATTTAATTCCAATGAGTCATCTTATTGTATAAATATCAATGAATTTTATCACAATTACATAATTTATACATCTCATGATACATTTATGGATATTCATTGAATTCTTTCACATTATGTTTTACTACATGATGATAGAGTATACACCTTAATTTTAATAAATTTTCCACTCATGTAGGTCATATTAATATTTTGTTACCTTCCTAGGTACATTATGTAATGAAATTATGGTTCTTAGTGCTTAATTATTATAGATAATGATCATGATGGTACTTCAAATGATCCTTTTCATATTAAAAAATATTCTTCCTTATTCAATATAAGCTTGTACATGATGATAGATTATTGATGGTGAATTATCCTTCATCCAAATGGTAAAAAATTCCAATGGTTCGATTCATCTTATTATCTTAACACTTCATTTTGAAATCTAGCACATGCTTTCATTGCCTTCTTTTCTAAATAGGGTGTGCATATTGATAGTAGGGATCTAGCAATACCTTCTCATTATTAATCTCTTCATGGTTACTCTCCTAATATTTATTTGACATATGTACATTATTATGCACATGAACCTATTTTTGTATTACCCCTAATTCACACAATTATCATATAGTTAGAAATATACACCAAATTATACCTAGCGACCAATATGTTCTACTGCTATAGTTTGCTTACAACATAAAATAGCTAGTTTTCAAGAGTTGTAATAGTTGGTGGTGAGGCATGTGGTCAATAGTATCTTTAACCAGAGTAGTGTATAGAAAATCTAAAAACTAACACAATAACATGTAAAATGAATAATAATGAAAAATAGAGGCAATATTTATCTAAAAAAATTGCTATTACAAAAATTAACACAAATAAAATTATTTTATGTTTAAACACGTGTATTTATATAAATAGAAACATCAAAAATATTTTTACACATTGAATGAAATCATACCAAAATAAAAAGGAAAATATTAAATAACACCATTTTTTTCTTAAAAATCACAATTTTCCAATCACTAGAAAGGTTGATATTATCCAAACTATTCAATATGGAATGTATACAATACTAATCCATGATTTTGTCACTTGTTAGATACTTTTCATGAAGGTCATACTCTTAAAATGTTATTTGTTGAGGGAAACCATGCATATTGATTTCTTGCGCCAAGAAAATTTCTAAGTAATTAGAGTTTTTATCAATGAATGAACAACATTAGTTTATGTATCAATATTATCCATAAATACTCATTTAGTTTTAATTTTTTATCTCATAAAATGACACAATACTCTAATATTCTTTCAAAAAACATGATAAGTAGGATTCTTTAGTGGGAATCCTTATTATCTTCTATATCTAGCCAACTATCGAGCACAACCTTCGTAGCCATATTTATTGCTTACATGAATGAGAAGCTTCCGTGTACTCTATCTATATTAAAAATTATAAAACCATGGCTTATTTTTTCTCATTCAAATTGAGTCATTGAAAAATATTAAATGCATCTATCCACCAATAGATCTCTAGCAGTCAACATCTCCACACCAATCAAACTTCACAAATCCTTGCAAATTCAAAAATTTTATTCCATGTATTCTTCCTTGGTAACTAATTGCATAATCTAAGCTACTACATAGATATCTAAAAATTTCTGTCACACTAGTCCAATTTTATTTAATTATTTTTGACATATATCTACTCACAAATTTCATGACATGTGCAATGTTAGGACTAATACAAACCATTCCATGCATGAGGCTAACACCAACACTAGCATGCCTCAATTTTTTCTTTTAATTTAGGTTATCATTTAGTAGATTTTTTTATTAATAAGAAATAGAATACTCACAAGTTTAGTATGGTGTATCATAATCCCTACAAAATCATAACATATTTATCTTGATTTAATGATTTTTTCTATTTAGATAATTGCTTCTAATTTTAATGTTGAAAATAAACTTGCAAAACCAATATATTTTATCTCAAAACTTGAAGATAAATGATAATTTATCAAACTGATCATCTACATAGAACATTATGATAAAAAATATTCACCTTTTTGTTTGAAATATACACATAGATAAGATTTTCTATTACCTAGACCATATCTCATTACATACCTATCAAATATTTTATTCAACATCCTTAGTGATTAATTCAAACCATAAAGAGACCTTTTCAATTTATCTTTCAACTTATACTATTCTTTCTATATTATATAAATTTATTCCTCAAACTTACCATGTAGAATTGTTCTCTTTACATCCAGCTATTCATTTTCAAGATGAAAAATAGTAGCAATAGATAATAAACATATTAGTGAATTTAGTTTCATGATAGGGTGCTTTTCTTTATCATAATTAAATTCTCTCTACCTAATAGATTCCCTTTTCTACTAATTGAGCTTTACAATTATCCATATATCCTTCTATAAATATACTTTTAGTTAAATAACTATTTACAACAAAATAATTTTCTTCTAATGGATAATCTAACCAAGTCAAAAGTTTGTTTTTTATTTATTTAAAGACTCTATTTTCTCCTCATAAGAATATATATCATTTGATTTAAGTTAGTCCTTAAGGGTTTGTCCCAATTAGCTATGCTCTCATTTGAAATAACAAAAAAATAATACTTCATGTGGAATAAGGATACACAACAAGAATTTGACTAACTAGAAGAGATAATGAGTTTGTGTCTAATGCTAAAATTTATAGTTATACTCATCCTTTCATGTTGGAGTGTGATGCATTATGAGAATAGATTGGGGTCATGTGCTCATATAGAAAAATAAACTAATTTCCTTTGAGGATAAAAATATCATAGATGTGGAAATAAATTTCTCCATTTCTGATGTGGAAACATGGCCATCATACACATGTTGGTCAAGTTCAAGAAAAATATGGTAGATGGCTGATTTGAGGTGATTTCTTTTTGAAAAAAAAAATGATATACTTCCTCAATCAAAAGGAATAGTAGAAAAAGTGGATGAGTGAACTTCAATATTTTGAATTTGATATTAACTACATCAAATTCAAAAAAAATATTGTTGTTGATGCATTTTGCAAAGGGCCAAATATGTGTTCCATGTCTCAAATCTCCACAAATTGGAAGAATTCAAAATCCTAATAGAGGATTCCAAGAACCTATTTTTAACTAATTTATTTGAAGGGCAGACATAAAATAATAGGTATGTAAGATTTTTTGATGAACTCGTGCACCTAGGATCACCTACAAAACTGAGATAAGCCTTCCACACAAGAGCAACACGCGGATGAAATGCTGGAATATAGTGCAATAATTGAATATGATATTATCACACAAAATGATACAATATGTCTCAGCTCTCCCTTGAACTAACTTAGTTGATATGAACTCATCTGAACTAGATAGGAGGGAGAGGAAGTGTTGATTATATAGCTCAATAAGGGCATATAATTCCAAGAGGGGCAATAACTCCCAAATAACCAAATTAGGTGTGAGTTATGCCTATTTGGAGAATGCCAAACATGTGGCATAACCTAGTCAGAAAGAGACAATAGAGTGGTTTTATGAGTGGAATATAAGGCCAAAAGAGGGTGTGAAACTCAACCACCCAAGTGTGGATGAGAGTGACACATGTAATTGATGGATTATGCCATGTGTCCTCACATGAACCACATCTCCTATAACCTAAGGTATGCTTAATAATGTGTAGGAAAAATAATATTAAAAAACCTACACTAACACCCCCCCTTAAGCATAGCTTACGTGGGTGAAAGGATGAAACAATGCAAAGATGGGTCTCGACTACGAGGCCATGTTAGGTACCCATGTACAATGATGAAAAATATCAAAATATGAGAAAGAGAAAACCCGTAGGACAAAACTCCCCCCCAAGAGAGAAGAAGAAGAGATATCATATAGTCCCCCAATGTAGAATCTCCTGCATCATTGGTGAATGATCGACATATGAAGCTGAAGATGATCCAAGAGCACTGAAAAATATTCCTCCCCTTAGGAAGAAAGAAAACCAAGGATGTGTGCAGGATATCTTCCCATTCCTAAAAGGAATATGTAGGAAGAATGATAAAAATGCATGATGTATTTGAACTCTACTCAGGTGTCCCCATGTTAATGTCAAAAGTTGTCACCATCAAATTAGGTGTTCTAGACCACACTGTAGAAGATGACAATCTAGAACTTAGTGGAGATGGATGTAGAACAAAATTCGAAGATAAAGATATCTACTTTGAAGACAAAGGTGTCTTCTCCAAATGCTACTCAATAGTGGTCATAGTCATGTAAAACTATGAAGAATGATCATGTGGGTAAAGAACAAGAGGGTCAAAAGGTTCCCCATCAACATCTGAAGAAGATGAAGCAACTTCATCAAAGAGAAGATGTATGCACTCAATTGTGTCCTCCAAGTTTGCAAGATAGGACTAATAAAACAAACCTACAATGTCTGTCAAGTACTCATCCCAAGTAGTTGTGTTTGGAAGATAATGAATGTCCTATTGCACTGAATCCATAGAAGCCATGGGTTTAGCAATACCAGTATCATCAGAAGCAATAGGTGATGTAGGAGATGAAGTCTCAACACATGCCTCTTGAACCTTAGTTGAAATGATACGAAGATTCACTTGACCATTTTGAATCTCCTCATAAGTGTCCACACTAGATGCATGAGTGTGTACATCAGTCGAAGGAACATCAGAGGAAATATGTGAGAAGGTGTACATATACTCAAGATTGATGATCTACCTCCCCAACTGCAACAATATCTATGCTATGCAAATCTTGAATAATCACAGAATTTGGTGTGAACTCAACACTCTTTCCTTCCCCACCATATGTAATTTGATAGAAAGGATGTTTGTTAACAATGAAGGAACACAAAGAACATCATTGAATGATCCTTCATCTATGTCAATAGATCCTTTCCCACAAACACTCACATGTGTGTTTTTAGCCATCAGGATGTTTGGTGATGAACAAGTTTCAAATGAAGAGAACATACTCTGTGATGAAGCTATGTGGTGTGAAGCTCCAAAATCAAGGATCCATCTCCCTGACTTAGAATCTACAACTGCCACAAGTGCTTTCCCCTTTTGTTTCTCTGAGTTTGGTTTAGAAGAAGATGATGAATCCTTTGACATAGTTGAAGGAAAATTGATTTTTTTCTTTGCTAAAATATTCTTTAACTCATCAATTTTTTTTAAATAACATTGATGTTCATCACGCCCAAGTTTCTTGCAATATGCACATTTGGGATTCTCCTTCTTAGATAATTCCCCTTTTGAGGAAGAGGATTCAGATTCTTTTTGTGGCTTGTTTTTTTTCTTCTTTTGTTTCTGATCAGGATGCCCTAATTCTTTCTGTACCTTAGGCTCACTAGCCATCAAAGCTTATGACTTGGAAACCTTGATGAGACCCATTTGAATTAGCTTCGCTTCCTCTTGGATTAGAAGATATAAAAATGCATCAAATGTAGTTACAACATATGCAGTTCCCATCAAAATCCTATTGGTGTGAAAGCTAGAAACAAACAAAGAATACTCAGGACCAAGCTTCGATAACACATTTAGAATCAACTGTAAATCCTCCTTAGTAATCTTGCAATCCTTTAGCTGTGATCTTAGTTACTTAATCTTGGAGATATAGTCTTGGATGTGGTCAAATTTTTTTGGATCAAGATTCATCAAATCATTATCAATCTGATAACCCGTAATCTTATTAGTTTTACCATACAATTTTTCAAGAGTCTCCCAAGCCTCCTTAGGTGTCTTGCATGATTCAAGATGAAATTGTAAATCAAAAGAGACTAGTGACCAAATGTAGCTAAGAGTTTTCTCACGATTGATCTCCCACAAAGATTTTGCACTAGCATCAGTAGGTTGAGCAATAGATTCTTTTACATAGCCTGTGCAGCCTTTTCAAATTAGATAATTCCATACTAATTTTTTCCATGATGCATAATTATATGGAGTTAGGAGTTCAATGTTATGTTTCCCCATTATAAGAATACACAACAAAGAAATGAAAGAAATCAAAATAGCACAAGATCACCCCCCCAAATTCACTCAATCAATGATCCCAATAGAAAAATATGATGGTGGCACATTATAGTTAGTGCGTTTACAATTCTTGAGTTGTTTCTAGAGTTTTACAATGTGCAATACTGGACCCAAATATTGAAAGTAAAATTTAATCTCAGAATAAAAATATCAAAATACCACCAATGTGTAGTACTCGAAAAAATATCAACTTTCAAAAACTGAATCACCTCGATCTGAGGTCGTATGTGAAAGTTACAGCTGTTTGAAGTTCCAAAAATGAGAACTATCCTTCAAATCTGCTGAGAAAATTGAATTTTTGGAAACTCTAGATCAAATGAGAATAAATGGATCAGACCACTGCAAACCCTATGAAATTATACCCCAAATAAAAAAAATTCTCATGAAAAGGAGCCAAAATGACCAAGATAGAGGCCTCCAAAGTTCGCCTGCAAAAATGAAAATTCAATTTAAGAGGGGGCCAAATTTGGTTTGAAAAATGATGACGCCTTGATGACATTAGAAATATGCTAGCAAAAATTTTATGGTGATATGACCGTTAGAAGCCTACATATGCTTAATTTTGACGGTTGAATACCCGTCACAACGACATATACTCCTTGACCTATAATATTCTACTCGGCGGTTGGAATATTCTTTGAACTTGCTGGCGGTAGAATCTTTCCGTACTCTGATGGAATATTCTTTAGGTTTTCATTGGATTTCATACAGTGGTCACTAAATTTTGGAGGGGAAACTATTGGTGATATTCATAGTCGTCAGATATTGAGGGAAGCCACCTGATTTCAATGAAGATCGACCGTTATTGAAGAACCTAGCTGCCGCTGGTTGCTGTGATTGGTAGGGTATGCGGTACCCATCAAGGTACAGAGTATGTTCCTGCCTATGCAAGTTAGTGCCTGCGACTGCAGGTACGACCTGCAATAAAAAAACCTTTTTGCATTTTTTTTTTAATTTTTAGGTTTTTTTCAAATCAATTTTTTCAAAAAGTTTTTAAAAATGTTTTTAATATTTTTTGTTTTCAAAAAACAAGGAAAATCTAAAAAGATTACTTGAAAAAATCACCTTGAAATGCGTGAAAGGCTACTTGGGAAAAATATTTTTTTCCCCAAATTCATATTTGTTAAAATTGGAAAAATTATACATGAAAATGGGGGTTTATGGGCCTTTTGGACTCGATGGTATAGTCCTTTTTGGCTCAAAATGCTCCTAGAAAAAGGTCACAGCTGAATCCTCCCAAATTGAGAAGGGGCTTACAGATATGAACTCTCTGATACCATGTAAGAGTTGTTGATGAACTCGTGCACCCAGGATCACCTACAAAACTGAGATAAACCTTCCACACGAGAGTAGCATGATGATGAAATGTTGGAATATAGTGCAATAATTCAATATGATATTATCACACAAAATGATACAATATGTCTCAACTCTCCCTTGAATTGATTGAGTTGATATGAACTCATCTGAACTAGATAGGAGGGTGAGGGAGTGTTGATTATATAGTTGAATAAGGGCATACAATTCCAAGAGGGGCAATAACTCCCAAATAACCAAATTAGGTGGAGTTATGCCTATTTGGAAAATGCCAAACATGTGGCATAAGCTACTAAGAAAGAGACAATAGAGTGGTTTTGTGAGTGGCATATAAGGCCAAAATAGGGTGTGAAACTCAACCACCCAAGTGTGGATGAGAGTGACACATGTAATTGATGAAGTATGCCATGTGTCCTCATATGAACCACATCTCCTATAACCTAAGGTATGCTTAATAATGTGTAGGAAAAATAATATTAAAATACCTACACTAACAAGGTATGTCTTTTATAATGAAATCATTCTCTAGAGGGAAGAGCCTTCTTGGTTTTAGAATCAACAGTTAAAGAAAATATTTTGTGAGTAGTTCATGACACTCCCTTAGAAAGACACCCTAGATAATTCAAGACCTACAAATAGATAACATAAAGACTCATTTGGAAGGGACCCAAAGATGATTTCTTCACCTATATCAAATAATACATCATTTTTCTAAATAATATAATGGAATGTGAATTTTTAGTAGGAATTTTATAGCACCTGCCCATCCTAGAGTATAAATGGGAGTGCATCTCAATAGATTTAATTATAGAACTTCCTAATGTCCAAGACAAGGACTATATAGAATTTCTTTTGGGTAGAATAACTATGTATATAAATTTTTTAGCCGTATCCTTAGACTTTAAGGTGTCATAGTGGTTGATCTATTCTTCAAGAAAATGATGAGACTCTATGGACTACCTAAGACCATCATTAGTGATAGAGAAAGTCACTTCGTGATATTTTTTGTAAGATATCTTCCTTATTTTGGTAATTGAGCTATAACCAACACCAACTACCAATCAAAAATTGATGGCTTGATAAAGATTGTGAGAAATAGCTAGAAGGTTATTTGAGAAACTACATTGCTAATCAAAAAATATTTTAAACAAGTGGATATATTTTGCGCAAAACTATTAAAACACCACCTATTACATATAAATCAAGATAAGGTCATTTGATGGCTTTGTATTGGAATGAATGTCGAAGCTTCATTTACCTCACTCTAGAAGATAATAGGGTACTAGGAGCAAGTGATGTTATCAAATAGAGAAAAGGTATTTTAAGTTCACTCAAGAATAATCTCTAGAAGAATCAAAACTAGTATAAGTTGTACAGACCATCATAGCTGGATCATGAGAGAATTTGAATAAGAGACATGGTATTTATAAGAATATAGCCAAATAATTAATATTATTTAAGGGAAAGAAGATGTAGGAAAGTTAAGTGTAATTTTTATGGGCCTTATAGAATTTTGAGAAGGATTAGTGAAGTTTCCTATGAGGGTAAAAGCAAGAAGTTGGGTACACGAAAAGGGGAAGTTTCGGCCAAAAAAAAGTCTCACAAAAAATGTGTACGCGTTATTAAAAAAATGCATATGTGTTATGGTTCGGGTACCCCAGCCTAAAAAACATGTATGTACTGTATAATGCATACGCGTTATAATGTGTACAAGTCATTTATTTAAAAAATTAAATATTTACCTTTTAGAAACACGTACACATTTTAAAATGCATATGTGTTTTGTAACACAAAATGGGTATGCGTTTCTAAAAAGTATTTATTTTTTTGAATAATCAAAAAAATAAAGAATTCATATGCGTTTTGTAATACGTACGCATTTTTTATTTATTTAAAAATTGAATTCCGAACCCACATGCAACCTTGGTTTTAGGCTTGGGAAAGACTTGGCAATCTGAGCCTTAGACTTTGACCTACAACTAAAAAACTAAGGCACATTGAAGAAGAATGTCCAACTTTGACAATATGGCTGGGGTATGTGTAGGGTCATGCTGGGCCAAAAAGTGGCGATATGATGGGTATGTGTAGGGTATGTTGCTGACAATTTTTTTTACTCAAACTTGATGAAATGAAAAGAGGTTTTAAAGGAGATTCTTAGCTTTCCACCAATATAAATTATGCTTTAATTTGAATTTAATAAATAATTATTATTCATTTTCTATTTGAATTATGACTAAAGTCCTGACTAATAGGTTGATTGAAAAACATATATAGCTTTCAAACGACATCACATTTTTTGAATCTGAAACATGCATCACATTCTATGCTTCACATACTATAAGATTTTTTATAAAAATGAATTTCATCAAGTTTTTGACCAAGTTAAGGTTGTCAGACATATGAGTTTTTATATTTTTTAAAAGTTGTAATAAAAATTCATAATTATTTATTTACTTGGAAATAAATTACAAAAAATATGCATCACATTGAGACATGAGTCCTTTACTTATGTCTAGAATCTTTAAAAAAATATTATCATTTTATTTTTGTTAGGGTGGTCAGATAGACACCTACTTTTTTTCCTGAAATTTAAGTACTCTGCATTGAAATTTCAAATTTTCACCAAATAGATTTTTTCTTTTAAAATAAACCTAGTAGTTTAGAAACTACATTCAATTTGCTACAGATTATATTCTTACATATTTTTTAAATAATATAGATAACTTATTCACATTTTTACTTCAAGCTACCTAACTCTTATTTTTCTGAATTTTTCACCACTTAAGGGCTTATTTTTTCCATGATGATCCTGCACATACCCGCTGATGGACTTTTTTTCTGAATCAATCTATAAAATTAAAACCCATTAGATAACATGATGTCTAATTTCCAAATATATAATTTTAATTAAGATTGGATTATGTTTGCTATTTTTCAATTAATTTCTAAACAAACTAGTTCTTAAACTTGAAATATTATGCTTTTTTTTTTGTTAAGTTTCTTGTTAAAAAATCATATGGAATCAAAATTTAGACAATTATCTATACAATGAAAAAAAAATTAAAAAAATGTTTAGTTTAGGTCCAATTATGCTATCCATACACGTTGATTTTTAAAAACAATAATTAAGGCCAATAAAAATTCAATTTAAAAAAATATATTCAACAAAAAATTACAAAAAAAAATTCCACATCAATCTTCATGTTTTTAGCTCTCTTTTCCAAAAAGGAATTAGAAAAATACTTTTATTTGGGTCAAAATTTGGTGTCTGTACACATGCTTGGTATGGTAAAAATACAGGGACTTTTAAAAAGTGGCTTTTATAGATCCCTATCAAAATTTAATTTCTATAATCTGAGTATTTGAATAATTTACATATTTGGAAACTAGATTCAAAATTCTAAATTTCATATTACTAAATTTTTTAAGATTCATTGTGTAAGTGCCTCAAATTTTGAGTCCAAGTGTGACAAATTCTGAAAAACAGCAAAAACACTTCCACTTTTTGAGTTTTTTGTGTACCCAACTTCTTGCATTAGCCCATCTCTTTTTCCTTTGCATACCTAAGATTGAGATCTCTAGGGTTTTACTTGTTTGGGAGAGTGTGATTATTTTTATTCTATCTCCCAAGTATAGAAGCAACAAAATTCAACCTTTCAATTCCTTAAAGCATGCCTTCTACTCCTTGTCATGTAATAGTTCTAGGATTCTAACATTCTCACTATTACATGTTATACATTCATGGAAAATCATTCCATTATCACAAGGAGCAACATATCATCACCCATCTTGGCTCATCCTTGTCCTGTAGTCAGTAGGGGCATGGGTTAGTTAGCCTTGTCCTAGTCTTGGTACACATTTTTTTCCCTTTGACTAGTTGTACGCCTTCCATTTATATAGACCAAGATTGGTATGCAGATGACCTACTCTAGGTTGACTTGCATGTGCCTTACTAGTCTTTTTATTTTTCATGTTTCTTAATGTGATTTCATGTGTGTAATGTGATCCCCCATGATGTTATGTTTGATGTATCTCTCTCTATTTTTTATGCATTCCTCTATATGTATGTACATTCTTATCTATGTCATAAGAATCTTTTCCTTTTGTCTTGTGTTTTCCTTTTGGAGATGAGACAAGGCGTCGAGACATCCATGTCTCTTCTATGTCAACCCAAAAGGATTTTTCTTTGTTCTCACTCTATTTGTGTCATACTTCTAGTTCTAAGTATTTGGGGAATGATGATAGTTATGAGCTCTAAATTAACATTGTAGGAAAGAAATATTGATCTCGAATCCATAGATCCCTTATGTATTTTTGGGGGCAACCCTTCTTTCCTATTTCATGATGTACCTTTATTTCAAAAACATGACTTGGCATAGAGTTTTCCAAGGAAACCTCTCATGTCTTAGGGGAAAACATTGGCTACTTTAAAGCAATTTCTCACAGTAATGGTGTTAGCAACCACTTTAAACTGGGGAAATACATTGATGACATTTTTTTGACATATTTCATAGTGTGATCTTTCTTTTTTCTTGTGGTGTGTCCTTTTCTTGGTGGTTTCATTGGGTTTGATGTCTTCCAAGAGTGTGATATTTCTAAAGTAGATGATCTCCCTTGGTGGCATGATGCGAAGTGAGAGACATCCCATAAGTGGCAATATGATATTCTTGGCATTTCCTCTCTTGGAGACATTAGGCACGATGTTCCCTAAGAAGAAGACCTTACATGAGCAAAGAAAAATCTCCTTTAACAAAAACTTATAAGACATGACATTCAAAATCATTTAAAAGCATTACATTGTGGTGCCTTATCAAAGTTTTCAGGAGGATAACTTTGGTATGGTAAGGGAGGCTAATATGATTTTCTCATTTGCCACCTCATTGGGATAACTCACCTAGTGGACTAACTAAGGTTCCACTACCCTAGAGTGAGCACACATGATTGGGATAACTCACCTAGTGGATAGACTAAGGTTCCACTACCCTAGAGTGAGCAACGTATGTTATAGAAAAACATCCCCATTCCACATCGTGTTGGAATGGTTGTGCTTGATCCTTTGTTTTTATTGGCCTTTGATAGGATATGAATATGTACCCTTTTTGTTGTTGCATACTAAAGTGTCTTGAATGTCTACTTTAGTATGAGTTTGTCATGGGAGCAAACTCTCACTAAAGTGGGGGAAAAATGTACTGTAGAGAAAAGTAACACTTTTTCACACTTAATTTGGGAACAAATGATATATAATTAACCTAATAATGCCTTTATTTAGTGTTGTAATGTGTTGTACACATTCACATTGAATCTAGATCCCGTTTTAACAAAATGTACTTAGATTGCACCTTATTTAGGGTGTTGTAAAGTGTTGTATTACACTTTGACACTTATCTAGGGTTTCATTAATTAATTATGGTTAATTGAGTTTAATTAGCCCCTTTAATTCAAATTAAAGCCTTATTAATGACATGTTTCAAAGTATCTATCCCGACACTAAATAATGATAGTGCATGACATTTAATTTAGAAAATTCAAGGTCCTAGAAAATGGTGCTAGGATCCATTCGCCTTAGTGGCGAATGGGTCCTCTCCACATAGGACACCCCTTTCTTTGCATTTTTGAGGTGGGTTTTTTATGTTATTTCATCCCCTGAAGCATGGTCCTAGAAGTTTGTGCTAGGACCCATTCACCTTTAATGGTGAATGGGTCCTCCTCACATAGGACAACCCTTTTTTCATTTAATTTTGATAGGATCATAAGGATTTTCAATCCTAGATCTAGTGTCAACTTGAATTATTTTGAATTTCGGGGTTAATCTCTAGATTTAGTATAAATATAAGGTTATTCATATAGTTTCATCTAATATTTTCAAGAGAGCACTTCAAGAAAATTTTCAAAGGCATTGAAAGGAAGATTATCAAGAGTTTATTGTAGCAATTCAAGGTCATTCCATCATGTCAAAGGCATACTGCATTCAAGCATGTTGATGAGCTAAGATTGTTGATGTAGCATTGAGGATCTATTGACAAGCATTTTGATAGGGAGGCTGGATGAATCAATCACTAATTCATGCTCTAGGTCTTGCTTGGAAGACCTCCAAGGTGTTTCACTCCACCACTACAACCTATAGGACCTTTCCTTACTTGGGATTCCCTGGACTTGCCTTGCCAACCTAAACTACCAACATAAATTTCTCCTACCAAGTCCAAACTTGGTGCAAACTTGCAACTCTAACCTTAGCCCTTAATCTACCCTAAAGGCTACAAATCTCCAATTTATTGAATCTAACTTTGCAGGGGTGTGGAGGTACTTCAAAAGACTTCAATCCATCCTACTATGGTTCTTGAAGGTCCATCTGACTCCATTTCTTGGTCGCTTTCACCAAACCCTCAATTAGGCCTAAAAAGGCTACTAGCCCTAAGAGCCCCAATTAGGTCTCCTTCTTCAAGAAATCAGGTTAATTCTCCAAATCTTTCCAAAGAACACCCAATCTTTTCTTGGGATTCCTAATTCATATGCCCACCTCTCAAAGATTTATGGGGTCTTGGGTCTCAGTTGTCCATACAAAGGCTCAACTTGAAAATGAGCATTACTAATTCATGCTCTAGGTCTTGCTTGGAAGACCTCTAAGGTGTTTCACTGCACCACTACAACCTATAGGACCTTTCCTTACTTGGGATTCCCCGGTCTTGCCTTGCCAACCTGAACTACCAACATAAATTTCTCCTACCAAGTCCAAACTTGGTGCAAACTTGCAACTCTAACCTTAGCCCTTAATCTACCCTAAAGACTACAAATCTCCAATTTATTGAATCTAACTTTGCAGGGGTGTGGAGGTACTTCAAAATAATTCAATCCATCCTACTATGGTTCTTGAAGGTCCATCTGACTCCATTTCTTGGTTGCTTTCACCAAACCCTCAATTAGGCCTAAAAAGGCTACTAGCCCTAAGAGCCCCAATTAGGTCTCCTTTAAGAAATCAGGTTAATTCTCTAAGTCTTTCCAAAGAACACCCAATCTTTTCTTGGGATTCCTAATTCATATGCCCACCTCTCAAAGATTTATGGGGTCTTGGGTCTCAACTATCCATACAAAGGCTCAACTTGAAAATGAGCATTACTTAGGGTTTTAAGCCATTTCCTGACATCTCCGCAAAATGTTAAGTTCTTTCCTCACTAGATGAATTGATGGAGCTTCTTCCTACTTACCAAGTCTTGGAAAGACTCATACATGCCTTCTCCAAAAGGAATTTTTTCAAGAATTTGTCACCCCTGCAAGTTAAGTGCTCTGCACTAAAGTCTTCCTAGCTAGGCACTTCCCTGGCTCGCCTAGGGAAAGACTTTTCCAATAGCTCTTGCACTCACATAAACCCTAAATCCTACCATATATACATACATGGAGTCTAGTCACTGTTCCCAAAGGGTCATACAATTTGTAAGGTGGGAATGTTAACTAATACTCCATTTTCACAAAACTGTCTGGTTCTGACTAGCAACAGTATGGAAACCAAACTAACAAACTAAGCTTGTAATTGAATAAAGAAACTATCTAATGACACACAAAGCTTGAAGATTAATTACACTACATCCTACATAGATTTTAGTGCTATGATCAACCCATCAAGCAACACTACAATGCAAAAATCAGGAAATTCTCACAAAAACACAGTTGCTTCTTCTTGAATTCAAAACTTCAACAATTTCAAATGCTTCCAACCCTACCTCAATGTTGAGGCATTCCCTAAATAGGGCCTCCAATTCAGTTATCACTCCCTTGGGCTCTTCTTGGCTGTATGAAACTCTAGTTGAGCATTATTTTCAAAAATTGAAAAGAAAACTCCTAAAAGTCCTAAAAGGTCAAAACCTTATTTGAGAAAAAGCCTTAGGCCTATCCAATGGTCAACATGACCTTCATCAGATGATCAACACCTAATAAAAAATGCCATTAAGGCTTACATCCAAATGAACTAAGTTTTAATGCCTAGTTGCCCTAGACAAGTCTGTCCTAGACAACCTATGAGTTAACCTATGGGTGCTCCTGCACCACATTTTTTCACATCTAACTGGAGATGAAGATCTAAATTCTTCATGGCCACTTCATGTTAGTTTATAGATTTACATTCCAAGACAACTTCCAAGGTATCAACATTTCATTCTTTCATGTTTCATTCTTCAATTTCATTCTTTAATCATTTGGTTTAATTACCTAAATGGGGTTTGACTAAGACTGTAGTAATGGAAAAAGTGCCCCTTTTCCTTACTTAATTTTGGAATAATTGATACAAAATTAACCTAATAGTGCCTTGGTTTTAGTGTTGTAATGTGTTGTGCAAATTCACATTAATCTAGGGCCCCTTTTTAACAAAATGTACTTAAATTGTACCTTATTTGGGGTGTTGTAAAGTGGTGTATTACACTTTCACACTTATCTAGGGTTTCATTAATTAATTGTGGTTAAATGAGCTTAACTGGCCCTTTTAATTCAAATTTAAGCCTTATTAATGACACCTTCCGAAGGATCTATCCCAACACCCAATAAGAAAATTGCAGAACATTTAATTTAGAAAATTCAAGGTCCTAGAAAATAGTGCTAGGACCCATTCGCCTTTAGTGGAAAATGGGTTCTCTCCACATAGGACCCCCCTTTCTATGCATTTTTGAGGTGGGTTTTTTATGTTCTTTCCACCCCCCAAATCAAAGTCCTATAAACTTGTGCTAGGAACCATTAACCTTTAGTGACGAATGGGCCCTCCTCACATAGGACACCCCTTTTTGAATTTAATTTTGGAGGGATTCAATGATTTTCAATCCTAGATTTGATGTCGGCTTGAATTATTTGAATTTCAGGGTTAATCTTTATATTTAGTATTAATATGGGGTTAATTCAAATAGTTTCATCCAAGATCTTCATGAGCATCCAAAAGTACTTTCAAAAGAGCATTATAGAGTTCACTAGAGAATTTTCAAAGTAATTCAAGGGTAGATTAGTGAAGATTATTGCAGCAATTCAAGGTCATTCCTTCATGTCAAAGGAATAATGCATTCAAGCATGTTGTCGATCTAAGATTGTTGATGTAGCATTGAGAATCTACTTGTAAGAATTGTTTCACATCCTATTTGAGATCAAGATCTACATTCTTCATGGCCACTTCATGTTACTTTACATATTTTTAATTCAAGACAACTTCCAAGGTATCAACATTTCATGTTCATGCTTCAATTTCATTATTTCATTATTTGGTTTAATTACCTAAAAGGGGTTTGACTGAGGAAAACCCCTATTCACTAACAATCAACAAGTTTTTATTGTCTTGAATGTGCATTTGGAGATTTATAGGTTGAAGATCAAGTGGAGAAGAATATTGGAAGCAAAATTGTCAAAATTGTCAAGTTACAATGTTATCATTCATAGTGCAAGAACACAGAAAGAAGGCTACAAAATTTTCTATAGGTTTTTAGAAGCTAATAACCAAGGATTTGAGAGTGTAGGAATCAAAGAACATAACCCAAATCTTAGTTACATAAATCATAGTAGGGACCCATTCACTGCTAAAGGCAAATGAGTCCTTTGTGACCTAAAAACAACTTCTTGTAGCAAGGTACACACCATTCTAAGCTCTCAAAACTCCCCTCAGTTTCTATAACAGTTAGGGTTATTTTTTGATTATTATTTGCATCATATTACACATAAAATCACATGATTTCAGGTGAGAATTAGTGGTCTATCATTTTGATTTTGGTAAACCCTATTTTCCACCTAATCAGAGGAAAACCCCTATTCTCTAACAATCAGCAAGTTTTTCATCTCTTAAATGTGTGTTTGCAAATTTATAGGTGGAAGATCAAGTGGAGAACAAGTTTGAAGGAAAATTGTCAAAGTTACCAAGTTACAAAGTTGTCATTCATAGTGCAAGAAACCAAAAAGAAGGCTACAAAATTTTCTATATGTTTTTCGAGAGTTGATAACTGAGGATCTTAGAGTGCAAGCATCAAGGAACAAAACCAAGATCTCAGTTGTAGGAACCCTAATCGGGACCCATTCACCACTAAAGGTGAATGAGTCCTTTGTGACCTAAAAACATGCTTCTTGTAGCAAGGTACACATCATTCTATCCTCTCAAAATTCCTCTCATAGTTGCAATAATAGTTAGGGTTAGTTTGTAATTATTTTTGATAAAGGAAAACAATGGGTTTTACAGGGACCCGAAACGACAAAGTTTACAAACAAGAACAAGATAGAGCATTAAAGTTCATAGAAGCAAGAAGGATGCAAATAAAGAAGAACAATAAAAAAGTAGCAGCCCCCAAAGGCTAGCAAGGGCTACAAAAAAAACCACCAAAATCCCAGACAAAAAAACCAACAATAGTTAATCTAAGGACTTTAATACTTACGTTGTCTCAGCTTCCAAGTTATGCATCTCCTGGACACCCATCTTAAAGGTTTGAACCATCTATGGAGAGGGAGGCACTTTCATCTTCAGGTTGGCTTTGGTTCTCTTCAATATCCCCATGTCCTCTTCCTTAATTTTTTCTTTATCTTCTTCCAAGTCAACAATCAAAGAACCATGTTGCGACTTATCCAGCTTCTCTGTCATTGCGTTGATAATAATAACATTTAGCCTCACTAATCTATGGTTTTGTTCCGTATTCATTTTAATAATGTTTTTTATTTTTTTAATCTCAACTTCTAGTGCCTTGTCTCTGCCCTCATTATCCTCAACCTCCTTCCTAATGAAGTTCTCTTTCCTCACCCCTTCCACCTTACTCAGAGAGGACAATTTTACATCCAATTCTTCCATTTTTCTATGGAGGTCCCTATTTTTAATATTCAGGTCATTAATCTCATGAACAACCCATCTCATCAGTTTGAAATACTTGACTGCACCATTCCTGGCAATGGTTAGGACATCAACAGATGAATCATTGTATTTTTTGAAGAAGCTATCATCTAGGTCAAGGATTCTTGAGGACTTGGGTCTTTCATCTCTATTTGTTGTCGAGTAGGATGAGGAAGAGTACTTGCTAGCTTCAGGGTCCTCTGTTTTATCCTCAAGGGTATCCTGAAAGTAGGGAACTCTTCTGGACACATTTAGCTTTAGGGATTGAATGACTAGGCTCATTTGCAGGGCTTTCTTTTACAAGCTAGGGTTTGCGAGGTTGGGTTTTCTTACTAGAAAGGATAGGGGAAGGAGGGTCCACAACAATTCTCTCTAGGTTTGGAAAAGGTTTTTCCTCTAAGTGACTAGTTTCAGTGTCATAATCCCTAGAGGCCGAAATGATAACAGGGTCAAAAGGGGACAACAAATTTTGAAAGTGTTCATAGATCAGTCTGATAAGCCCAGTATGTAATATAGGGTTTCTTCTGGGATTTCTCTTGTGGTCATCAAGAATATTGGTAAAAGAACGAAACAAGTAAAGAGGAAGAGAGACCATTACCTTATGGCGAAAATGGTTGAGCAAGGCAAAGTGATACCCATAAACCCTGGTAAATCTCCCATCCAAGGTAATATACTCCATGATGATACGAAGGAATTTTCTCCAAAGTGATTTAATGGAGTTCACCTCGAAGTAGCTATTGGCTCAGACTTTAACCAATTTAAATTTCTCCTTTTCTTTTTTTTTGGGAATCTAACCACCGCCTCATCAGAAAATCTTCTATCACAAAAAAAATTCAAGCCCTCGGTGGACATACCAGTCACCTCTCCTATTAGGTTCTCATCCAACTTCAATTTCCTACTGAAGAGGATAATTTCTCTGTTGTTCCAGTTCTTCTCAAAGTAGTTAGTTTCCTTCAATTCAGGTTAGTGATTTTTTTTCCAAAAAAGGGAGCAATCTGCCACGTTTGATCTATTTCCAAACCTTCAGATTCCTTGTGTGCATTTCAAAGCTCTTTGGCTCAACCCTTTTCTTGTATCCTCCCATTTTAATAGTCACTTCCCTGCAATTTTTACCAGAGCCAAAGTCCTAATACAAAGTAGCACTGCCAAACCAGTATACCCACAAAGTGTGCCACACTTTCTTGCTAGGTAAGTTAATTAACTCAACCCCATCAAATCTTGTGATTTTTATGTACTTAACACATTCCATTTTCATCATTATAAGGACTTGCTTCTTTCCCATTTGTAACATCATAATCCAATAAATCCCTTACCTCAACACTCAGGTCCCTGAAATTCTGCCATGTGCACAATCCTTTCTGTTTGACCCCTTCATTCACAAAATAATCCACCATGTTGTTGGCTTCCCTATACGCATGAAATTTTTTATTTTATCGAAATTGGCTAAGATAAAATTTGCTTCTTTGATCTAGTTCTTAATGATCCAAGAAGGGGGGGGTCCTACCTAGGAAACACTCAATGATGTTTTGGAATTCCCTTCAAGCCAAAGATTTTTAATATTCATTCTATGAGCTAGATTTATGACTTGAAAAGCTCCAACAACCTCCGCCACATGATTGGTTTGGGATCCTAGAGATGTGGCCACCACCACAATAAAATTTTCATTAGAATCCCTAAGCAATCCACCACTTCCTGCCACTCCCGAATTTCCTTTTGCCACCCCATCGAAATTGGCAGAAAATTCCAGCTAACACCCTCCCTGTCTTTCTTAGTTGGTTTAGAAGCCCTTGACACATCAATTTTGAGCTTCCAATGCTTAGCTATTACTAAATCATAAGGAGTGGACACCACTACCTCTAGATCAAAGTCCTTTTGGGGGATAACATTAAAGTTTTCCATCATTGAACCTAAGAATTTTATCGAACACAATAGACTCTGACATCTCCTTATCCCTAAAGAGTCTATTATTTCGTTCTTTCCAAAATCCCCAAGAAACATAAGGGAAGACAAACACCCACAACCTTCGAATGGAAGGGTTTTGAGAAGAGGATTTCCATTGAGAGAAAAAAAATTCAATTGACAAGGGGAACACCCAAGATATCTTCGAAAGAGTCATAAATTTTTCCCATATTGAAGCTATAAATGGGTAGTGAAGAAAAAAATGGCTAATTGTCTCTGCTTCATTCTTGCATAGATAAAATTTGTTGGGAATTTGGAATCCATGCTTGTAGAGATTGTCAATTGTGAGCACCTTATTTTGAAGAAGAATCCAAAAAAAAATGTTGACTTTGGGTGTCAAGTGTTTAATCCAAGCTTTCGCCCAGAAAAGAAGGGGAACTTGGGAAGATGATAGCATAGCAATTGCCGAAGACACAAAGAAGTTTCTCGAGGGGTTGTCTTACAAGATGAAGTTTATAATTGTTATTTACATCATATAATACACAAAATATTATGTTTTAGGGTGAGAATTAGAGGTCTATATCATTTTGATTTTGGTAAACCCTACTTTCCCCCTAAACACTAAGGAAAAAACTAGAGGTCATTGCCCCTCCTTACTCTATCTAGATGTATAAAAGGAGTATCTTTCCAAGGGGATAAATCCATGTCACATCCTTTCTCTTGGATTGATGGGTTCTACTCTTCAGGGGGAGCTAGTAGTAGGGGGAGTCCTAAAGCAATTGTGTAGTAGTTGTATATGTGTATGAAGAAGGAGTGTTGTTGGTCAAAGGGGGAGCATGTGCTACTGCTTCCATAGAAGATCCTTGTTACCTTTACTCTTGAAGATAAAAAAAGTAATGTTGTCTTGTACAAAAGTGTTTGGACCTTTGTCCTTGATGTCAAAGGGGGAGAGTAAATAGTATGTGTTACCATCAATGCTAAAATGGAAGATTGTTGGTAATTTTTGTCATTGATGTCAACACTGATGTTTTCCATTGATGCTAGCACTAAGGAGTTTGTTGGTAGCTATTTTCAACATTGATTGTTAGTTGTAATTGATATCAACACTCGAGTAATATTGTATTAGTCTTTAGTATTGTTTTTCTTTGTTATATTCATTTTGGGCTAATATTGGTTGGATGTCATGCCTCATCAAAGATGTATTATTGTTGATGTTCATTTAATGCATTAAATTACTGTCAATAGAGTTGATTTCATAATGAAATATTAAGTTGAGGATTAGAAGCATAAATAATGTTTGAGATATGCTGCTAAAGGTATATTGTATGTCTCATGCTCTCACTTGATGTTCCTGATAATTATATATGTGTTGCTAAAAGGAAGTTTTGGTCTTTACAAATTGCTTAAATGTTTCTAGTTTAAGAAGTTGCATTAAAGTCTATCCGAGAGAATGCTTCACATTCCTCTATTGTTGTAGTTCTAGTCTTCTGGTTTGGTATTTAATGTTGGTACTCCATGTACGTTGGACTCCTATCTTTTTTACGTAACTTGTGTTTCTAAGGAGGCTCCTGTGAATTGCAGAAGGTTGGCAATGTTGTTAGTTGTTTTTACTAGTCCGAGAAATGCTCCGCATTTCTCCACATGTATGACTCTACTCCTATAGTTTGGTAAATGTGTTCACAATATTTGTGTAATGTCTCAAATCAAATTTTATATGCTAAAGTGGTTCACAAGTTATTCTACAAATGTTACATCATCCAATTATGTATTTTGTGTTTCCTAAATAGATTTTTTGTACTGATTTGGTTTATGGTGGTTGTTGATGGTATGATAGTATGAAAGAAGAGTATGGAAGTGATGTTGGATGTTAAAGGAATATCCCTATGTGATCCACATGTTGTCAATTGTCTACTTTGGTGCCACATTATGTCTTTAGTTGGATTTCTAGGCTATTTGTGGATATCTAACCAAAAAGGATTTTTCCTTTGCTTGGGCCATGTTCTTTAGGGGTTGAACCAAAAATGGAAGATGTGTGATGATATTTTTGGGCCTTGTCCTAGCTTTTTTAGGACTGCTTCATGTAAATTCAATTGAAAGAGTGTTTATGGGCTGACTAGTTATGAGCTTCAATGTTTCATCCATATGTTTCTTTGATGCCGAGTTAGGTTGATGCACACCTACATGTAAATAATTCTAGATATTATTGAAAGAACTATTAAGATTTTTTTTTCTTCTCTATCCTCAAGATAGGACTACATTATGCTTTGCTAGTTGACTAGTTGAATTCAATGTTTATTCTCTTCCTAGCCGACTGAATTGAAGAATTAAAGTTTTGTGATGGATATAATGCAATATGATCTCGGATGCAACATGGAGTGAAGTGTACAAGTCCAAAGAAGTGTGTGTTCCATCTATATTTAATATCTTATAGAAATAGTGCTAAATATTGTGAAAGGAAAGTTCAATTGAGCTTGAACACCTCAGTCAATAAAGAGTTGTGTTGACAATCTTTGTAACTCTCTTCCAAATCATTTGTATCCTTCTCTGAGATAGTTAATCTCATTAGGTCCCTATATCTTACTCCTAGAGTTGGTTGGTACTTTAGTGTGACAAGTCCTTTTTGTATCTTGCTCCAAGGTAGTGAGCCTTCTTGTAAGTCTTTTGGCATTAAGCCTTATATTGTGAGTTAATTCTCACCATGTTTTTTCCCTCATTGGGTTTTCTATGTAAATCTAGCATCTCCTTTTGCATGTGTGTGTTCTTTGTCTCTTTATATTTGTTGTTGATCTGATTACTACTATATCTTTCATTAGGAAAAGTGTTAAAGATTCAAATTGCTATATTCTTCTCTATTATTGATCTGCACAAAGTTCTATCTTTATTTGCTAAATCAATTTGAGTTGTGTTGAAATTTTCAAGTTTCGAAAGGGGTTAAGTTTTGTGTAGAATGATTCACCCCCTCTCAGTCTCTAAAAGTTTTCAACAAGTATGCCTACACTTGTTTTATTAGTTTCTTCATTTTTCAAAGGATATGTTCAATGTGCAAGAATATTTCAAGTGTCAGAAGGTTTTCTATACCTAATTTAAGTTCAAGGAATGTTTAGTAATGAATATTAGTCTGTGGAGTTGGGATATAACTTGTTTAAGGCTCTTGTGGTAGCACACGAGATCATATTCCTTTAGCGGTAATTTTTTTTTGTTTGCACTATTGTATTACATGTTTCGCGTAATTTTAATTTAGGTCTACCTTATGTTGTTTGGGTTTTGTGTGGATCATTGGATGATATGGAAGAGTGTTAATGTAATGTCATGGATATATTTCAAATGTTTAGATGCATAAAATATGTGAGGGTGTGAGTTGTATGATCAACTGAAATAGTTGTGATCAAGCAAGGAAATTTTGAGTATAGAACTATGAAGAAAAGAGGGACCACCAATATCAAAAGATCATTCTCAATGTAGAAGAGCTTCTACTGTGACTCTAGTACATATCGGACTTATATTTCAAAATTTCCATTATTTTTGTATTGCAATAGGACTGGTGTTCTACTTGTATTATTTTGGTAGGGATTGGTTTCTCTTTCTAGTGGTGATTATTATCTCCAATCAGTTGGTTCCTATAGATTCAATAGGGGATTGGTGTCTCTGATAGGTTCATTCCTACTTCATGTTGTAATCTTATTATATTTCTACATTATGAGGCTAAATTTGGGAAATAGCTCCAAGAAACTATTCTCACCATGGTTTTTCCCATATTGGGTTTCCACATATATCTAGTGTTATCTTTTGTTGTGTTTTCTTGTATGGTTAAGTTCTCTTCATGTTAAAAATATATATAATAGTAGAAAATTTTAAGTTGCATTATTTGGTAAGTAGTGTTGAAGTTGAGAATTTTGAATTAAGTAAATATACTGTTTCACTCCCCCTCTTGGTAGATTGTGTACCCTTCATATAGTGTTATCAGTAGTCAACTTGTGGTTAACTTAACTATTGATTAATTCATATTATCATTATTATATTATTATTTAGTTATTTAGGTTGTGCTAAGGCTTATATAGGGTTATCTAGGTCAACTTGGGTGATATCCTAGGCATAAGTATGGTATATATAGGAGGTCTAGGTAGGTTACTATCATAATGTTGAGTATGTGTTCTTATTAAAGACTATTGGAGGTATCCCCTTCGAAGTGGATGAGGAGGTTTCCCCTATGAAGTGGTACATTATTATCAAGTATTATCACATATTCCTATTATATTCTTCTATTATGCTAGTTATTTCATAACATTCTCTAGAAAACAAAAGTTAAAACCTTAAAAAACCAAAAAATTTAAAGAGCTAAGGAAAGAGGACATCCTTGATGGTGAACCATAGATTTTGGGAATGAGGTTTATAGGCTACTCTTGCACTCTTAGGTTTTTAACCTAAAAGGAGAGAGATAATCCCCACAAAATCAATGTGGTTCACTCAATCTAATGTATGTGTGAAGTGATTAAGGATAAATGAGATGATCTAAATGAAAATAAGCAATGTACTTGACTAATTATGCATGCAAAATCTAAGAAAATGAAATTTTTGAAAACACAATGTGATATGCAAGCATGAACTAAAACATGAATAAATGCAAAACATAATTAAACAAGCATGAAAAAATTGCACCTGGGAAGTGAGTGATGAATATGGAGTTATTTGAATGCTGACAACAATCAGTGAAAATCACTAATGGTGAATTAGTCCTACTTTTGGCAAAAACCTTTTGAAAACTAGTTTTCAGCTGTTGAAAACTGGGATTTGACAGAATCTACTTTTTCAACCTTAAGGTGGGACTCATTCACCACTGATGGTGAATCAATCCTCTCTCAAAATTTTGTGAAATCAGGGACAATTCTATACCACAAATCTGCACTTGTCTTCTTGTCAAGTTAACAGAGTCAAATCTACAAAAATAGACTGTAGGTTGTCTCCAAGCTTGAAATAGGATGTAGTTGACTTGAAACACTTTTTTTACTTCTTGACCACCTTTCAACTCCTAATTTCTTGATAAATCTGCATACACAAGTATGCAAACACACATGCAAAAGGGGGAAAATGGTTAAGGGTTAGGTTATAGGGATTTGCCTTGGTCAAATCCCACTTTGGTAATCAAACCCTTAATTAAGAAATAGAATGAAATGAACAAGGAAAGATGGATAAACAACATGCAAATTTCCTAAAATCGACACAACCTTGTTGAAGAAATCTGAAATTATGTCAATGGCTACTCTAAGATACTTGATGAATGCTTGATTGAATGATGCAAAGTGCTCAAATATGAATTGATGTTTAGTGAATGCAAGTGAATGACGAGATGTAAAATGAGGAGAAAAGAACTTATTTATAGACCCTTGTACCTTAGTAACCCAATGATACCTCATCACAGTGGACATAAGGTAATTTTGAATAAAAACCCGAAAGAAAATTTGAAATATTTTGAATTTGGAGCCAAGATGGACTCATTCGCCACCCATGGTGAATGGGTCCCACCTTGGACTTGAAAGTGGGTGTTAGGAATTAAGTCACATTTAATGTTATTTGTTGGGTTTACATTAAAAAAAACACTCAATTAATCCATATGAGCCCATAAAGGGGTCAAACAAAGCATAAGAAAGGTATAAATAGTAAAATTAAGCCTAGAAAAGCATGAAATCTTGTTACAAGACTTTACAACACTTCAAAATAGGAATTGATAAGTGATGAAAAGGTGATTTTTAGATGAAGTGTAATAAAAAGAGTCTAGAATAGTGTAGAAATGTCTTACAATACTTCACAACACCTTCACAAGATGCCATAATTTATATTTTTAGGACTTAATGTGAATGTTTAAGTCACATTACAACATTAAATCAAAGAAAAATAGACCAAGAATCATGAAGAAAGACCTAAAATACCATGAAAATTTCAATGATCCATTTTTCTATGGTACATTTAGCCTCCACTTTAGTTAGAGGATGAACTTGCTTCAGACTCACACTAAAGTAGCCATGCATATTGAGAGGGAGGGCCAAATGTACTTATGCTAGCAAGATGGAATAATAACAATCAAGAGGGATGATCAAGCCCCCGGGATGAAGATCCCATGGAAAACTAAACATAAAAACAAAGGAGAACAAGTGAAAGAGAAGGAAAAGTCAGATGAAGCTTCAATTGTCTATCCAACTAGTTGTGGATTAGATCTAGACTATTTGTGAGAAAAAGAGAATGTATATTCACTTTGGGGTGACAAAACTCATGGTGGTCCTCTAGGTGAGAAGACCCAAAAGGGTGAAGTACATACACTAGTTGGTATGCACTCACAAACACATAGGTGGCTATAGGGAAAGTTGTGCCACTAAATGGGCTTCCCACTCAACCATATCAAATTTATACCTCCTGTTAACTTTAACAAGGTGCCACAAAGGAAAATGTCAGTTCATGGTTCATGGGACAAGCAAATATTTATATGCTTAAAACTCATGAACAAAGAGCAAGGTACCACATGCATGTAAGTTATGTTATACAAGGTGGAAAATATGTAAAATGTAAAATGAAAAAATGTAAAAGATGTTCAAAGGAGTC
The DNA here is from genome assembly GCA_007258455.2 of Sequoia sempervirens. Classification (NCBI taxonomy): domain Eukaryota; kingdom Viridiplantae; phylum Streptophyta; class Pinopsida; order Cupressales; family Cupressaceae; genus Sequoia; species Sequoia sempervirens. The sequence continues at coordinate 112,583,929 of VDFB02086081.1, forward strand.
TTGTTAAGTTCATGCAAGGTGTATCATGTAGGGAACATTGTGTCTAACATCTCCAAGAGAGGACCGATCAAAGAATAGAATATTCACAACTTAGGGGATGTAGTGTGTCACATCAAGCCACCAAGAGGAATGCAATATTTATGCTAAGATAGATCACACTTATGAAGGAAATTACACCCAATGTCATCCACAAAGTCACAAATGCATCATATGAAATGACAAGGCTACACTAAGAACCAAAAATGGAAATGAAATGATGCCAATGTATGCTGACCAATTTAAAGGAATTGCTACACACCGTTTTTTGAGAAATTACTTTAAAGTAGCGAAGGAAAATTGAAAATGGAAAAAAAAGACATGAGAGCCAACTTGGAAAGCCCCTATGCCAAGTCATATGTTTCTGAGTAAAGTTGTGTCATGTAAATGAAAAAGAGAACAAAAGAAAGGGAGTTGCCACCCTAGAAATGAACACACAAAACACATAAGGATCTATGGATTTGGGTTTAGTATGTTTGTCGCTGCAATTTTTTTTATTAAAGAGCTCAAAACTATCATCATTCCCCAAATACACATAGAACTAGAAGAATGACACAAAGAGAGCAAAAACAAAGGAAAAAAAAGTTCGTTTTGGGTCAACATGAAAGAGACATTATGGTCTCAATGATTTGCATCGTGCCCAAAAGGAAAACACAAGAAAAATGGAAATGAAAAGGAAAAAGAAAAGGAAAATATTTTGGGTCAACATGAAGGAGACATTTTGGTCTCAATTCCTTGCATCATCTCCAAAAGGAAAAACACAAGAAAAAATAAAAAAGGAAAAGGAAAAGGAAAAGGGAACAATTGGGTCAACATGGAAGAGACATAGGGCGTCTCAACACTTTGTGTCATCCGCAAAAGGAGAACAAAAAAAAAAAAAGGAACAAAAAGAAAAAAGGACCTTTTGGGTCATGTCAACTTTGCCAAAATGAACCATAGATTTTGGGAATGAGGTTTATAGGCTACTCTTGCACTCTTAGGGTTTTTCACCTAAAAGGTGAGAGATAAACCCCCAAAAATCAATTTGTTTCACTCAATCTAATGTATGTGTGAAATGATTAAGGCTAAATGAGATGATCTAAATGCAACTAAGCTACTTGACTGATTATGAATGAAAAATCTTAGAAATATGCAATGTTTGAAAACACAATGTGATATGCAAGGTTGAACTAAAACATGAACAAATGGAAAAAAAAATTAAACAAGGATGAACAGAGTGCACCTGGGTAGTAAGTGATGAATCTGGAGTGATCTAAATGCTTATATTAATCAGTGAAAATCACTAGTGGGACTCATTCACCACTGATGGTGAATCAATCCTACTTTTGGCAAAAACTTCTAAAAACTAGTTTCTGACTATCGAAAATTGGAATCTAACAGAATCTACTTTTTCAGCCTTAAGGTGGGACTCATTTTCCATTGATGGTGAATCAGTCCTCTCCCAAAATTTTGTGAAATCAAAGATGATTCTGTAGTACCAGATCTACACTTGTCTTCTTGTTGGGTTAATAGAGTCAAATCTATAGAAAATGGACTGTAGGTTGTCTCCAAGCTTGAAATAGGATGTAGTTGACTTGAAAAACTTTGTTGACTTCTTGACCACCTTTCAACACCTAATTTATCAATTAATATGCAAACACAAGTCTGTAAATACACATGCAAAAGGGGGAAAATGGTTAAGGGTTAGGTTATAGGGATTTTCCTTGGTCAAATCCCACTTTGGTGGTCAAATCCCACTTTAAGGAAAGATGAATAAACAACATGTAAATGTCCTAAACTCACCACAACCTTGTTGAAGAAATTTGAAGTTATGTCAATGGCTACTCCAAGGTACTTGATGAATGCTTGATTGAATGATGCAAAGTGCTCAAATGTGAATTGATGTTTAGTGAATACAAGTGAGTGAGGAGATGTAAAATGAGGAGGAAAACACTTATGTATACACACTTGTTCCTTAGTAACCTAATGATACCTCATCACAGGCTGACATAAGGTAATTTTGAATAAAAACTCAAAAGAAAATTTGAAATATTTTGAATTTGGAGCCAAAAGGGAATAATTCACCACCCATGGTGAATGGGTTACACCTTGGACTTGAAAATGGGTGTCGGGAATTAAGTCACATTTAATGATATTTGTCGGGTTTACATTAAAAACACTCTTAATTAAGCCTTATGAGCACATAAAGGGGTCAAATAAAGCATAAGAAAGGTGTACATAGTGAAATTAAGCCTAAAAAAGTGTGAAATCTTGTTACAAAACTTTACAACACTTCAAAATAGGACTTGATAAGTGATGAAAAGGTGATTTTTAGATGAATTGTAATAAAAAGAGTCTAGAAAAGTGTAGAAATGTCTTACAACACTTCACACCACCTTCACAGGATGCCATAATTTAAATTTTTAGGACTTAATGTAAATGTTTAAGTCACATTACAATATTAAATCAAAGAAAAATAGACCAAGCATCATGAAGAAAGACCTAAAATACCATGAAAATGTCAATGATCTAGTTTTCTATGGTACATATGGATATACCTATGAATCCCAAATAAGATAGATTGTTGGTTGACAAGAGTGATGTAGGAAAAAGCATCAAACCACAACATCCAAAACACCTGAATCAAGTAGTGGCTAAACATAAAGGCCTCGAACATGGTTAGAATGAAATGCCATTAAATATGATCATAGGAAAGGTAGAAATTTTTATTTTTATTAAGAAGAAAGATTGTTGAGAGTGGTGAGCCTATTCCATGCCTTCCCAAAACAAAAATAATAATATCTAGGATGAACCTAAATTTTATGAAAGTTTTTGGTTCAAGATGTACAATTAGGGGGCATTGAAAATAGTTTGATGGTCAAAGATTTGGTAATAATTTATTGTAGGAGATGTCCTATAGCATTCTAGGCCTCTAGTTATTTTTTTTAGGATCCAAAAAATGTAAGAAGCTAAGGTATGTTGATGGTGTTTTTTGCACAACAACAACGCAGAAGAGATACAAGTATCCTATATCTCTTGAAAGGTAAATCTCTATTAGAAAGCCTCAAGAGATAACCACAAGGTCTCTAATGTTAGGTCTTGACAACGCATAAACAACTTAGTGATAATGTGAAAATGTTGGTAATCACAAAAGGACCTTACTACAAGAAAATACTAAATCCTTAAATTTATTAGATTTAGCAATATGGTGATACTTTCAATCCTAAATCTAACTTAGATTCAAAATAAACAACAAAAGAGATGAGGGTTTTAGAGATATTCTTAAATCTAACACCAATTCTAAGACTAACAATGCAAATGATGAGACACTTGAAATGGACTGATCCCTCAAAAACTAATTCTTGCTTGACCCAGATGAATCTGGAATCTTATAGAAATAGTGCAATCTTCTAAGGTATTAAATATTTTCAGATCATGAACATTCATCCAAAAAAACCCTATTGCAATTTTGAAATGAATAAATATTCACAATTGAACTAAGCACAAAGAATGTAAAAGTTTAGGCTAACTTTGCAAAGAAACCAACAATCAACTAGTTGCAAGAAGTATGGAATAGAGATTGTTGCAAACACTTCAAGTATCAAACCATAAACATTATCAAATCATCTAACATTAAACCTAGCACATTTATCAAACAAACTTAAGCAATTCCAAAAATAGAATTACAAGAACCATGCCAGATAAAATTCAACACAAAGAAGGCACCAAATCACAATGTCTTCACTTGCATTAAATTACCCAAAGTAGCAACAATTCTAGTATTCTGTTACAATACTTTCTTTCTTGAAAATAAGACTAACCCCTAATTCTAAATCTTGCTATACTGCTTAATTTGCTCCAAAGTAAAACTATCTAGCCCTTACAAATGAGGAAAAATTCCATATTTATAGAAACCCCCCAAGACATATCGGCCTAACTAGAGTTTACAATAATAATCGGCCACAAAAAAGTCAACCCAAGAAGTTCTAGAATAACATGAAATAGCATTAAATGCTTGGGACTCATCTAGGTCAGCCTGGGTTCTCCAATGTAATTTGGTCGAATGCTTGTGAAGGATGAAGGAAAATAATGGGGAAGCACAAATTCTGATGTAGCATTGTACTAACTACTTCCCCCTTTTTCCTTAGCATGCTCCACCTTATCATGCACCATCAAAAATATCCTATCCAAGTCGGCTATAGGTGGCATAATCAGAACCTTAATCCTTCTTTCAATGGACTTAATGTCTTCTCTTGAATGCTCCACCATTTTATCCTATTCCACCTTCATAGTTTGATATTTATCCATTATTACAATATAGGTGGCTGCATAATCTAACTAATGTTCAGTAGTTGGGTCCTCATTGATTGGAGAATAGACATTTCGCCACCATTTTCTCAACTATTCCAAGCTCAAGTGCTTTGGTGCAAACCTCTTTCTACCTATCATAACCTCAAAGAAAGAAATGCATTTACTATAAATCTCAGTCAGGGTGTCTTCAATTTGCTTCCTCTACTTATACACCTTCTTCAAAACCCTTTTCCTTATTTGCAAAACTTCAAACCATTCGCAAGGTTCTACAACTATAGAGGAAGAAAGAATGCAATGACTCACCAACTTATCTTTAGTATATTCCATGATGGTCTTTGTCTTTTGCAACAGGAGATCTACATCTTCCTTGTCTTGAGCTAGCACACTCAAGCACCAATTCATAACACTGCACTGTAGGAGGAAATCAAGCTACACGTGCCAAACTTGATTCCAATGTCCTTTTAGCCAAAAAAGGAAGGTCCTGTGCCACCATCCTTGTCTTGAATTCCTCATAGTCCCACAATGCAACATTTGTATTATTTACCTCTGACCAAACATAAGTAAGCTTTCTCTCAGGAATTATGCTCTTGATATCCATCTTGATTCTTTCTGCCTCAGAAAAAAAAGACCCTTCTACACTTGGATCCATCACTCTACCCTGGGTTCCACTTGTCACTGCTTTACTTGACTCTGCCTGCATTCGATAAAGAAACCATAATAAAGATCACATGGAACACAAGTTAGTCAATCACAAATGGCATATTCATCCTCAATATAAGTTCCCATGATGAGCAAAATTCTCTAAAACCTCATGAAAATTAATTATCTCAAAGTTTGGGTTATCAGTCCTCCCACGGAATCTAGGCCAGAGAGGAATTTCAAAAAATTCCTAGCCAAGTGAATTCTGGCGAAATAAACATAAAAGCTTCCAATAATCATTTAATCGACTCTCATTAACTAAGAAACAACATGATACATCTTTAATAGATTCAAATTGATCATACAATGCATAATCACCAAGTAATAAATCATACTATCTCCCAGTTCTTCATTTTCAACAAAGTTTCAGAAAATTCTGCCTAGGATGGAAATCCATGAAAGAAATAATAATCTACGAATTCCAAGAAAAGGAAGAGACAACAGACATTTTGGGAAAATTCAAAGGAAAATAAAATCCATGGAACAGGCATAACTCCGGATTACTGCACATTTTGGGAAAATGAAAAGAAAATAGAAAATCGAGGAATTCCGGAAGCTGAGGATAATCCTGAAGTTGAGGGAAAACCCAAATGTCAACATTTTCTCACAACTTCACTTAAATTGATAGAATGATCACAAATTTTAGGATCTTGGGCCTGCAATTAACTCAATTTAAACCTCTTACAAATTATCTTCGAATTCAAAGCTCATCTTAAAGTAAATCGAGAGGGATTGGTGATGCCCTAGGCAAAAAACCCTAAAATCCTACCATGACTGCATAGGAAAAGCTTGGGCTCAACTTATTCATTTGCTAGGTTTACAAAAGGTTCATTATGGCTGACAAGTAAGCTCCCTCATGATTAAACTAAAATACAAGCTTAGAAACTCACTTGGATCATCACTCTAACAGAATCGAATAACCCTAGCTTCAAGATATTCAACGCCTAAACACATAGGAATTTGAACTCCAAGCATACCCAAAATGCCAAATACGCATGCATAAATTAAAAGTAGGGCAATGTGCACATACCATTGATGAAGAGAGACTCAATTATACTAATGAAAAATAGTAATCTTCAACACCCTAGCAAACGACAACAATTATGATGACACCCAGGGAAAATCACCACCAAGTCCAAGAACTTACAAATTCAATACACCAAATCCAGCCAAGCAATCAGGATCTAGCAACTCAGATCAATAGAAAGATAGTGATGACAAAACTAAATGGCATAAAACTCCCCAAAATCAATTAAATACATGTTGAGGAAATTGGACAAAGGAGCATTAATGCAATCGACAAGATAAGAAAAACCAAAATCTAGGAATCTGACAGGGCGACAGAATTTTAGAGAAATCTAGCCACCACAGAATTCCACAAAGACTTAAAATCTCTGGATCATATTGTAAAGCAGACGCCACCTGGTTTTTAGCATATCCGGGGAATTCTGCCAGGAGTGGATTTTCCCTAGAGCAGTGGAAAACCCGAAATGAGTCTAAAACTTAAGGTTTCGATTAATATCACAAAGGGAACACTGATAGAGGCAAAATAAACATCCAAGAAAATGTACATATAGGCAAAGCCTCAAAATCAAAGGGCCAAAACACCAAGAATGAAAGAAAAAGAGGGTCCCTGCTTTCAATGGGGCGTGTGCATGAAAAAATTGTAGAACAAATGTCGACTCCACTGGGAAAATGCTCCAGAGCATTTTAGTGACAAACTAGAATCAAGAACCCAGAATCTCTAGTTTCAGTCCTTGCATTAGGTCATCAATTTGGAAAAGTGTGGAAACTCAGAGATAAGCAAACCATTAATCTTGTACTAGGGTCAAAGTGTGTGCATATGTGTTCATTTCTATTTTCCTTGGTTACAATGAGGATCAAATTTGGTCTGGCTAGGCTACATAAAGACTCAAACTCCAAAAGCAACCTATATAGAGCCTCACTGTCAGTCAAGCGTCCATAGCCCTGATGAGGTTATCATTGTGATTCCCCCCAAGGATAGCTCTACTACTAGCCAGGCGTCCATAGCCCAAATAGAGATACTTGGATACTCCTGATAAGTTGAATTCATTCTTTTGATTTTCAAAATTTTCACATTTTTCATTTCAACCTATGAATGATGAATTTTACACTCAAGGATGAACTAGATTATAATATTTTTCACCTAGAAATATTTGATAGGAACCCCTTGCAACCTTCGAATTTTAAAAGATCTATGGAAAATGTAAGACCCAAATACATTCCAGATTTAACTTAATCCCCTAGATTATCCACTCAAAACACTTAATACAGATGACACCAAATAGAGGACTTTCACCAACTGACTATAGAAAAAAGATTGAAGTTTGTAAAATAAATATTTAGAACAGTCTCGCATAATGATATGATTTCCATGCAGGTGCAACACACCCAGATGAAAACAAGAAAACCCCCAAAGAAAGAGTGGAGAAAAAACAAACCAAACCGAAAGTAAACCCAAACAAAATAAATCAAAAGAAAAGCAGAAAAGGAAACCTACTCTAACCAAAGCAAAGCAAATAGAAAATAAACCTATTCTAACTATGTACATGAAAAGAGCTATAAACAGATCAGGGTTGGAAGTAATGCTTCAAGTACTACCCATTGACAGGGAGTGGGATATCCTTTCCAGTGAGAGTTTTCAAGTGAAAATAATTATCTCCTAGAATCTCTAAAATTTGATAAGGGCCAAGCCAAAGTTTGTCAAATTTACCATGCTCCCCCTTATGGTCATGGGGTTTATCCTAGTAGAGAACCAAGTCAGAGATTCTAAAGGCTTTTACCTTGGATCTCCTATCAAACCATCTTTTGACTACACACTAATGTTTGGAAAAAAATTCAAGGGCTTCATCTCTCTTCTCTTCAAGGTGTAACAGCTCAGCAAGTTTGGCTTCTCGTTTATCCCCTTCATCATAATATTCATTAATGAACTGTAGGGTGGGGATTTTTAGCTGATCGGGAAACATAGGTTCTAGCCCATAAACCAGATGGTAAGGGGATGTTCCTATGGAAGTCTTGTGTCTTGTGTGATCTGCCCAGAGAGCAAACAAAAGTTGGGTATGCTAGTCCTTAGGATTTCTTTCTAACAACTTACGAATGACTGCCAGAAGGTTCTTATTGGAAGACTCAGCTAACCCATTACCCTGAGGGTAGTAATTGGATGCAAATTTACTTATAATTCCATGATCAAAGGCCCAATTAGAAAAATTTAATGATGCAAATGTAGGACCATTATCACAAACCAAAGACATGGGACATCCAAAGCGATTAATAATACCTGATTCAATGAAATTGATTACCACTTCAGAGGTACATTGTTTGCATGAAAGAGCCTTAGTCCATCTCATGAAATAATCAGTAATAGTAAGAATATACCTCTGGCCTACAAATGAAGGTGGATTTATTGGACCTATGAATTCCATTCCCTAATGTGCGAAAGGTTTTACCTCAAAGACTGGTTGAAGTGGGAGTGCTGCATACTTCTCTCTGGTTGTTGTAGTTTGACACACATGGCAAGTTCTGACATGATGGTGTGTGTCCTTGAACAATGTAGGCCAATAATAACCTGCTCTTAGAATCTAATTCATAGTGGACAGTGCAGATCCATGGCTAGTACCGTATCTATCATGAAATTCTACCATGACTTTGTCCACCTCTTGTTGCCCCAAACATCTTAAGTAAACACCTTCATGGTTCTTCTTGTATAAAATAGCTCCCTTCAGCATGAAAATTTCACTCTTCAAATGTAACACCCTTCTTTGTACTGCATTCAGATGGTCAGGACACCATTGATTCAAAAGATAGTAAATGATATCATCATACTAGTCCCCTGGAGAAACATCTTCAAGATTGTAATCCTGAGCTGCGAGGTCAGGGCACATTTTTTCAATTATTCTTGTAAGTCCTTGTCCCCTTACCAACTTCATGGGTTGAATCTCAATATCATACTCCTGCAACATAGTAACCCACTTTGCTCTGCATTCACCTAGCTCATTCTACATTAACAACAACTTGACTGCAGGATCAAGAACTATTGCAAAGACCTTGTTCCTGAGAATATAGTTCATGAACTTCTTCATAGCTCTGACCAAGGCATAGGCTTGTTTCTCCACACTCAGATACCTTAGTTCTGCATCTTTCAATGGTGCGCTCATAAATTCTATGGGGTGTTCGTTCCCTTGATCAGACTTTTGAGTCAACATACCAGCACAAGAGTGACCAGAAGCAAATGAATATATGTAAAATGGCTTATCATAATTAGGACTCACCAAAACTGGAGCTTCAACAATATCCCTTTTAATTTCTACAAGTTCTTCCTTAGCTTCTGCACTCCATTCAACTTTAGCTTCTTGCTTCAACATGGCATTCAATGGCTTGACTATTTCTGGAAATCCTGTGATAAACTTCCTTACAAAATTAATCTTGCCAAAAAATGACTTCATTTCCTTCTTACTAGCAGGTGGCTAGATTTTGTGTATGGCCTCCACTCATTTAGGATCAATGGCAATTCTCTCTAAGAGATAACATGTCCCAACAATTTTCCTTCAGTAACTCCAAATATGCATTTCTTTGGATTGAGAGAGATGCCGACTTCTCTACACTTTTGAAACACTTTGTACAAGTCTTCTATGTGATCACCTCTCTTCTTAGAGAAGACTATCAAATCATCCATATTAATGATTATGAATTTACCAATTATGTCCTTAAAAGAAATGCCCATAGCCCTCTGGAATGTGGCTCCAACATTAATCAAACCGAAGGGCATTCTCCTATAGGAAAAAGTACCCCACTTTGTGGTGAAAGAAGTTTTATGTTTGTCCTCATAATACACCATAACTTGATTGTATCTAGAGTATCCATCCAATAAAGACATCATCTGAGACCCATTAACAATCTGAAGCACCTCATCCAGTGAAGGGACTAGATAGTTGTCTTTTTCTGATGCTCTGTGAAGGTTCCTAGAATCCACACACAGTCTGATTTCACCATTCTTTTTTCATACCAGAACCAAGTTTGCAACCAAGGTTGAATGTCTAATTGGGAATATGATTTTGGTAGACAGTAGCTTTTGTACTTCCTTTTGAATTATGGGCTCTAGCAGGGAATTAATTGGTCTTTGCCTCTGCCTGAAGGGTTTTACTCCAAGCTTCAGAGGGATAGTGTGAGTTATAATTGATGTGTCATATGTCTTCAAGTCTTCATAATTCCAAGCTATCACATCTTGATATGTATGCAATGCATCAATTATTCCTTTCCTCTCCTCTAGGGTACATACTTTGCCAATAAAGACATTTTTTATATCATCTTGAGTTCCCATACTATATGTTTCACATTGTCCACTGATGGATTCCTTCTTGGCATCCTGTTCTTGATCTCTGACCTTATCCAGATCACAAATCCTTTCCAGCTACACCATTCCTCTAGGAATAGTATTAGTCTTCAAATTAATCACCCCTTCGAAATCCATCTCTACTTCTTGGGGTTCAGTTTCATCAATAATCTGAGAAGCAAAGACATCTGAACTTGTGATAAAATCCAAAATATTCTTAACAACTTCAAATGCCTAGAAATTATTAACATTGTTAGGTACTGAAGGCATCGGGGTCAATTCCACTGTAAACTTCTTTAGTCTAGAGAGAGACAAAGGCTGCAACGTACTAGCTACCTAAGTAAGGGAATCTATTGTCTAGTTCTTATTACATGGTATCAATTGAATGTTGAAGGCATCAAATCCTACAATAAGGTCCCATACTCTATGCCTATAATTGGTCATTCTCTTGTCATGACACGAGTACTACTTCCTAAATTTCTTAACCACTAACTCAGAATCCCCAAAGACTTGCAAAATATTGACCTTTTTCTTTAGTTCCATGAGCAAACCATGAATCAAAGCCTCATACTCTGCTACATTATTAATGCAATGAAACTGAATTCTATGAGCAGCAAAGAAAGTTTTACCTTTTGGAATGATTAATTCAAATCCTACCCTAGCTCCTTACTTTGATTTAGATCTGTCAAATCTTAAGGTCCAACACCCAGCAATTGCAGGCTTCCTTGCTGCATCTCTCACACTATTACTGCTGGAGGGTTCTTCAGATAGCATCACTTTCTTTCCTTTAGGATCCTCCTAAATATTTTGAATACTAATTTTGACTACTAGAATAGGGTTGATACATTTCTGCACTTGTTCCATTGTAGTCTGGCACAAGCAATAGTCCAATTCAAAGTGGGAGGCATTATGGACTCTACACCAATTTGGAAAAAGTAATTCTCCAAAATTCATTCCTCTACCCAACTGAACCTGATCTTCAATACATTTTTGAATGAATTCTTGAAAACTACCCAACAAGCTGAGTTGATTATCTTTAGGAACATCATCACTTGTTGGTTCCACCAAGGATTTGGTACTACTAGATTCTACTATGAGATCAATAGGAATTATATGTAGCATAAGGACCTCTTTTACATCTAACTGCTCGAAAGGGGATGCAAGTACATACTTACTAATACTCATCTCTTATATCAATATTTCATTGGAAGTATTCTGATATTCTATGATCATATATTTCATTTTGGGTTCTCTTTCAATCCTGATCTGATTTGGCACTCCCTTCTAGGGAAGCCATGCATATGAGAGTGATTGGTTGATACATATCCATTCAGAGCCCTAGTAAAGTCTCTTCCCAAATCAGACCGTAAGCATCCGGTATATCTGCCACCTGTATATTAATAACTTGCCGAATTCTAGGGTCAGAGGCAACCTGCATATGAATCATATTTAATTCCCCTACAACATTAACTTCAGTTCTATCCAGTTGAGTAACTTTCTTTTGGGAATCAATAGGAGTAATACCTAGGGCTCTACAGACACCAAAAGGCATTACATTGGTAGAAGCACCTGAATCCAACAAACAATTGTGCAAGTTCTTACCAAATATGCGGACATAGATCATAAATGCAGGAATGTCTATTTTCCCCCGGAACAGATTCAAAGGAGTATCCATATGAGAAACTTGAGTTCTATATTTCTCTTTTTCTTTATCTCCAGGTGGTACATGAATCTAATTGTGAATCTAATTTTTCCCTTTTATTGGTTGGGAACTGGATGCTTTATTGACACTCTCACTAGCTGATTTATCTGGTGATACTACATTTGCGTTATAAGCTCCTAGAACTACATTTCTAATGGTTGGAACTCTCAATAACTCAAATTTAGAGAGACTTACCTTTAGCTTCTTGTGTTGTTCTACAACATATATGGCCAATTGTTCCATACTCAGATAAGCAGAGGCCTCTTTTGGGTATTCCACCACCTTATCCTTACTTGCTTCAAGACTCTTTCCTTTTGATGGATCAACTTGTGCTTGTCCTTCCTTTGATAGGTATTGTTTAGGAACATGAGGATATGGTGGATTGTTACTGGCATTTGGATCTGGAGGTGTGGCAAAGTTATTTGGAGGAATAGAGGTGGTGAAGGTGCCTCCAGCCTGTGGATGCCTATGTGGCAAGTCCCTTAGATCATATTTTTTAAAAGGCCTCTAGAATGCCTATACCTCTTCAATATAAGCTTCTTCTTCATCATGGGGCCATTGTCATTCACAATATTTTCATCAAAAAATTATGTAATCTCATCTCCTTTACACACCTAATCTGTCTCTTCTTTAAGTTGATTTGCTTCTTCTTCAGGTACATTCTCCTTACTCTAGGGAAAAGGAGCATGATTGAGTACCAACACTGATGAATCATAGGGAGTAGATGGCACCATCTCTTGACTAATTGCATTGTTCTCCACCTCATACTGGAAAATTGAAGCTATTGTCTGAAATTATGGATAGTCTAATTCAGAATGCTGACTTGTTTTATGGAGCCTACACCATCCTAATAAAGCAACCTCTGCTAAATATACACCACTTGGGGGCTTTTCTTGATTGACTGGTTGATCCAATGGGGTAGGGACACCTCCATTTTTAGGCCTTGTGTTCCAAGTTCTTCTCTATTTGGGCGGCTGTCTTCTGTCAAACCCTTGTCCTCCAACCTAGCCACTATCAAAGTTTTGGCCTGAAGGTTGTCCTTTATCATTATTATATCCTCTTTCAGGATGCTGACCTCTATCAAAATGATGCCCTTGTTGAATTTCTTGATTTTCTCTATTATGATTGGACTGCATACTTCTTTGAGCAGCCTGAAGTTGACTGTTCTAGTTTCGTAAATAAGTTACCTCCATGTTCAGCTTCTTTACTTGTTTAGTTAATTCATCTAGTCTCTCCTTGTTAGGATTTCTATATGGAGGCTAATTCACATTATTTTGGGGGTATCCTACCACAGTACCGGTATTCAATGACTGGTTCAGTACTTCAGGATTTTGTAGATATGTGGGAAAACTAGCCCGAGGCTATAGATGGAGAGGTTGATTTACATTCTACTGAGGGTAGTTGATTGTGGGTGCAACTTGACTCACAGGAGGTCCTAGGTGAGGAACTAGAAGTAACTGAGGTATCAGGTTCATGATAGGAGTGTGGTTGGTGAGAGCCTAATTGAGGGCTGGGACCTTCCCAGGGTGAGCAGTGGGTCCTAATGATGGTAAAGGCCTAGATAAGTGTTGTCTCAAAGCAGTGCTAACCTTCACAGCCTTTGCATATGCATCAAGTAGAGTGGAAGGAGGGTTGTTTCTCCACTTCATGAAGGTAGCTGTCAGACTATCAAGACCATCATAATAGACTTCTAAAGCAATGGCTTCATCAACAACATAAAGAACCTGCAATCGGGTATAGGCACAATGAAACCTGTTATTAAAGGACCCTATGGGCTCATGGACTTCCCTCTTAACATTGGTGAATGGAAGATAAAGCTCAATGGGACTAATGGGAATCCTAAACTTCTGTAGGAATGCAGTCTCTAATTCAGCCCAATTCTAAATAGACCCAACAGGGAAATGATTGTACCAGTAGAATGCATCATCACCTAAGGAATAAGGAAAGAGCCTGCATGCTACATCCTCATGATTGATTCCTCTATCTTTAAGGAAAGTCTGAAAGATCCTGATGTGTTCCTTAGTAGATCTATTGGGGTCATTAACATGGAATTTAGAACAAAAATGTTTTGGGTTCTTGGGAATGACATTATAATTATTGAAGGTCAAGGGATATGGATTGTTGGAAAGGAAAGCCATTGGTGGAGGTGGGGGTGGTAATGGATGATTTATGGATGGATGAGGTTGTTGAATGGGAATTTCCTCAGAATTAGATGAATATGAACTTGTTAAAGATGAGGATGATGGAGATGATGGGAGTGGTTGGGAGGATGATGACTCACCCCTTCTTCTGGTCCTTCTTGACCTGGTAGGAGTTGGTAATTCTTGAAATTTCTCTTCTCTTGGAGTATATCTAGTTCTTCTTCTAAATCTTTCAGGAGAGATAGCAGACATAAATTGATCCATCTTGCTTATTAAGGCCCTCCTTCTAGCACCAATCTATTGATGGTGTTTTCTACACAGCAACAACACAGACAAGATACAAGTATCCTATCTCTCTTGAAAGGTAAATCTCTATTAGCAAGCCTCAAGAGACAACCCCAAGGACTCTAATGTCAGGTCTTGATAATGCATAAACAACTCAATGATAATGTGAAAATGTTGGTAATCACAAAAGGACCTTACTACAAGAAAATACTAAATCCTTAAATTTATCAGATCTAGCAATATGGTGATACTTTCAATCCTAAATCTAACTCAGATTCAAAATAAATAGCAAAAGAGATGAGGGTTTTAGAGGGATTCTTAAATCTAACACTAATTCTAAGATTAACAATGCAAATGATGAGACACTTGAAATGGACCAATCCCTCATAAACTAATTCCTGCTTGACCCAGATGGATCTGCAATCTTACACAAATAGTGCAATCTTCTAAGGCATTAAATATTTTTAGATCATTAACATTCATCCAAAAAAACCCTATTGCAATTGAAATGAATAAATATTCACAATTGAACTAAGCACAATGAATGTAAAAGTCCAGGCTAACTTTGCAAAGCAACCAACAATCCGCTATTTGCAAAATTATGGACTAGAGATTGCTGCAAACACTTCAATTATCAAACCATAAACATTATCAAATCATCTAACATTAAACCTAGCACATTTATCAAAAAAACTTAAGCAATTCCAAAAATAGAATTACAAGAACCATGCCAGATAAAATTCAACACAAAGAAGGCACCAAATCACAATGTCTTCACTTGCATTAAATTACCCAAAGTAGCAACAATTCCAGTATTCTGTTACAACACTTGCTTGCTTGAAAATAAGAATAAATCCTAACTCTAACTCTTGCTATACTGCTTAATTTTCTCCAAAGTAAAACTATCTAGCCCTTACAAATGAGGAAAAATTCCATATTTATAGACATTCCCCAAGATATGTCGGCCTAACTAGGGTTTACAATAATAATCGGCCACAAACAAGTCAACCCAAGAAGTTCTAGAATAACATGAAATATCATTAAATGCTTGGGACTCATCCAGGTCAGCCTGGGATCTCCAATGTAATTTAGTGCAATGCTTGTGTAGGATGAAGGAAAATAATGGGGATGCACAAATTCTGATGTAGCATTGCACTAACTACTTCCCCCTTTGTCCTTAGCATGCTCCAACTTATCTTGCATGATCAAAAATATCCTATCCAAGTTGGCTATAGGTGGCATAATCAGAACCTTAATCCTTCTTTCAATGGAATTAATGTCTTCGCTTGATTGCTCCACCATTTTATCCCATTTCATCTTCATAGTTTGATATTTATCCATTATTGCAATATAGGTGGCTGCATCATCTAACTGATGTTCAGTAATTGGGTCCTCATTGATTGGAGAATAGACATCTCGCCACCATTTTCTCAACTGTTCCAAGCTCAAGTGCTTCGGTGCAAACCTCTTTCTACCTGTCATAACCTGAAAGAAATAAATGCATTTATTATAAATCTCGGTCAGGCTGTCTTCAATTTTCTTCCTTTGCTAAATACACATTCTTCAAAACCATTTTCATTATTTTCAAAACTTCATACCATTCCCAAGGTTCTGCAGCTTTAGAGGAAGAAATAATGCCATCACTCACCAACTTATCTTCAGTATATTCCATGATGGTCTTTGTCTTTTGCGACAAGAGATCTACATTTTCCTTATCTTGAGCTAGCACACTCAAGCACCAATTCATAACACTGTACTGTAGGAGGAAATCCAACTACATGTGCCAACCCTGATTCCAATGTCCTTTTGGCTAGCAAAGGAAGGTCCTGTGCCACCATCCTTGTCTTGAATTCCTCATAGTCCCACAATCCAACATTTGTATTAGTTACCTCTAACTAGACATAAGTAATCTTTCTCTCAAGAATTCTACTCATGATATCCATCTTGATTCTTTCTATCTCAGAAACGAAAGACCATTCTGCACTTGGATCCATCACTCTACCCTTGGTTCCACTTGTCACTGCTTTACTTAACTTAGCCTGCATTCAATAAAGAAACGATAATAAAGATCACATGGAACACAAGTTAGTCAATCAAAAATAGCATATTCATCCTCAATATAAGTTCCCATGATAAGAAAAATGCTCTAAAACCTCATGAAAATTAATCATCTCAAAGTTTGGGTTATCAGTCCTCCCACGGAATCTAGTCTAGAGAGGAATTTTAGAAAATTCCTAGCCAAGCTGATTCTAGCAAAATAAACATAAAAGCTTCCAATAATCATTTAATCAACTGTCATTAACTAAGAAACAACATGATACATTTTTAATAGAGTCAAATTGATCATACAATGCATAATCACTAGCTAATAAATCATACTATCTTTTAGTTATTCATTTTCAACAAAGTTTTAGAAAATTCGGCCTAGGATGGAAATCTACGAAAACAACAATAATCTATGAATTACGGGAAAATGAAGAGACAATAGACATTTCAGGAATATCCAAAGGGAATGAATATCTGTGGAACACAAAAAATGAAAAGAAAATGGAAAATTGGGGAATTTCGGCAGCTGAGTATAATCTCAAAGTTGAAGGAAAACCCGAATGTCAACGTTTTCTCAGGACTTCACTCAAATTGATTGAACGGTCACAAATTTGAGGATCCTGGGCCTATAATTAACTTAATTTAAACCTATTAGAGATTAACGTTGAATTGAAAACTCATCCTAAAGTAAATTGAGCTAGATTGGTGATTCCCTAGGCACAAAACCCTCAAATTTTTCCATGAGTGCATAGGTCAAGCTTGGTCTCAACTTATTCATTTGCTAGGTTTACAAAAGGTTCATTATGGCTTAGAAGAAAGGTCCCTTGTGATGAAACCAAATGACAAGCTCAAAAACTCACTTAGGATTGTCACTCTAACTAAGTCAAATAATGCTAGCTTCAAGATATTCAACGCCTAAAGATGCAGGAATTCAAACTCCAAGCATACCCAAAATGCTAAAGAAGCATGCATAAATTAAAAGTACAAAAAATTTCCACATACCATTGATGAAGTGAGACTCAATTATAGTAATGAAAAATAGAAATCTTCAACGCCCCAGCAAATGACAACAATTATGATGATACCCAGGGAAAATCACCACCAAATCCAAGAACTTACAAATTCAATACGCCAAGTCCAGCCAAGCACTTAGGATCAAGCAACTCAGATCAATAGAAAGTGAGTGATGAAAAAACTAAATGGCATAAAACTCCCCAAAATTGATTAAATACATGATGAGGAAATCGTACAAAGGTGAATTAATGTAGTCGACAAGACAGGCAAAACCAAAATCCAGGAAACCAATAGGGCTATGGAACTTCAAAGAAATACGACCACCACAGAATTTTGTGAAGACTTAAAATCTCTGGATCACATTGTAAAGAAAATTCCATCGGGTTTTGAGTGTATCCGAGGAATTCTGCCAGGAGTGGATTTTCTTGAGAGAAGTGAAAAACCCAGAATGAGTCTAAAACTTAAGGTTTCAATCAATATCACAAAGGGAACACTAATGGAGGCAAGATAAACATCCAAGAACATGTCCAAATAGGAAAAGCCTCAAAATCAAAGGGCCAAAACACTAGGAATGAAAGAAAAAGAGGGTTCTTGCTTTCAGTGGGGTGTGTGTGCGAAAAAACTGCACAACAGGTAGAAGAACAACTTCCTACACTAATATTGAGAGGAGAATAATGCAAAACTTTTACAGATCTTTAACAATTAAAAAAATTTAAATAGAAATAAACAAAAATATCATTTATACCACAACACAATGATTTACGTGGGGAAAACCCTTTTGAGAGAAAAACCCCATACTCCAAAAGCCACCTAATATATTATACATTAATCATAAGGATTGCAATATACTTTTAGAGCAATCTTCTCGTAGGAGTATAGACACTCAATGATCTAGAGACAACATGACCACTATTAGACTCTCAAAATATATCGCAATATGCAGTCATAATACAATAGCCTCATAAAATAGGGTTTCCTTCTAGGGAAAATTGAGCTAATAAAAGATCAGCCATCAAATATGAGACATAATGATGAACAGTCTACATTTACAATAATAAAATATAAATAAAATTTTCCTTTCAGGGACACTGCCCCTGAGCCCCCACCAATGCATGTTACCCTTGGACCCCAGCTAGGGGGATGATCCCCTTGGATCCCTCATGGGGGGGATCCTCAGACCCACACCCTCCCATCGTTGTCGGTTGAACAGTACATGATGTGTCAACAATAATTGTAAGTTGAGACACATTTTCTCAACAAAAACTTAGGTATGAATTTCATATTTTCTTTATTAATTATAATTATCTAATAATATATTTTGTATGGCTTCCAATAGACATTATGCAAGTCAGAGTCTGATGTAACCCAATTTTTTAATAAAAGTTACAAGGAGATCCATCTATGTTGAAGGCTTTATCATTTTCCATAAAAATGGCCTTCTTAAGATCATGTTGAGATATAATTTGATCACACTGAGTGTGTTGTTCATTGGAAATGAAGGGGTTGTCACAAGACATTGTTGCAAGTAGATTCTATAGTTAGAGAGGATTCCTAAATTGAGAAAACATGTTCATAATTTCAAAAAAAGGATCACAAAATTTCTAGAACTTATTACAATATTTATTGTCCTTTATGAATGCAGTGGATGGAATAAGAAGCACCTCAGACCCACAACGATTAACAAAAATATTCTCTTTGTCACCAACATTAAGCTAGTGGTGTCGAGCTTTAATTTGAGCTCCTTGAGTTGTTTGAATATTAGAAATTTTATTATGTTGTCTAAGTTTAGCCACACAAAGTTGGATGATTAGGTTAAATGGTTGAGCATCCAAAGTGGCAATGGTAAGGTAGAGCTCTTGGTTAGTGGAATCGTAAGAGAAGTAGTGGAAATGGTCAAGTTTTCATCCATCAATGTAAAAGAACCATGATGTGCAAATGATCACATCATTCTACCATGCTATGCAACTACCCCTATGCATGGGGTAAAGGCCTAAATTCTATACACATTGGATATGGGTTGATGTGGTTGTGTGGTGGAAGATTGACATATTAAGAAAAATAGAGTTTTTATGAGATTAGTCTTGGAGGTAGTCCACTCAATGCAAAATTCTATTTATGAATGATATGAAAAGGCAAGATTAACCAATGGTTCCACCAGCAAGGAAAAATAACTAGAAAATGAAAAGAAAGATTGGGCTGAAATCATGGCACGAGAAAGATTCTTCAATACCCTATGGAGGTACACTCTTAAATTTCTTCATGTGTTCTATGGTAAAAGATCTTGTCAATGGCTAGCATTGGAATCAAAATGACCAAATTTTTAATGCAAAATAAAGAAAGCATGTCTTTCACTAACTATCCACCACATAGGGAAGACTACACATTTATCATTTATGCATGTTCAACCATTTTCAATCCTCATGCCAAACCCATAGGGAAACCAATAGTGAATGAGCGATCTTCCTCCAATGAGAAGATCTCTCCATGGTGTCATTAAGGGAATAAGAATTAATAATACCAAAGAAATAATTTTTGATGTCGAAAAGATCCTATATAGCATGATTGGTGGGGTCACAACCATGATCAATCCATAATAAATTTCATTCTAGAGAGAGAAAGGTGAAAACCCCTCCTTGGATAGGATCATGACAACTACGAAAAATTGATAGAAGGTAAAATAACATGGAACACTATTGAACAAAAAAAATCGACCACCTTGACCTCCTCAAAGTAAAGAATGTCTACAACTAAACACTAAAGAGAAGCATCATGAATGGAGTATTTTTATGGGAGGTCTATTAGAGCTCGAACATTCCATGAAATACAATTCATTGACAAGTGTGAGAGTCATCTCCCCATTATCCATCTATTCTAAAGCTTAATAACTATTCTCAAGCAATACATTATTTGTCACAAACCTTCCAATTTGGAATTTGATCTTAGTAGAAAGATAATTCAATGGCACAAACCTCCTCCCAAGTTCCTAGGTGGATTGTGAGATCTCCTTTTCCTAGCAAGAGGAGAAGAAGTGTGACAGGTCATGACCACAACCAACTAAGAAGTTATTGGATTGTGCATTTTCACTTCACCAAATGCTCCCTAAGAAGGGAATGAAATATTTGTAAGTGTTGGGGAGGTTTTAAACAACTTTCAATTACAAAGCTCTTGAGCTAAGGGATTTGGCAGTTAAGTTTGAAAAAAATAAGTTCTTGTTCCACCGATTGACCATTCTAGATCAACATTCCTCTTATTTTTTAGGTGTCGACCCTATCAAGGGTTATACTAAATGATTTAGGTATGCAGATGCCAATAGACAATCTCAAATCTTATACTTGAAGGATTGACAGTGCTAGAATGTGTGTTAGGAAAATTTATATGTTGAACTTGATAAGAATAACAAGTTTGGCCAACTTGAATATCTATAGTGTGCTTGAGGTCCTTAGAGAGTTCTATCTCCACACAAACATGTCAGTGGGGATGAGTCAAATTCAATCTTTCAAGTTCTATGCATACCACATTGCCTAATGAAGACATTATTTGGGGTGAAAAATTCTAGCAAGACAAGGGGAGACTAGGAAATCCTTGACCCAAATGAGAACTCGAAGAGACTTGTCATTTGAAATGACAAAGTCATGAGTCCATAGTTTGAATACTAAACTTGGGAAGAATGAACAAGGCAAGGGGCTCACTTGAGGAAAACCCCAACATGGTTTCCCTTACCAAAGTGAAAAGAAAGAACTCTTTCATGAGTTTTTTCATAGCAATAAACCAAATTCCATGTGGGGTCTAAGATTTGTTGATCCAATTTCTAAGCATGCTTTCATGGTGACCCTACCCACAAAATATCCAACTAAAGAAAAATTCTCTAACTATTTGCAAGCATTATCAAATTCAAAACTATGAAGAATGAGATCTGATGATGTTTTAAGGGTGTACCTCATGAAACATCTTATATACAAATTTTCTATAAGATTTGAGTAGGGGAACCATTAGATGTTTTCATCAAGACTTCAACTCTAGCAATAACAATTACATCACATATAAAGAATAGAAAAAAATACCTACAAACTAAACAATTTAACCCACACCACATTAAATGCATATAAGAAAAAGATCCTATAAGAATATTATATGAAACAAACATATAACAAAGCCAATACCGACACAAAACTCTCAAATCTTCTTCCCATTGCATCAGACACCTTTATATAATTTTTGAAAATATCAAGAACATAAAATTAGATTAAAAGTGGGCCTTTTAATTTTTAGTTTGTAACATATCATATATGGTGATGTGGTAGAAAAGAATGCTAAAATGATGTCAAATCAAAGCATGAGTAATTCTTCTTTTTGAAACTGAAGAGCCATGTCATCAGTCGCTATTTAATTTCTCTATTGGTGACATTATTCCTGGGAATTAACATCCACTGCCTTCAATATCAAAACAAAAATGAAAAATTGGATGCCCACGTTATTTTTTCTCTCGTCTCTATGAATGACAAGAACCCAACAAGAGTGCCCCGCCGACATGGAGACACCAAACATAATACATAATGTTTTCATCCACTTGAATATGTGCTTACTGCGCATAAATTTCCAAAATGGGACTTGGGTGGGAAAAGCTAAGTCTTTCCTCTTGTGGGAAATTAATAATGCCATGATCCATCCCTCGACTCCCTAAAATCTCCAACCCGACTTAAACATCAAATGAGGAAAATTAAAAATCTTGTTTGATTTGTGTGTGATAAGCTTTGCATAGATTGTTAGTATGTAGATTGATATTTTAAAATATTATTAAAAAATATTTTATAATAATATATAATAATTAATAGGGGCAGAGGATCTAGTTCAATTGGGTAAAGCATCTTGTTACAAAGAGGTCACAAGTTATAGTCTCTCCTCCATCCCTATGGTAGTGGAGGGCATGTTGCACCGTGGATCATGTGAAAAAAGTTTACCAGATGCACTGCAGTTTATGGAGGCCTACCTGAGTTTACCAAGGACACTGCATTTATAGGGGCTACCCAATTCTTGTAGTCTAAAATAAATAACAATTAATATTTTATAAAATAATTTACTTTCACAAATTTAAGAATTAAATTTTCAATTATGTTTTATCCCATTCATATTTTTCTATGTAAACATATCACACACTTACATTTCACAATAGTTCCAATGTTCCAAAAATCGTTTAATAGACTTGCCCATATTAAACAGTAATATCTAAATAAATAAACTGAAAGCTTAACCAGCTGATGGCATTTTTGACTTCAAACAATGGCTTGCATGGGCTGTATAATTGATATATTGAAAATGTTTCGGGAGATGTGGAAAAAAATCCGTTGTTGTTTAAGTCTTTGATGATCCATTTAGGTCTTGTTGAATAAAAAATCTAGAAAAAGTTGTGCCGCGAGAATGGCATTCAACTTTTTAAGTGCTGTGGCCCGCCACGCAATGCATTTTGTCCCCCAATACTATGAGGGTAATCTCTTCACAGAATGTTTTAATCTTTTTGGCTGCCTATAAATACCCATGCAACAATCTAATTCAATCATGGCAGCGGGGATAAGAGGAAAAAACGCTCATTCCTTTCAGAAGCCGGAGTTTGGCACGATCCAATGAGCATGTTTATCACTAGTTGATATAAATGCTATTGCGTCGTGCCAAGCTGCGTGCAACTGAAAGTAGTTTGCAACATGATCTAAGGAAACGTAACGTTAGAACTCAGCATAACCAGCACAGGTGGTTTTGAATAAACTACTACACATAGTGGATGGTTTTAGTTTATACCATATATGTGTGTTTTTTCTCATTTCTAAGAGTTCTCTTAAAGACTGGTGAAGTTTATCAAAATTTCTAAGAGTTCTATTTAATCCTCGTGAAGTTATCTAGCTTTTGATAGAGAATAGAATGTTGATTTCTTGTCTGCTATTTTTATGGAAGTTTCTTTTCGGCAGATATGCATTATCCTCACTGATATCTATATTCCCTCTTTATTAAAATGCAGATTGCATTGTGGGATTTACACCTTGATGCTACAATGTGCAAGAAGATGGATCATAGGTAAATACCCATGAAGTAGCCTAAAAAATGAATGGTAAGCAAAAGAAGTGATATTGTACGCCTTTTCTCTTGTTTCTCTTAAATGATAAGGGTATTTGCATCTACAGGTTAAGCTTTAAGAAAACTGGAGTTTTTCTATGTCGTTTCCAATTAGGGTTTGACCCCCAATAGTGATCGATCTTGTTCGCTCATCGACGATGAACATCCGCAGACTCCCACCGTTAAAAGAAAATACGGACTTGTGACAGTAATTTGGTCTAATTAGGTTAAGTAGAAGATCGTTAATGAGCTTGGTATGCGTTTTATATAAAAGATATATTCCACTTCTGGAAGAGGACAAAGTCTTGTGTACACTCATTTGGGAAGGTTGATGATTCGAATCTCTCATAGGTTAAGAATTCTTAGGCAAGAAGATAGGGATTGTTATAATAATTCATTATTCTATGGGTTTTTGTGATAGTTGTTTTTAAAAAAATTATATAATTTTTTCACATTGAAAAATTAATATCAATATAATTTGTTTTCATAATAATAATAATTCATAATCTTAGTTTAATAATATTGAAAACACAAATAGTTTTAAATGTTGTTCGAAAAATTTGAAATGTTAAAAAAAATTACTAAAATGACAAGTTAAGGTAAAATTTTCTCCTACCTCATATAGTGGGTTGCCTCTCCCCACATCCACACGTAGTTGGTTGATTCTAGGAAGCGTGAAGTTTTTTCTATGAGGCACTTTGTTGACAACTCTCAAGAAAAGGCAACAAACTCCTCACAATAAACTGTGAAAATTACCCTTACATGGGCCCACCTAGGACATATATAGGCCATTTTTCCCCATTTTTTGTGGCGAAAGTGTCCCTCCCATCCTTTCTATTTTCACCCTACCTAACTAGGGGAAAAACTAAAAGGGGGCATATACTTAATTCCTTATCAAATTTTTCTTTCGATTCACCAAAATTTTCTTAAGCATTCTTCTCACTGTGGTGGCTTCTTTCAATTTTGAACTAACCCAATTTTGAGTTTTGAAAAATGAAACTTTAGTCAAGAATTGTAGTTTCTCACTGAGCTCAAACGTTAGGGGCATCACCAATATCTACCCGCTCAAACTTTGTGGCCTCTACAATATCCCTTTTCACAAAAATATATAAAATTTTCAAAATTTCAAAATTTCAAATTTGGTGTTTGTGTCTTAACTACTTTAGTGTGGTTGATTTTTGTCAAAAATTTAGCTCACTAAAGTGGGGGTAAAATATAGTTTCATAAAATTACACCTCGTGGCAATTTTATACTTATGCATCTAGCCCATCACATTAATGACAAAAACCTATAAGTCAGAATTTCATGATTCCAACTTCATAGGTGACAATAATGAAGCACTAGATATCTTATTCTTGTAAAGTTTTGAGTAGGAAATTTGTGCAACATGTGGACATCCCTGCAACACACTAGTGTCCTTGAAACTTTTGATATTCAAATGAGAATATTTTGTGCCTTTTGCCAATGACACACGTCATTGTGGTAGAAACACAAATGTAACGACTCTTCCCGCACACGTAGCCTCACAAAAGTCTATTTTTCAGTATCATTCTCATTCATTCTTGTGTTCTCTCATTCGATCTCTTTATCTCTCTCTCTCTCTCATTCTATTCTATTTTTCTCCATTCTTTCTTGCTCTCTCTCACTTGCATAGTGAAGCTTTGAAATATTTCTCTCAAGCAATAGTCAAAGGCTCTCTTGCACATAAGATTATCACATCTATCAAGCCAAGAGGGAAGCCACAGGCTATTACTAAGACTCTCTTATCTCTTTGTCTTTTGTATTTAATATTATCTATTTGATAATGTGTATTATATTCATGATAGGGGTTCTCCTCCATTGTCAAGTTTGTTTCTATCACATGTCTTTATATTTAATATCATTTTTTCCATTTCTATCTATCTAGCTATCTATGAAGGTGAAAATACCAAAATATGGGTTTGATTGAGGAAAGCCCCAAAATATCCCCAAAATTTTCGTATTTTGTTTTGTGTGTAGATATATGGATTTGGTAAGTTGGATGTTGAAGATTTAAGGATGTATTCTCTATTTTATCAAAGATGACAGTGTAGGGCACAAACATCCTCATGACTTGTTGTCATCTATAGCCGAGGCTTAGTCCTCTTGGTGGTAAAACTTGTATCTTCTTCTCTTTCCATTATATATACTAGAGATTCTGATTCTACCATATATTTCTGTAATTAAGTAATTTTCATTTTCTTGCAATTAGTAGTTTAGTTTCTATTTGATTAAATTGTGCAAATATTCCTTTATTCTTTAACTTGTCACTTGAGCTTTATTCCTTGAGGCATCGGATCCTTTACACATTTGTAAGTATTGTATATTCACATTAGAAAGTAAGGAATTAAAAATCATTTTTCTTGACAAAAAGGACAAATTTAAAACTTTATTTTAAGTATTTCAATAATATATCAAATTTGTTATTAGTTTTTTTCATAATTTTCCTTTTAGAAACATTCATGTGTCAAGTGGATTGAACCTATTAAGCTCCTTTTGAATGTTTAAAAACCCTAATTCATGCATTTATGTACTTCTCATAGAAAAATTAGGGAATCTTAAATTTTCTGACTTATGCCAGATTTGAAATCCATTTTCTTATAGTTTGAGATCTACAAATATTGTTTCATCTGTTTATACCTTTAAAACCTTAAAATTTTGCATTTCTATTCTAGGGTACCCATGCCCCTATCTTGCTAGTTTTGACCCAAATTTTAGTAACAATGTAATCTTTGTAGCTTCTATTTTGATCTTATGTTTATCTCTAATAATCTATCCTATACCAGTTGAATTATGTCATTTTTGATCAATTTACCTTATAAATAAAAACATAAAAAACTATTCATTTGTAAATTGGCGTTTTACCATGATTTAAAAAAAAAATGTTATATCTTTAACATCTTGGGAAAAGTAAGATTATTTGATCATGTTAAATCTCTTCTAGAGGACTTTCATGCATTTGATGAGCCTTTTAGTAGTGATGATTTTGATATGCTTTATGAAGTGCTTGATGACTTCATCTTGACAAAATAATGATTTAAGACTCCTATAACCTCTATATATCAAATATTAATTAACACAATAGAATTAGAAAAGTAGGAACTTATTATCCATCCTCATTTCGATATTCCTCAACCACAAACTAAACATATTCTCATTATTTGAGGTGTTTCAAAATAACCTAAACATCTTGGTCACATCTTAAAATTTGAAAAACAACTTACTCAAAACAAATATATA
Source organism: Sequoia sempervirens (assembly GCA_007258455.2). Classification (NCBI taxonomy): domain Eukaryota; kingdom Viridiplantae; phylum Streptophyta; class Pinopsida; order Cupressales; family Cupressaceae; genus Sequoia; species Sequoia sempervirens. The sequence continues at coordinate 112,610,852 of VDFB02086081.1, forward strand.
CACCAAAATGTATCACATAGACCACATTATCATACATACAATACTCAAAATAATAAAAATGTTAAACAAACACTAGTTGTTCTCACTTTAATTCTCTTTCACTAACCTATTCCTCACCCCACACCTCATCTTCCTTAGCATATTAATTAAGGATATGATCTTGTTGTGCACCTTCCTGGTACTTTGGCTAAGATCTCTCTTTGGGAATTAATACAAACTTCTCCTACATAACATGAAATGCTCCAAGAGGATTTAGAAAAGATTTTTGTACCACCTTCTATTAGATTTTACATGCATGAAACAAAATTAGATATTATATTCCATTAAAGTGAGTTACCTTCTCCTAAGATTCAAATACAACATTTCTCTCCCATTATTTTTTTCATCTTCAACCAACATGAAATAAAGTGTACTATAATCAATAATGGATCAAGTCTTACTATTTATAGCATTGATATGTTGCATAATATTGGTGTAGATGTGTCCCTCATTAAACTTGATTCTCTCTCTATTTGTTTCTTTGATAATATCAATAGGAAATCATTAGAAAAAATAACATTACTAGTTAAGGTAGAACCCTTGATTTTTCCTACCCTTATCTATTTTATGAATGAATCTCTCTTATATAATCTTCTTCTTGGTAGAAAACGGATTCACACCATCAGGAAGTCATGTTTACTCTTCATTTTACAATGAAGTTCTTATATACTAACAAGGTCTATACAGTTAAAGGGGATTCAAATCTAGAAATTTGTTTACAAGTTGTAGCCAAATATCACCCTCCTATTTCTAAATATCTTAGTACTTTAATTCCATCTTCAAAATTTGAACATTACCTTTCAATAATAATAATAAATCACCTACAAATGAGCTCTTTGGTGATGATTGGGGTTCATTGGATTTTATGACTTATTTCATTATAGAGTATTAAATATCACCATCAAAGCCTAAAGATCCAAAGGTCGTTTCAGTGGTGTCCACACAATATTATACTTCTTTTTCTCAAACATCTAATCTCAATACTACAATTCCTTCTTCCAACAACAATAATGATTTGGATGACCCTTCACCTTTGAATACATATTTTTTGTTATGATTGGGGTTCATTAGATTTTATACCCACCTTTTTGGGAGAGTATAAAATCTCACATTCTAAACCTAAGGAATCTTTTGTTTTATTTGCACAATCTTCTAAAAAACTCAAATCTACTATTCTAACTCATTCTACACTAACAAATTCTCAAACACCATCATGCCATGATGTAAATGGGGGCTCTTTAGCTTTCATTCCTTGTGTGTTGGTTAAATCTAAGAATGACCCTCCTCCTCTTGAAATTTCAACACTCAACAAGGATATGCATTGTTACAAGAGAAAATCTTCACTTTCTAACCATACATCTCCTTATTCCAAGAATATTTAGATGACTTATCTTTTTCCATTTGATTTGGGGACACATTATGGGCTTGATTTCAAAATTATTTCTAAATTTGAATACAATGAAAGCATGTACTAATAATATAAGGTTCTTATGAAGCTTAAACCACACCTTTCTAAAAGGGGATTAGGTTTCCAACCTCCTCCTTCATCTATATATCATCCTCCATTTTCTAATGTATTTATTACTTCCTCTTGTGGGAAAGAAAGCCTTTCTTCATAGTAAAAAAGGATGGCTCCCTAATCCTCATATGTTATCCAAGAAAGAGCATATTTTATTGAAGATTCTCAAATCTCACTTGATTACTCTTCATCCTCCAATAGGTAATAAATTTCATAAACAAAATCATTAAAGTATTCATACTATGGATACCAACAAGTGCTTAGACATTCTACTAATGACTGTTAGGCCTTGAATAATAAAATTCAACAACTCATTAACTCTAGTACCATCAACCTTCCATTTGAAATATGATAAAATTTATTCTATAATTTCACTCTTCACTATGTGGTATTCATAGCTCCATGTGTTTTCTCATTTCCATTCATGGTGGTACAATCTTATGTGCAACTATACTTCATGAATGGTAGAAAAACAATAGTTTATAGCATGGTTGTCTTCACCTCTACACTTGGAGAGAAAGAATAACTATTTTTGGAGGTGCGCATTCCTCCCTAATGATCCCCTCTCTTAATTATTCCCTCCTCTTTTCCTTAAAATATCAACATAGCAAGTATGCTAATATTTTAAGGGGGCATATCACCTGTATATTTTATACATCCATACATGTTTTCAAATCTCTTGATCTTTGACTTATTGATGTGTCCCCTCCATGGTGGTATTTTCCATAATTTCCCTGAAACATTAAACATTTATAAATTATATACAGTCACATAACATAAAATAACTTGATAGCTTGTGAATGTATGTATTTAACATAGACACCTAGCATAATGTAGCTTGCTAGATTGTGGATCCATGTATCTCATGAGCCACCTATCATAACAAAACTTTCTAGCCTATGTTCTTTATGCAATATTTGTTTATCATATCCATGAACACCTAGCATAACACAACTTACTAGCCTATGGTCCATGGAGGATTTTTAATGTGCATGACCCCTAGTGATAGAGAAAGCTAGTGCCAGAGTCATGTACCCTCCTTTATTTTTCTTTAGAATGTATCTATATGTTTATGCATTCAAAGGATGATTCTTGATATTGAGACAATTACATAATAAGGTATCCTTACCTTGCTAACTCAAATATTTAGTTTCACATAGTGTGTACTAACATTTTAATATATTATATGATTGTTATTTTTCTCTATGTTTACCTCAAGTGCATGTTTTTCTTGCTTCATGCATGTATCATGTATGGATCGTGAATTCCCCGTGTTCTTCATGTGTTTTACATGTTTTCTATGTGTATTCCTTATATTCTTCATGTCTTCCTTATGTATGCTTTGTGTATTTTTAATGTGTACTAACATTGTAATATATTATGATTGTTAGGTTTCTCCATGTTTACCTCAAGTGCATTTTTTCCTTGCTTCATGCATGTATCATGTATGCCTCATGAATTCCCCTTGTGCTTCATGTGTTTTACATGGTTTCTATGCGTATTCCTTATATTCTTCATCTCTTCCTTATGTATGCTTTGTGTATTTTTTTATATGCACTCCATTTTTGCGTAATGTACATTGTATTTATGATAAAATTATGCCTTATCTTGCCTCTAATAGATCTACTTTATTTTTGTGACATGTTTTGCTAGGAATTGTAGGTAGGAATAGAGGGATCTAATTACCAATTATAGACAGGTTTTATTACACAATAGAGATAGAATAGAGGAATGAAATAATTCATAGAATAGAGAAAGACAACAAATTTTTTAATGTGGTTCATTCAATTATTGGGCTACATCTATAAAAAATAGCCCTTTTATTAATTAGCTTCTAGAAAATACATATTATAATAAATTGTAGTAACAAATGCAATGTGCAACAATTAATATAAATGGATTCACAACTCTATTTTCCCACACATAGTGCTATATGCACCCATCTCAATAACCTATGATAAAAAAATCTATCACATCCACATGAATTTTAAAACTATCTTCCACATATTTTCCCTACCATAATTATCATGTGACTTGGGATTCTCATGTTGTTCAACTCATGTCTGTTGGAATTTAAATCATAACAATAAACTATTTATTGTGCATGTTTTGCACACACGCCCCGCTATAGGCAAGGACCCCCTTTTTTTTTGCTCCCGACAGGTTGCTTTGCTCCTGTCTTGTTTTGTGTGCCCCATATCCAAGCCCAAATTGGTCATGTGCCATCAAACGATCAAATTCCCCTACCCAAATTCACTTACTTGGAGTATTCAAATCTGCGGAGAAATAAAGTCCCCCATCCCCTTTCTGCCTTTTGTATTACTTTGGCTATTTCAGAAACATTTGTGGACCCCCTTCGCTCCCATTTCCACATTTTTGACTTTGGGGGAAATCTTTTTGGATCCGGGATGTGTTTGAAGTGTGTAAATGAACAACCAAGGTTTCGTCAATGTTCCGTTAAGTTTCGATGGTTTCAGAATTTTCCCTCCGGAATTCCCTTCCTCCTTGGCTGTTTGGAAACATCTGTGGACCCCTGTCACTCCCGTTTCCACATTTTTGACTTTGGGGGCAATCTTTTTGGATTCGGGATGTGTTTGAAGTACATAAATGAACTGCCAAGGTTTTGTCAATGTTCCGTTAGGTTTCGATGGTTTCAGAAATTTCCCTTCAGAATTCCCTTCCTCCTTGGCTATTTGGAAACATCCGCAGGCCCCCGTCGTCCCGTTTCCTCAATTTTGACTTTGACTTTGGGGGTAACCTTTTTTGGATCCGGGATGTGTTTGAAGTGCGTAAATGAACTGCCAAGGTTTCGTCAATGTTTCGTTAAGTTTCGATGGTTTCAGAACTTTTCCTCTAGAATTTCGTTCCTCCTTGGCTGTTTGGAAACATCCACAGACCCTCGTCGCTCCCGTTTCCACAATTTTGACTTTTGGGGCAACCTTTTTTGGATTTGGGATGTGTTTGAAGTGCATAAATGAACTGCCAAGGTTTCGTCAACATTTTGTTAAGTTTCGATGGTTTCATAACTTTGCCTCCCGAATTCCCTTCCTCCTTGGCTATTTGGAAACATCTATGGACCCCTGTAGCTCCCGTTTCCTCAATTTTGACTTTGGGGACAACCTTTTTTGAATCCGGGATGTATTTGAAGTGCGTAAATAAACTGCCAAGGTTTCGTCAACGTTTTGTTAAGTTTTGATGGTTTCAAAACTGTGCCTCTGGAATTCCCTTCCTCCTTGGCTATTTGGAAACATTCGTGGACCCCCGTTGCTCCCGTTTCCTCAATTTTGACTTTGGGGGCAACCTTTTTTGGATTCAGGATGTGTTTGAAGTGCGTAAATGAATTGCCAAGGTTTTGTCAATGTTTCGTTAAGTTTCGATGGTTTCAGATTTTTGCCTCTGGAATTCCCTTCCTCCTTGGCTGTTTGGAAATGTCCGTGGACCCCCGTCGCTCCCATTTCCTCAATTCTGACTTTGGGGGCAACCTTTTTTGGATTCGGGATGTGTTTGAAGTGCGTAAATGAACTGCCAAGGTTTTGTCAACGTTCCATTAAGGTTCGATGGTTTCAGAACTTTTCCTCCGGAATTCCCTTCCTCCTTGGCTATTTGGAAACATCCATGGACCCCTGTCACTCCCGTTTCCTCAATTTTGACTTTGGGGGTAACCTTTTTTGGATCCGAGATGTGTTGGAAGTGCATAAGTGAACTGCCAAGGTGTCGTCAAAGTTTGGTTAAGTTTTGGTGGTTTCAGAGCTTTGTCCCCCTTTTGCTGTTTTGGAACATCGGTTGGCCCAGGGCGACCCGCCCTCCGAAACCAGGCCCCTCCATGGCTATTTCTGGAGCTCCACCTCTCCATGGCCATTTTTGAACATTCGACAGCCACCTCCCTTCCAGCCTCCGGAGCCCAGCCCCTCTGTGGCCGTTTCTGGGGCTTCGCCTCTCCATGGCTGTTTGGAACATCCAGCGGCCACCTCCCTTCTGGCATCTGGAGCCCGGCCCCTCTGTGGCCGTTTCAAGGGCTCTGCCTCTCCATGGCAATTTGGAACATTTGACGGCCACCTCCCTTCTGGCCTCCAGAGCCTGGCTCCTCCGTGGCCATTTCCGGGGCTCTGCCTCTCCATGGCCATTTTTGAACATCCGACGACAACCTCCCTTCCAGCCTCCAGAGCCCGGCCCCTCCGTGGCAGTTTTTGGGGCTCCACCTCTTCATGGTTGTTTGGAACATCCGGCGGCCATCTCCCTTTTGGTCTTCGGAGCTTGGCCCCTTCGTGGCTATTTCTGGGGCTCTACCTCTCCATGGCCATTTGGAACATCCGGTGGCCACCTCCCTTCCAGCCTCTAGAGACCGTCCCCTTCGTGGCTGTTTGGAACATCCGGCGGCCACCTCCCTTCTTCCCTTCGGAGCCCGGCCCCTCCGTGGGCGTTTCCGGGGCTCTGCCTCTCCGTGGCCATTTTTGAACATCCGGCGGCCATCTCCTTCCCGGCCTCTGGAGCCCGACCCCTCCATGGCCGTTTCCGGGGCTCCGCCTCTTCATGGCCGTTTTGAACATCCGGGAGCCTACCTCCTTCCTGGCTATTTTGAACATCCAGGAGCCTCCCTCCTTCTCGGCTATTTTGAACATCCGAGAGCCTGCCTCCTTCCCGGCTGTTTTGAACATCCGAGAGCCTGCCTTCTTCCGGACTATTTTGGCTTCCGTCTGCTGTTTGCCTTCTGGCTTTCTTCCTCCATCTTTTCACCCTCTGGCACTCGCACCCTTGAAGCATGCATTAATGTTTATGGCCCAAATGAGCTCCAAATATGAATATCATGATATTTTGATGATGCATGGATAGATCTAACAGGGAATTTGTAGTTTTGACTGACATTTTCCTTAACTCATGTATAAATGGACTTACGACACTTCGTGTTTGCAAGAGTCAAGAAGCCTTCCGTAGGTCTATCGAAGAGGCCCATTGAGGGAGTTGTCCTACCCTTTTCCAGATGATGATGATTTCTAAAGAGGTTTCTGCCCGAATCAGGGGCCACCAATCCATTGATGCTAATCGTTGATGGGCTCGTTTGATCAAAGGAAGAACACTGCAAGCACATCAAGCAAAAGACAACTTTCAGACAGTTTTTGCTATAGTGAAAAGGGCAATTAGCTAAATGACGAAATTGCTATAGTGACTAGCACTAGATGACAAAACAGAGAAAAGACAAGGAATGCATTTTAAAATTGCTAGATAATGAGGGGTAGGTGAAACCCTAATGTAATTGAATCTGATCCACTCATTGTAATTGATCCTAGCCATTCATTTGGGCTTTGGAAAACTATAAATAGGGGCTTGCCCCTTATTTGTAAGGGTTGGAGAGCTGTTGTAAAAAGCATTTTGTATCAATAGAAGATAGGATTGCATGAATTTATGAATGTTCTCTTTGATTTTGCTCATCTTGCATGCATGGTTCTACTTCCATGTTAGTTTTAGTATTAGTTTCCTGAATGGCTGTCATGATGGTGTTGTTGTTATAGTATTTGATGAGCTTCCAGCTCATACTTTTAGCACTTGTTGAAGACAAGCTGCTGTGCAAAGTTAGCCTGGGCTTTTTTATTCCATTGCTGCAACTTAGTTCGATTGCATGTTCATGATGTGCATGTGCAATTTGAAAATCAACAGACCTTAGGAGATTGCACTAGTTTTGTGTAGCTGTAGGTTTCTCTTGGTCAAGCAGAAACTCAGTTTAGGAGGCCTGTCTACTTTAGTAGCCACCATTGTTACTATTCATTCGTAGCTTAGGATTAGAATAGCTTTCTTAACCCTTCTCCTTTTTCTATTTCTTTTAATCCTTGGTTAGAGTAGGATCCAAAGCATCACCATGAAGCCAAATCAGATGAACTTGATGAGTTTCAACTTGCTATTTTGAGTGGATAGCCACTATTCATTCACTTTCAGCACTTTGAAACTGCATTTGCAAACCCAACTTCCATGCTTTGTAACTCATCCGTAAGACCGCCTTGTGATTCCAGCAAATCACATAAAACAACTGAGATATTCCAAGCACTGTCAAGACCTGACATTAGAGACCTTGGGATAGTGTTCTGCAATTTGATTGTGGAATATTGTCTTTCAAGAGAGGTAGTGCACCTACACACTGCCTATGTTGAAAAGTGCATAAAAAACACATCAACATAACTGATGCTAGAAGGTGGGCATGACAAGTTGAGGCTAGAAAGTTGAAAGTTGGGAATCGAAAATAGCACTTTCAAAGAAAAAATATGAGATAGGGAGATCTCTTTTGAAGGAAAAAGAAGCTAAGTCAAAATGGAGCAGCATGCACAAATTGACATCACTCAGTTACATGCACATTTCAATAAGAGAGTCAATAAGCTATTGCAGCAATTTGTGTTGGCAGACAGATGTCAAATCCATTGCACTCATAGGCACAATGAGTTGGGGTGTCTCACATTCTTGAGTAGAATTGAAAGGGTATTGCAGGGAGAAATTCCCTTTTGAGAAATTTATCAGCCTTTAGCCCTTGCAGACTCAGAGGAAGAATTGACAACCATGGCAACCAAGGCATTTAAGGAGCTGATCCAAGAATATTTAAGCAGCAAGGATGGACTGAGATTGGAGGAAGTACTAATGGAAAGTTGGTGTAGATTTCACAATGCACCACATTCAGAATTTATGTGTCCATCATGTGACAACATCATTGCTCAAGCTAAGGGTTGTTCGAACAAGTTTGAGCAGCCAACTTCCAATGAAGAGAAGTTATCCCATGAGGCATAAGAGTTGTCAATAGCTAGAGGACAACAAAGTAAGGATGAACCAAGAAATTTGATACAAGTTGATGTTGGAGCAACAAACATTAAAGTTGAAAACTAGGAGGAAGAGGCAGATTTTACTAGGACAGCAAGGTGCCTTGGTGAAAATCTGATTGACTTTAATTTAGAAGGCCTTCCCTCCACCAATCAAGGGTAGACCTCCACTCTAGAAGAAGAGCAATTGGTAGGTGATGATGAACCAATGAAGTCTGCAGTCATGGATGCTGGGACAACCAATGAAGATGCTAAAGATCAGGAAGAAGAGGAGGCTAAAAGCCTTGGGGCAACAGAAAGAGATGGTAAAAGCATAAGAAAAATCAGGTCGAAAGACCTCTCCATCTACAATGATAGCTATCGAGAATCTAAAAATGCAGATTTGGAGTGGGAGCAACCACTCGCTACGGCTGTCTACCATCAAAATTCTTTTTCAAGTGATGATGAGGACTCAATAGCGGAAAGATATGGCCAGGTCATCTCCAGATTAGCAAAGGATTGGTCAGAGCTAAAATACCAAGTGGATTTGGAAGTTCTACTATTGCCAAATTGGTGTAGACTTCATGATTCATCACACTCTGAATTTGCATGCGGACTGTGCCAAGAAGTCATCAAGCAAGTCAAACAACAAGCAAGGCAACCAAGTACCTAACTTCCTCTACTTGCTGCCCATATCGAAAAAGAAGACGAGAAGTCTGAATCAAGTGATGGCTTGATTGAAGGTGGACCTCAAGAGGATGTTGGGGCAGCAATAGAAGGACAGCAATATAGTCTCAGACTTTTGAGCGATGAAGTAGATCAAGCAGGAATGTTGTCCACCAGTCACCAAGAAGTTCTCCCTTTTGAAGAGTAGTTGTGTACCATGGACAATGGGTATTTTAGCGATTCTTTGGAGGGAAATTGTGTAGTAGACTTTGGTCCCCTTGATGAGGTGCCATCAATTGAATTCTTTCCATTGGGAGCTGCACTACAGAGGTATGCTCATGCCGAGGAATAGCACATCTCAGAAGACAGTAGCGATGAATACATACTCCTTGAGCCCCCAAACAGTGATGCACTAGAGTTTCCAAATTGGGAGAGGAGCTCCTTCTCCATTTACAGTGATAGTGAGCAAGAGGAAATGAGTGAATGTCATGATGAGATGCATGAACAACAAAAAGAAGAAGACAAAAGCAGAGGTGCTGAGATAGCTGCTAATAGAGATCAAGCACTTGACCAACTACGAAATGCAACTTGGATCCCTTTTGCCATGATCACTATTGATCCTCCCTCATATTCAGATCACTACAATAGGATAGATTCGTGTATGTCATCATCCCATGACACTGAGAATCACAAAAATAAGGCTCACACCTGGGAAAGGAGATGGGATAGCATGCTGCCCCTTGAAGACAACAATCAAGAAGAGGTTTTGGCAATGGAAACCCAGGCAGAAGAGGTGTACTTCCTCGAGGAACAACTAGTGGAGGTTGTGGGTCCCATTGGTAGATTGAAAGATTTGTTTGCTGCCCCATCCTCCCAACCTTATGCACATTTAATGTCCAAAGTGATGCACCCTCCACCGCGCCCGCCCGAGGTTGCCAATGCAACAATCAATGATGTTGTGCTTGCTCTTGACTGTCCAATGCTACCACCTCCGTGTGATGACATCCAGGTTTTATCCTTCTTTGCCCCTATTATTTCTCATAATTGCACTTATTATTTTGATTATGGGAACGAGGGAAAATGAACATGTTTGTGGATTAACCATGGGTTCAATGAGCCTCCTCAATTGCTTATTTTTCATGATGATGTGGTTGAACTTGAGTGCTGCAACATTGAATTTCTTTTTTCAGAATATAAAGACAAGTTCGCATGATTAAGAATGATAACGATTTCCTGTTTGCTCATGCATGCATTATGAAATCCAATGAATGTTAATGTTGGTTTGTCGTGCCTGAACATAGTGCTTTGTAAATATCTTTGTACATAGCTTGTTTTTGAGTAGTATAGGCTTCCTGTAAATACTCCGCTTTCTTGCTTTCCTTAGGTTAGTTGGTTTGTGTAGGTTGTTTTCTTTTTGTTTGCTTTCACTTTGTTGTTGCTTTGCTCGGGGTCCCTTTGATTTTAGCTGGGCACATCTGTGCGTACAACAACCATACTTATTGCCTGGGGTTGTTCTACATATTTCTTTGTAAAACTCTAATCAAGTCTTCAGAGTGGATGGTGAAGGTCTTCTGTTAGTGTCAAGTGATTTGGGTGTTTAATTCGAAGAGGATAAGTTGTTGGTTTAGTTTGACTTTGACATATTTTGAAATCTTATAACTCTTACACATCTTAAGATTTCGACGGTCACTATAGGGCCTTTTGTGAAGTCTAGTTAAGTGAAAAATCTAAAATTCTACTCCAGCGCCATTGTGATTCTCAGCCCTGAGCACAAGCTTCAATGCTTGCGGGTTGAAATAAAAGAGCTGAAAAGAGAAAAGAAATAAATAAAGAAAACATTGAAAATTAAAAAAAAGAGAAAATTCAACTTTTCAGGGGTATCCGAGCAACTCTACTAGGGCTATGGACACCCGGGGAAGTAGAGCAATGTTCGAGAATCACAAATACAACCCTCGGGTATATGGACTGGACCGCGAGGCAATGTCCGATGCTTTTGGAGTTAGAATAAACTATGTAGCTTAACTTGATGGAGCTTGGGTTGCTGTAGCAACCGAAGGATGGGAATTAATGCAATTGCACACACTTGGATTTTCAGCATACTAAAGGTTGGGTTGGCTAGTGGTTTTGATCCTTTGATTGGGCATCTGGTTTGTTTTCCTAGCGAGAAGGTCGAAACCGAGATTCTGGGTTCATGATTCCAGTTTGTCATCAAAATGCTCTAGAGTATTTCCCCAGTGAGTCGCCATTTGTTGTGCATGTTTTGCACACACACCTCGCCGTAGGCATGGACCCCCTTTTTTCTACTCCCGAAAGGTTGCTTTGCTCCTGTCTTGTTTTGCATGCCCCATATCCAAGCCCAAATTGGTCATGTGCCATCAAACGATCAAATTCACCTACCCAAATTCACCTGCTTGGGGTATTCAAATCCGTGGAGAAATAAAGTCCTCCATCCCCTTTCTACCTTTTGTCTTGCTTTGGCTATTTCAGAAACATCTATGGACCCCCTTCGCTCCCGTTTCCACATTTTTGACTTTGAGGGCAATCTTTTTTGGATCCAGGATGTGTTTAAAGTGTGTAAATGAACAGCCAAGGTTTTGTCAACATTTTGTTAAGTTTTTTGATGGTTTTGAAATTTTCCCTCCAGAATTCCCTTCCTCAGCTATTTGGAAACATCCATGGACCCCCATCGCTCCCATTTCCACATTTTTGACTTTGGGGGCAATCTTTTTTGGATTTGGGATGTGTTTGAAGTATGTAAATGAGCTGCCAAGGTTTTGTCAACGTTCCGTTAAGTATCGATGGTTTCAGAACTTTCCCTCTGGAATTTGCTTCCTCCTTGGCTGTTTGGAAACATCCGCGGGCCCCCGTCACTCCCGTTTCCTCAATTTTGACTTTGGGGCAACCTTTTTTGGATTTGGGATGTGTTTGAAATGTGTAAATAAACTACCAAGGTTTCGGCAATGTTTCATTAAGTTTCGATGGTTTCAGAACTTTGCCTCCATAATTCCCTTCCTTGGCTGTTTGGAAACATCCACAGACCCTCGTCACTCTCGTTTTCACAATTTTGACTTTGGGGGCAACCTTTTTTGGATCCGGGATGTGTTTGAAGTGCGTAAATGAACTGCCAAGGTTTTGTCAATGTTTCGTTAAGTTTCAGAACTTTGCCTCTGGAATTCCCTTCCTCCTTGGCTCTTTGGAAACATCTGTGGACCCCCATCGCTCCCGTTTCCTCAATTTTGACTTCGGGGGCAACCTTTTTTGGATCCGGGAAGTATTTGAAGTGTGTAAATAAACTGCCAAGGTTTTGTCAACATTTCGTTAAGTTTTGATGGTTTCGAAACTTTGCCTCTGGAATTCCTTTCCTCCTTGGCTGTTTGGAAACATTCGTGGACCCTCGTCGCTCCCGTTTCCTCAATTTTGACTTTGGGGGAAATCTTTTTTGAATTCGAGATGTGTTTGAAGTGCGTAAATGAACTGCCAAGGTTTCATCAACATTTTGTTAAGTTTCAATGGTTTCAGAACTTTGCCTCTGAAATTCCCTTCCTCCTTGGCTATTTGGAAACATCCGTAGACCCCCGTCACTCCCGTTTCCTCAATTTTCACTTTGGGGATAACCTTTTTTTGGATCCAGGATGTGTTTGAAGTGTGTAAATGAACTGCCAAGGTTTCGTCAACGTTTCGTTAAGTTTCGATGGTTTCAAAACTTTGCCTCCAAAATTCCCTTCCTCCTTAGCTGTTTGGAAACATCTGTGGACCCCCGTCGCTCCCGTTTCCTCAATTTTGACTTTGGGGGCAACCTTTTTTGGATCTCGGATGTGTTTGAAGTGCGTAAAGGAACTGCAAAGGTTTTGTCAATGTTTTGTTAAGTCTCGATGGTTTCGAAACTTTGCCTCCGGAATTCCCTTCCTCCTTGGCTGTTTGGAAACATCCGGGGACCCCCGTCGCTCCCGATTCCTCAATTTTGACTTTGGGGGCAACCTTTTTTGGATCCCGCATGTGTTTAAAGTGCGTAAATGAACTGCCAAGGTTTCGTCAATGTTTTGTTAAGTTTCGATGGTTTCAGAACTTTGCCTACTGAATTCCCATCCTCCTTGGCTATTTGGAAACATCCATGAACCCCTGTCGCTCCCGTTTCCTCAATTTTGACTTTGGGGGCAACCTTTTTTGGTTCTGAGATGTGTTTGAAGTGTATAAATGAACTGCCAAGGTTTTGTCAAAGTTTGGTTAAGTTTTGGTGGTTCCGGAGCTTTGTCCCCCTTTTGCTATTTTTGGAACATCAGTTGGCCCAGGGTGACCCGCCCTTCAGAGCCCGGCCCCTCTGTGGCCATTTCCAGAGCTCCGCCTCTCTGTGGCCATTTTTGAACATCTGGTGGCCACCTCCCTTCTGGCCTCCGGAGTCCGGCCCCTCCGTGACCGTTTCCAGGGCTTTGCCTCTCCATGGCTGTTTGGAACATCCGATGGCCACCTCCCTTTTGGCCTCTGGAGCCCGGCCGCTCCGTGGCCGTTTTCGGGGCTCTGTTTCTCCATGGTCATTTTTGAAAGTACGGCGGCCACCTCCCTTCCAGCCTCTGGAGCTCGGACCCTTCGTGGCTATTTCCGAGGCTCTGCCTCTCCATGGTCGTTTGGAACATCCGGCGAGCACCTCCCTTCCGGCCTATGGAGCCTGGCCCCTCCGTGGTCATTTCTAGGGCTCTGCCTCTCCGTGGCCGCCTGGAACATCTGGCGGTGACCTCCCTTCTGGCCTCCTCCCTTCTGGCCTCCAGATCCCTGCTCCTCTGTGACCGTTTCTAGGGCTCTGCCTCTTCGTGGCCGTTTGGAACATCCGGTGGCCACCTCCCTTCTGGCCTCTTGAGCCTGGCCCCTTCGTGGCTGGTTTTGGGGCTCTGCCTCTCTGTGGTCATTTTTGAACATCTGGCGGCCACCTCCCTTCTAGCCTCCGAAGCCCGGTCCCTCCATGGCTATTTCTGGGGCTTCACCTCTCCATGGCTGTTTGGAACATCCACCGGCCACCTCCCTTCCAGCCTCCGAAGCTCGGCCCCTCCATGGTCGTTTACGTGGCTCCGCCTCTCTGTGGCTGCTTGGAACATCTGGTGGCCACCTCCCTTCCGGCCTCCGGATCCCTGCCCCTCCGTGGCCATTTCTAGGGCTCCGCCTCTCTATGGCCATCTAGAACATCCAGCGACCAGCTTACTTCCGGCCTCCGGAGCTCGGCCCGTCCATAGCCGTTTCCAGGGCTCCGCCTCTCCATGGCCTTTTTTGAACATCCGCCAGCCATCTCCTTCCTGGCCTCCGGAGCCCGACCCCTTCGTGGCCGTTTCCGGGGCTCCACCTCTCCATGGCCATTTTGAACATCTAGGATCCTACCTCCTTCTCAGGTGTTTTGAACATCTAGGAGCCTCCCTCCTTCCTGGCTGTTTTCAACATCTGGGAGCCTACCTCCTTCCCGGCTGTTTTGAACATCCGAGAGCCTGCCTTTTTCTCGGCTATTTTGGCTTCCATCTGCTGTCTGCCTTCTAGCTTTCTTCCACCGTCTTTTCACCCTCTGGCGCTCACACCCTTGAAGTACCCATTAATGTTTATGGCCCAAATGAGCTCCAAATATGAATATCATGATATTTTGATGATGCATGGATAGATCTAATAGGGAATTTGTAGGTTTGACTGACATTTTCCTTAACTCATGTATAAATGCACTTACGACACTTCGTGTTTGCAAGAGTTGTTTGCAAGAGTTAAGAAGCATTTCATAGGTCTATCAAAGAGGCCCATTGAGGGAGTTGTCCTACATTTTTCTAGATGATGATGATTTCTAAGGAGATTTCTGCCCAAATTAGGGGCCACCAATCCATTGATTCTAATCATCGACAGGCTCGTTTGATCAAAGGAAGAACACTGCAAGCACATCAAGCAAAAGATAGCTTTCAGACAGTTTTTGCTACAGTGAAAAGGGCAATATGCTCAATGACGGAAATGCTACAATGACTGGCACTAGATGACAAAATAGAGAAAATACAAGGAATATATTTTAAAATTGCTAGATAATGAGGGGTAGGTGAAGCCCTAATGTAATGGAATCTGATCCACTCATTGTAATTGATCCTAGCCATTCATTTGGGCTTTGGAAAACTATAAATAGGGGCTTGCCCCTTATTTGTAAGGGTTGGAGAGCTGTTGTAAAAAGTATTTTGCATCAATAGAAGATAGCATTGTATGAGTTTATGAATGTTCTCTTTGATTTTGCTCATCTTGCATGCATGGTTCTACTTCCATGTTAGTTTTAGTATTAGTTTCCTGAATGGCTGTCATGATGGTGTTGTTGTTGTAGTATTTGATGAGCTTCCAACCCATACTTTTAGCACTTGTTGATGACAAGCTGCTGTACAAAGTTAGCCCGGGCTTCTTTATTCCATTGCTGCAACTTAGTTTGATTGCATGTTCATGATGTGCATGTGCAATTTGAAAATCAGCAGACCTTAGGAGGTTGCACTGGTTTTGTGTAGCTATAGGTTTCTCTTGGTCAAGCAAAAACTCAATTTAGGAAGCCTGTCTACTTTAGCAGCCACCATTGTTACTGTTCATTCGTAGCTTAGGATTAGAATAGCTTTCTTAACCCTTCTCCTTTTGTTGTTTCTTTTAATCCTTGGTTAGAGTAGGATCCAAAGCATCACCATGAAGCCAAATCAGATGAACTTGATGAGTTTCAACTTGCTATTTTGAGTGGACAGCCATTGTTCATTCACTTTCAGTGCTTTGAAACTGCATTTGCAAACCCAACTTCCATGCTTTGTAACTCATCCGTAAAACCGCCTTGTGATTCCAGCAAATCACATAAAACAACTGAGATATTCCAAGCACTGTCAAGACCTGACATTAGAGACCTTGGGATAGTGTTCTACAATTTGATTATGGAATATTTTCTTTTAAGAGAGGTAGTGCACCTACGCACTGCCTGTTTTGAAAAGTGCATAAAAAACACATCAACACTATTATTCTTCCAAACACTTATACAACTGTTGTAATTGAAATATAATTTGAATATGCAATGAATTCTCTTGATAAAAATTAAGAAAAAAATATTTGGGCGATTTACCCACAACAACCTCCATTAGGGGAATTTCCCCCAAACCCCCACCATGGGCTCCATCCTTGCAACCCCATAGGGGGGATAATATCCTAGGACACTACAAGAGGGGGTTTGCTACCTTAAATTCCCTTGTTGATTGATTAGATAGAAAAAATTCTAGGTAAAGAGGGAAAAATATAGACATCAAGTTAGATCAATCTCCACATACCAACAATCTCCCACTTGGAGATTAATCAAATAAAATTGTTTCCCTTGTATCTCCCACTAGAAATTAGCACCTTTAAACTCTACTATTTTAATCATTTATTTCCAATCTCAAAGGCCAATGAAAGCTAAAGAGGAGATCAACTTCTCCTTTGTAGCCACCTTTGTAAATATATTTGCTAGATTATCATTTTTATGAATCTTTTCTAGCTTTAGCTATCCATCCTCCAACAATAACTAGATGAAGCTATATTTTAGCTATATTTGTTTTTCCTTCAAATGCAAGGCAATTTTTTTAGCAAGAAGAATGGCACTCTGGCTTTCTATAAATAAATAAATTTCAGCGTACTATTTTTCCCAATTCTTCTAAGAAAAATTGTATCCATATCATCCACTTGGTTTCCTATGTTGTAGCTACATAATTTTCCTTCGTGGTTGGTAAGGAAACAACCTTTTAAAGCCTCAAAATCCAACTCACCAATGTTCCACCAACAATAAACACATCTCGTATTGCTTCCCTTGGTATCAATATCACCTACCAGATTTGAGTCAACATAACCTTGCAAAATAGTGTTAGGTCCCCCAAAATATAAATTTTTATTAGATGTTCCTCTCAAAAACCAAAGAATCCATTTTACCACATTCTAATGCTCAATTCTAGGACTACTCATATACTTGCTTACAACTCCATTGACATGTGCAATATTTAGCCTCGTGCATACCATAGAACATCAAATAGCTAAAGAGTATGAAACCTTGGAAAAAAAAAATTCCTTCTCTTGTGTCATTAAACACATCTCCTTAGTCAATTTAAAATGACTAGGAAAAAGTGTGCTGAATTTTTTTTCATTTTCCATATTAAACCTTTTCAACACCTTTTCAGTATACACACCTTGAGATAGAGTTAATTTTTTGTTTTTCCTATCTCTAGAAATTCTCATAACAAGGGTTTGTTTTTTTCCCCCTAAATACTTATGTGGGAGTTAATGGTAACTCCAAAACACCCCTAGGAATAGCTTCTACACCAAAATATCTTCCACGAGAGAGAAAATGGCAAGAGAGCTTGCTTAAACAATTTAAGATTGAATAATAGTTGAATATACAAATGTACATGAGATCTTGCTTATAAAGGCAAGGTAGAGAGATAGGATTAGATAAGATCATGAAAAGTGTCTTAATCCTATAATATGTGACAACTAACTCATAACAACCTAGGATAAGATAAATTCTAGACACGACAACTAAGAATTCTAGAAGGAATCTTATATCATAAGTAAACTTAACATGTGAATATGTCCCCTAATTACTTAGTGAATGAATTAGCCATGTACAATAAATTTATTGACACCAATAGTTCCCCTTAAGTGCAGCTTAGGGAGAAGATTATTATGCAAACTATGCAAAGATGAAGATGAGTCTCAACTACTAAGCCATGTTAGGTATCCATTTACAATGAAAATGCAATCAATCTCTCACAAGCAAAGAAAAGTAGCAAACCCAATGGGAAAATAATCCTCTCCAAAAGAGAGAAAAGAAAAGAAAATAACATCATGTATGGAGAACTCAATGATACCCTCCAAGGGATACATCCATCATTTATATACAATCAATGACCTCCCAATAAGAGGGAAAAAGAAAGATAAGATATCCTCCCCCCAAAATGTGTAATCACCTACAAGTATGGTTAATGTTTGAAGACAAAATATAGTCCAATGGGTACAAACAATGTTTCTCCCCTTGGGAAGAATATACACCAAGTACAAATGCAGGAATGCTTCTCGTTCTAGATAAGAATTGGTAGGAAGAGGAATCCAAATGTATGAAGATCATGTCTCTGAAATCTCCTCATGTGTTGTCAAGTTCTTGGATGATGATGATTATTCCACAATCCAATTAGGTACATACCCAATCAGAAAAAAAAACTATGAAAAAACAAGAACAAGTGGAAATTGATCTTGAGCTAACTCCAAAGATAAACATGAAGTGGTAATAGTTGATCCATGAATATCATCAAATAGGAGAGATAGACCCTAAAATTGGTCTTCCAAATCTAAAATGTGAGACTCCACAAAAATGGAAGCAATGTTTGAAAAATAGGAATCCCAATTAGGAAGACTATTAGATATCTATTGTAATGAATCACTAGAAATACTAAGTGAATCATCAAAAAAAGATGAATGGGTGATCTCAACTGGAGATGTAGGGGCTATAGGAGAAGTCTCTGGATCATCAAGACACTCAAGTTCTGCATCATATTCAATATCCTCTAAGGTGTCATCATCAAAAGGTATGTTGTCAACCTCATCAAGTGGAATGAGGCAATCTAAAGTAGGATCATCTGGGAATGGAGGCTTGTGCGGATCTCCAAAAATATCCCAAACTTTGGTCCAAACTATGTGTGGGCATGATATGTTTGAGAATATATTATGATAGGTCTCATTGAAGATGCTTGCACTAAAATTAGAACCAATCAATCCTATGATATGATCATTCTTATTACCCTAAACATGTTTCCTATATGTTGTTTCTAGTTTAGGAATGAGTCCATTAAGATGTGGAAAAAATATTAGGCACTCATAATGTGTTATGATACCCCTTTTTCCATGACTCATAATTATCCCTTGTTAGAACTATTACAAAAGGATGAGTTGAATAACCCATGAATACAATGATAATACACTTATCAAATGATAATAACTGAGATCAACATATACAATATAGCTGAAATGAAGTACAATGATCAAAACAACACTTTCCTAATTGCCAAAATATCCAAGTATCCTCCAATATACCCACTTAGAAAAAACTGAAATCAAAATGTACCTAGGATAGAAATAGGAAAAAATGCATGGATGGATGGATAGAGCTCCTCAATAACTTTCAAATTCCACAAGAATCACAAAAATTAGAGATCATGCAAAAAAGTTATGAACTTAGGAGCCAAAAATGAAGATCCGACTTCAAACAAAAAGAACTAGCACCAAATTGCAAAATTTCTACAAAATAACTTTACCATTGAAAATTTTGGAGAACCAGCTTTTTGAAAATATTTTGTTTGAAAAAATGGCTTCCATGTGTGACAGTTATGCCAAAATGAAAAAATGCTTGTTTGAGGGATTGACAAACTAAACAAGGGAAAAATTCTTAGCACTTGGAGGAAAAAAAACTAGCACTCGGTTGCTAATATGACTGTCGAGCTTGTAGAGGGTTCAAATAATCAATTAATATCTCGCCATCCCCTTGGGTGGTAATTGCAGGTGGAACCACAAGTGGAGGACTTAGCCCTTGCACTAATACCCAAAAACAAAAATGATATATGCTTTTAATAAAGTTTTGAAAAAACCTTATTTATAAAATGAAAAGACCTTTATATGGGTGATGTGTACCCAAACATGACAACAACCATATACATGATGTGACCAGGTGGTACAATGAGTTGTTGGATATGGAATTATAGTCAACCTTTTAAAATATAAAACAAAGGTTTGGGTATGTGCAGATCATGATGGGCCAAAAAGTGGCGATATGATGGGTATGTGTAGGGTATGTGGTTGCTGACTTTTTTTACCCAAAATTGATGAAATGAAAAGGGTTTTTAAAGAGATTCTTAGCTTTCCACCAATATAAATTATGCTTTACTTTGAATTTAATAAATAATTATTATTCATTTTCTATTTAAATAATGACTAAAGTCTTGATTGATAGGTGATTGAAAAATATCTATAGCTTTCAAATGGTATCACATTTTTGAATCCAAAACATGCGTTCACATTATGATTTGCATAATATATGATTAAAAAAAATGAATTTCATGAAGTTTTGACCAAGTAAGAAGGTGGTTAGACATGGGTATGTTGGGATCATGATGAGCCAAAAAGTGGCAATATGATGGGTTGTGCGGCTAACGACTTTTTACACAAAATTCATGAAACGAAAAGGGTTTTCAAAGGAGTTTCTCAGCTTTCCATCAATATACATTTTCTTACTTTGAATTTTTAAATTTATTATTCATTTTCTATTTGAATTATGACTAAAGTCTTGATTGATAGGGTTGATTGAAAAACATCTATAGCTTTTTAATATCACATTTTTTGAATCAAAGCATGCATTCTATGGCACCATTGCACTGGGTTAAGAAAAAAGTGAATTTACCCATGAAGTTTTGACCAAGTTAAGGTGGTTAGACTATCTGAGTTTTATATTTTTTAAAGGAGTTTGGCGTAAAATTATGGTGATTGCGCTTTAGAAAAAATTACAAAAAAATATGCATCGCATTGGGAAATGAGTCCTCTACTTATATCTAAAATATTAAAAAAAAATATTATCATTTTATTGTGGTTAGGGTGGTCAGACAGACACCTACTTATTTTTTCTGTGAAATTTAAGTACCATTGCATTGAAATTTCAATTTTTCACCAAATAGTTTTTTTTTTTTTTAAACAAACCTTGTAGTTTAGAAACTACATTCAATTTTCTAGAATTCTATTCTTACATATTTTCAAAATAATATAGATAACTTATTCAAATTTTTATGTAAAGTTTCCTAACTCTGATTTTTCTGAATTTTTTGCCACTTAAGGGCTTGTTTTTCCATGACGATCCTGCACATACCCACATACGAGTTTTTATATTTTTTAAAAGTTGTAATAAAAAAATCACAATTAATTATTTACTTGGAAAAAAATTACAAAAAAATATTCATCGCATCGAGACATGAGTCCTCTACTTATATCTAAAATCTTATAAAAAAATATTATCATTTTATTGTGGTTAGGGTGGTCAGAAAAACATCTACTTCTCATTTCTTCCCTAAAATTTAGTACTACTTGCATTGAAATTTCAAATTTTCACCAAATAGATTTAAAAAAAAAAAAACTAGTAGTTTAGAAACTACATTTAATTTTCTACATATTCTATTCTTACATATTTTTGAAATAATATAGATAACTTATTCAAATTTTTACGTCAAGTTGCCTAACTCTTATTTTTTGAATTTTTGCCACTTAAGGGCCTGTTTTTTCCATGATGATCTTGTACATACCCGTTTAATATATATAAACTAGAAAACTAACCAGTTATAATGAAGACTATATCCACCAATGGAATAAGAAAAAAAAAATTATGAAACAAAATCTATGATATAAATGAAATTTGTACCATGCTTTGGCCAACGAATGGAAATGACTATCATACAACCATGTGCAGAAGTTAATCTATTGACGTAGAGACATAATATTATGCAAATATGCCTGAAATATTATGAAAAATGTTTTCCCTAGAGTATAGGAAAATTGCTCAACTATATACAATTTTTTCCCAATAGAAAATAAAAGTTGCAAAATTATTTTTTCAATAACTTTTTTCCTCGAAAATATTAATGACAATTGTACCACTTGGGAGGTCGTATGTCCTCTTCGAGCAAATTATTTTTTCCCCCTAAACAACTTTACCAAAAATGGAAAAAATTATAGTCAAAATTCATTTGATTAGCCTCTTGAACATGATGGTCATGTTGATTTGGGCCCAAAGTGCTCAAAAAAATGAGTTACCTGCTAGATCAGACACTCTTCACACTTTTTGAAACCCTCATAGATCTAGAGAAAATGTAACCAAATTTGACGAAATGAAAGGAAAACCTGACTTTCTTTGATGCCTTGGATTCAATCTTAAGGTCCTTGAAACCCCAAAATGCACCTAGAAAAATCTCCAAGTCAATATGAAACCCTCAGACCTGAGAAAGAATCTGCAACATTGGAGCTCTGATACCATGTGGGAGTTAATGGTAAATCCTCAACACCCCTAGGAACAGTCGCTAGACCAAAATATCTTCCACAAGAGAGAAAATGGCAAGAAAGCTTGCTTCAACAATGCAAGATTGAATAATGGTTGAATATTTATTGAATATACAAATGTACATGAGATGCCTTGCTTATAAAGGAAAGGTAGAGAGATAGGATTAGGAAAGATCATGACAAGTATCTTAATCCTATAATATGTAACAACTAGGATAAGATAAAGTATAGACATGAAAACTAAGTCTTCTAGAAGGAATCTTATATCCTAAGTAAACTTAACATGTGAATATGTGCTCTAATTACCTAGTGAATGAATTAGCTAGGTAAAAGACATTTATTCACACCAACAACTTCTTTTTTTTTTTTCCTAACCATTATTTTAACTCTCTTATATGATCTATGTTAGACGCTGCTACAAGTATTTCATCAACATATAGATATAAAATAATTTATAGCTATCATTATTAAAACTCTTAAAATATACACAATGGTCAAAATGACATCGGGTGTAGCTTTTCTCATCCATAAAACTATCAAATTTCAAATACCATTTTGAAGGTTCCTATTTCAAGCCATATAAAATATTTTCAATCTCCACACTAAGTTCTCCTTACCTTTGACCTCAAATCCTTTTGGTTGCTACATATATATGAAATGGTGGTTTTCACATCTATCTATTTGCACCAGAGAAAAAAGTACCCTTTGCTTGACATGAGATTAATTCATGATAAATTGGACTTAATGATAAAATAAAATTCTTTTAACGACGTCTTGTGAAGGTGTTGTGAAGTGTTGTAAGACATTTCTACATTCTTCTAGACTCTATTTAATGCAATTTATCTAAAAATCACCTTTTCACACATCAAAAAGCCCTATTTTGAAGTGTTATAAAGTCTTGTAACAAGATTTCACACTTTTCTAGGCACATCTTCACTATTTACACCTTTCTCATGCTTTATTTTGTCTCTTTATGCCCCCATATGACTTAATTAAGTGTATTTTGGAATGTTATCCCAAACAAATAACATTAAATACAATATTTTTGCTGACACATGTTTTTAGGTCCTAGGTGGGACCCATTCGCCATGGGTGGTGAATGAGTCCCCCCTAGCTCCAAATTTAAAATATTTCAAATTTCCTTTTGGGAGGTTATTCAAAATCACTTGATGTCAGCCTGTGATGAGGTATGAACGGATACTAAGGCACAAGAATTGTATAAATATGTGTTTTTCACCTCATTTTCACATATTCTTCATCTTCAATACATTCATCAATCCATCTATCATCATATTATCTTTCACATCTTCCACCTCTCATTCCATTTATCTTCTCAAGCAAGCTAGGGATTTCACTTTGCAAGTCATTCTTTAAGTTTCCTAAGACATTCAAGGGCTGATTCTACATATGTTGTAGAATTTAAAGATCAAATCATCATGACAAGGTAATGAATTCCATTTTGCATGTTTCATTCCTTTATTTCATCATTTTGGTTTAACTACCTAAATAGGGTTTTACCAAGGCAAACCCCCATGCCCTAACATTCAAATTTTCTCTCTCTTGTCTTGTGTGTATAAAGATCTAGGTTTCTTGGAAGCTTGGATATCATTGGAAGTCAAGTTGAAAGGTTGTTAAAGCTCTCTCTCTTCATTCAAGTCAAAACATCAATAGAAAGTCATTTTTAGACCCAAATCTGACAGTTTTAGAAACAAACACTTGTAGGAGATAGAAGTGCAATTATAACTCTATAGAATCAACTCCTAATTTTGTAGATTCCTATAGGTGGACTGATTCACCACCCATGGCGAATGAGTTCCATCTCTAGGCCTGAATTTTTTTTTTCTCAGAATTCAACTCCCAAGAGTTAGAAATAGGTTTTCGAAAGATTTTACCAGAAACTGGACTGATTCGCCAAGCATGGGGAATGAGTCCTAGTGGCCATTAATAGAAGTTTATGAGACATTCCAAAACCTTCCAGTGACATCAATCTTCCTCCAGGTGCTCCCTATTTAGTCTCATTCATTTATGTTTCCATTTGCTTAGGTTTCTAGTTCATATTTTGCATTTAACACTAAGTTTTCTAGCATTTTTGTATTGGATCAATTTACAATCTCTAGTCTGCATTTTCATTAAGTTTCTAGAATTAAGACACATCCACACACATCCACACACTCCACATTTTCTTTTCATTCTTCCATACTTTAGTCTGGAGTGTTAACGTTGTGCATTTTGGCCCATTTTCTCTCTCCTTCTAGGTGAAAGACCCTAGGAGGAGCTAAGAAGGATTTGAGTGCCAAAATCCTTCGTTTCACTATTCAAGATGAAAATATTCAACAACCTAGAGGATATTGTTGGATGTTGTGGATGTGTTGCTTATATGTGGTTGTCATTGTTGTCAACACTATTAGCATTTGGTGTATCAATTGTTGTATATGTCGAGGATATTGAGAAATTTGTAAAAGAAAGTGTTTTAGGTTCCTACTGGAACTATGTAGGTCATGAAGGCATTTTTTTTGTACGTTAAATATTAGATGATGTGGATCAAATTTTCTATTTTTTAGTATGTCTAGATCATCTATTGAAAGCTTCATAGGTTCTCGTGAAGTTTTGAGTGTGTTGTGGTCTGACAATATTTCTATTGTCTCTGTTAGTGCTCCTGAACGAAGTCTATATGATTCTGGTTATCTAAGTTGTTACAGATGCTTCTCTATTATTTCTTGGTGTTATTAGATGCCTCTAGTTCATTCTCTATCTTTATGGTACATCCACATTGATCTGTGTGCTTGTGGTTGAAGATCTTTTTGTGCATGTTCGGTTTTTCTTATTCTTGGCTGACATGATGGTGGTAGTGTGTTGTGGATCTTTGAGGAAGAATCAATTAAAGTATTTTTACATTGGAGATGTAAATTTGGGTCTCCACTATGTTGTGGCTGACCTTGGTGGGTTCGCATTAAAAATCTAGTTGTTAATTTGGGCCAACATTGCAAATATATTTTATTTTTCTTGGCTGACAAAGATGTGGTGAAATCTCATGTAGCGAATATATAAGTGTGATTGTTTCATTGATGTTGTGTATGAAGAAGGTGCTCCTATGTGTGTGTACAAATATCATTCGATTGCAGAGCAGAGTGTGAAGAAGTGTTGAGCCTAATTGGAACTATAATTAGGCTTTAGCAGAAACTATTTTCTCAGTTCATACCCTCCAAATTTTTAATCCAAACTTGTTGGGCAGTGAGCCCCTTTTGTAATTGAGAAGTGAGCTCTAGGTAGTGTGCCTGAATGCATGTGCATTCCCCTTGTTATTTCTCATTATACTTTTAGCAAAGTATAATCTCTTGGACTAACATCCACCATGGTTTTTCCTCTAACAGGGTTGCCACGAAAAAATTATTTGTGTTCTTGTCTCTCTAATGTGTTAATTGCTTATTTATCAGATCTAAGATTGAGGTTAAGTTCAGTTGGATAAGTTTAAATCTCTATGACAACTAATTAAACCCCCCTCTCGGTTGTTTGGCCTTGTTTTTCCAAAAATTGGTATCAAAACAGGTTCCTCTAAAGAAGTTTAATAGCTTGAGGTGATCCAGAATGGCAACATTCAAGAAGGACAGTCCTAGATTTGATGGCACTAACTATTCCATGTGGAAAGTCAGGATGCAATTTCATTTATGGTGCATTCTTGATGCTTACTGGAAGATTACAAAAAATCAATATATTATCCCTAAGAATGGTCCCTCCACTGCTAATGAGTTCAAACATGTCGAAAAATAATACTAGGGCCATGGAAGCATTGGTGAGTGCTCTAATAGATTCATAGATGGCTAATGTATTAGGTCTACAGATAGCTCATGAGATATGAATGAAACTAGAAAACTTGTATGATGGTGATGCACAGGTGAAGATGGCTATGCTATAGAGCTTGAAAGGTAAATATGAGAATTTGAAGATGGGAGAAGATGGAAATATCACTTCTTTTATGGAAAGAGTAAATGAGATAGTGATGGGTATTACATGTGTCGGTGTTTTTGTGGATGAGGATGTAATTGTGGCCAAAGTTCTCAGATCCTTTCCTCCCTCCTACTAAATGAAGGTTCATGCCATTGAAGAGTTCAAATTTGTGAACAAGATGACAAGAGATATGCTGATCGAGAAGCTTGTTGTTTTTGAAATAAGTGAATTTGTGGAATCCACACCAGAAACTAAATTTTATTTCAAGGCTACTGTATCCGAAAGTAATAGGCATAGATATAGTCTAGGAGAAAGCTCCAGAAAGATATCCAAGTATGATGAAGAACTAAAACATCTTGAAGACAAAGAAAGAGAAGTACAAGAACTAGAAGCACTAATTGCAAAGCAAGAAGGAAGAGGAAAAAGGTAAGTATGAAGATGTATTTCCTATTAAATGTTTTCCCTATAGTAAAATAGGTTATTTTGCATCAAGATGTCCTCAAAGGGTTCCTAGATCTAAGCTTAGAAAACCTAGATTCCAAAAGAAATGCTACTTTGCTGAAGAAGCAGTCAATGATGATGAGTTTGATAAAGACAATGCAAAAGAAGATGATTGGGCTTTCGTTGCTACCATTGAAGATAATCATATGGCTACTAAATCCACTAAAGATGAGAAAACTCTTGTATCCTGAATTAAAGAAAAGGATGAGTGGGTCATTGATAGTGGATGCTCACATCATATGACAGGTGATAGGAGTAATTTTTTGAGTCTAGAGAAATATGACGGTGGGGTTGTAAGATTTGGAGACAACAATGCTAGTGTGATTCATGGCAGAGGATCTATTAGCCTTGGTGGTAAGGATAATATTGATGATGTCCTATATGTTGAAGGCCTAAACCAAAACTTGTTAAGTGTTGGAGAGATGGTACACAAAGGATATGATCTACAGTTGAAAAATGGAAAATGCAAGATTCGTGGGGGTTCCAGAAACATGATTGCTACTGGTGTGCAAACTGAAGGTAATATTTTTCACTTGAATACTACTAGTGGAAGTTGCTTAATTGCTCAAATAGATGAAAGTTGGTTGTGGCATAAATTTTGTGTCATGTAAACTTTGACATTATTATCAAGATAATTACTACTCAAGCAATAAGAGATCTACCTAGGTTAGTGAAGCCTTCTAATGTAATCTGCAAAGAATGTCAAATGGGTAAACAAACTAGAGTCTCCTTCCAAAGAAAACAATTTCATTCAAATAATGTGCTGGAACTATTACATACTAATCTTTGTGGTCCCTCTAGAGTTAGAAGTATTCATGGAGAAAGATATTTTATGCTGGTCATTGATGATTACTCTAGAATGATTTGGGTATCCTTTTTGAGAGAAAAATGTGAAGCATTAGATAAGTTCAAAAGCTTTAAGGATATGGTAGAAAATGAGAAAGGTTTGAAAATTAAGTGTTTGAGATTTGACAGAGGTGGTGAATTCATCTCCAAGGAGTTCAACTCTTATTATGAGGAGCATGGAATTAAAAGAAAGTTATCTACTCCCCGAACCCCTCAACAAAATGGAGTTGCAAAAAGAAATAATAGAATAATTTTGGATGCTGCCAAAACAATGATGATGGAAGGAAATGTGTCTCAGATGTATTGGAGTTAAGCGGTAAGCACTGCTGTGTACTTTGAATAGGGTGAATTTGAATGGTAATTCTGGTAAGACCCCTTATGAACTATGGTTTGGTCACAATCCTATTGTTAAGTGCTTCAAGATATTTGGAAGCAAATGTTATATCAGGAGAGATGACAATATAGGAAAATTTGATACTAGAAGCGATGAAGGAATCTTCCTAGGTTACTCCACTAAGAGTAAGGCATCCCAGTGCTACAACAAAAGACTGAGAAAGATTGTTGAGAGTGCAAATGTCAAAGTTGATGAAGACTATCAAATCATCCAGAAATTGTAGTTATGACTCAGACGAAGATAACACAAATCAAGGGAAAAACACTTAGACACCGAATCTACTTCAGATTGTTCCATATGTTTCAATGAAGCAACCACAAGTTGCTCCAGTAAACCAAGTCAGTGAGGAAGCACAGACAAGTGCAAGTGTAGAAGAAAATTCAGAAGACTTAGAAGTATGAGAAAGTCCCAAGACTCCAAGGTATATAAAGCTAAATCATTTTGAAATTCAAATCATAGGAGATAAAAGCAAAGGAGTGCAAAATAGAAGAAAAATTACAGAAGAATATTGTTTGATTTCCAAGATTGAACCTAAGAATGTCACTAAAGTCTGTGAAGATGAACACTAGTTGGAAGCTATGAAGGAAGAGCTAGCACATATTGAAAACAATGAGAAATGGTCACTAGTCCCTAGGCCTATAGACAAAATTGTGATTGATACCAAGTGGGTATTCAAAAACAAGCTAAATGAAGAAGGTGAAGTGGTCCACAAAAAAGCAAGACTGGTATGCAAAGGGTACTCTCAAATGGAAGGTATTGATTTTGAAGAAAATTTTTCCCTTATTGCTAGAATTGAAGCTGTTACATTATTTCTCACTTATGCTGCCTATAAGAACTATAAAGTCTATCAAATGGATGTGAAGTCTACATTTTTGAATGGGGAACTAGAAGAAGTATACATTGAATATCCGGATGGATTTCATCTAATAGATAAGGAAGATATGGTTTGCAAACTGAAGAAATCTCTATATGGACTTAAGCAAGCCCCTAGAGCATGTTATAATAGATTGGAAAAATAACTATTGAAGCTTGGATTCACTAAAGGTACTATAGATAGTAACTTATACTTCAAATTAGACATTGATAAGGAGTTAATCATAGAAGTCTTTGTTGATGACATCATTTTTGGAGGAGATGATAATCTATGCATGAAATTTGCTGATGAGATGAAGAGTGAATTTGAGATGAGCATGATTGGTGAGATGAAGTTCTTTCTAGGATTGAAAATTACATAGTTGGACCAAGGGATTTTCATATCTCATTCCAAATATGTGAGAGAACTGTTGAAGAAGTTTGGAATGGAAGACTCTAAACCTGTTGGTACCCCTATGGTGATTGGATGTAAGTTAACACAAAATAATGATTCTCCTGAGGCAAATCAAACCAAGCATAGGTCAATGACTGGTGGATTTCTCTATCTGACTCAGACTAGACCAGACATTATGAATGATGTATGTATGGTTGCTAGATTTCAAGCTGATCCAAAAGAATCACATGTGACTGCTGTCAAAAGAATCTTTAGATATCTGAAAGGAACAATTGACTTTGGACTTTGGTATCCAAAGGATGATGATCTCACTTTGTGTGCATAGACTGATGTAGATTGGTTTGGTGATTTAGATGACACGAAAAATACTAGTGGTGGTGCTTTCTTCTTAGGGAAGAAGCTGATATCTTGGTTAAGTAAAAATCAAAACTCAATTTCTCTATCTACTACTGAAGCAGAATATATTGTTGCTACCAATAACTGTACTCAAGTGATATGGATGAAACAAATGTTGAAAGATATCAGGGTAATATATGAAGAGACTATTTCCATATATTGTGACAATTCAAGTGCAATAAATATATCAAGGAATCGGGTACTGCACTTTAAGACAAAACGTATATCAATCAAGTTTCATTTTTTGAGGGAAAAAGTAAATGAAAAAGAAGTCAGACTGGAATATGTGCCTACCAAAGAATAGATTACAGATATATAATATTAAGCCACTGCCAAAGGATAATTTTGAGTATGTTAGAGGAATGTTAGGGGTAATTACCCCTCCTGATAAGAACTAAATGATGCATTTGGGTATGTGTAAGATCATCATGGAAAACACAGGCCCTTAAGTGGCAAAAAATTTAGAAAAATCAGGGTTAGGCAACTTGCCATAAAAAATTGAATAAGTTATCTATATTATTTCAAAATATGTAAGAATAGAATCTGTAGAAAATTGAATGTAGTTTCTAAACTACTAGGGCTTTAAATCTATTTGGTGAGAATTTCAATCAAGTAGTACTTAAATTCGCATGTGAGGATCATGGAAAAACAGCCTTAAGTGGTGAAAATTTAGAAAAAATCGAGTTAGACAACTTGATGTAAACATTTGAATAAGCATTATATTATTTCAAAAATATGCAAGAATAAAATCTATAGAAAAATTGAATGTAGTTTCTAAAATACTACGATTTTTTTTTTAAAATCTATTTGGTGAAAATTTGAAATTTGAAGGCAGTAGTACTTAAATCTCGGGGAAAAAATAAAATTAGGTGATTATATATCACGACAAGATTTATGTACAAGATCATTGATGGGCCAACAATTGTAGCAATATTATGGGTATTTGTGGCAGGGGTATGTGGTGACAACTTTTACCAAAGTGCGGTGAAGCAGGGTTTTAAGGCAATGCTCACCTTTTACCAATATATAATATACACTTTTTATTTTAATTTAATAAATAATTATTATTCATTTTCTATTAGAATTATGACTAGAATGCACGATTGGTTGGGCTTGGTGATTGAAAATATGCTTTCAAATGGGTATCACATTTTTTGAATCTAAAACATCGTCACATTCTATGCTTCACATACTCTAGGATTGAAAAAAAATTAGGTACAAGTTTTGACCAAGTTAAGGTGGTGGAACATCACAGTTTTATATTTTTTAAAGTTATAATAAAAAAATTCATAATTAGTTATTTACCGGAAAGAGTACAAAAAATATGCATCACATCTGGACATGAGTCCTCTACTTATATAAATATTATAAAAATATTATCATTTTATTATGGTTAGGTGGTTAAGGCGACCTACTTCTGTACCCTGAAATTTAAGTACTATTGCATTGAAATTTCAAATTTTCATAAACCGTTTCACTATTTATTTTTAAATAAACCCTAGTAGTTTAGAAGCGCATTCAATTTCCTAAATTCTATTCTTTATATTTTGAAATAATATAGACGCTTTTAATTAAATTTACGTCAAAGGTTACTAACATAATTTACGAATTTTTTGCACCACTTGGAACTGTTTTTCCATGATAGTCCCCTACACATACCACCACTAACCACATTAAAATGATAATATTTTGTTATAATATTTTAGATATAAGTAGGGACTCATGTCTGGATGTGATGCATATTTTTTGTAATTTTTTTTCCAAGTAATTAATTAATTATGAATTTTTTATTACAACTTTTGAAAACTATAAAATCTTGTAATAATCTGACCACCATAACTTGGCCAAAACTTCATGATTTTTTTAATTCTATAATTATACAAAGCATAGATGTGACAGATTAAAAACCATGATACCATTTGAAAGCTATAGATTTTTCAATCAAGCCTATTAGTTAGGACTTTAGTTGTAATTCAATAAAAAATGAATAATAATAATTTATTAATTCAAAGTAAAGCATAATTTATATTGGTGGAAAATTTAGATATCTTTAAAAACTCTTTTCATTTCATCAATTTTGGGTTAAAAAAATTAGGTCAACCACATACCCTACACACACCCATCATATTGCCACTTTTGAACTATCATGATCCTACACATACCCTTCCGGAAAAATTAAGTAGGTATCTTCGGCAACCCTAACCACAATAAAAAGATAATTATTTTTATAAGATTTTAGATATAAGTAGAGGACTCATGTGTGTGTCTAATGTGATGCATATTTTTTATAATTTTTTTCCAAGTAAATAATTAATTATGAATTTTTATTACAAATTTTTAAAAATATAAAAACTCGTATGTCTGACCAGCTTTACTTGGTCAAAACTTCATGATTTTTTTTTTAATTCCTATAGTATGCAAAGCATAGAATGTGACACATGTTTTGGATTCAAAAAATGTGATACCGTTTGAAAGCTATAAATTTTTTTAATTAGCCTATCAATCAAGACTTTAGTCATAATTCAAATAGAAAATGAATAATAATTATTAATTAAATTCAAAGTAGAGCATAATTTATATTGGTGGAAAGCTGAGAATATCTTTTAAAAACCCTTTTCATTTCATCAATTTTGGTTAAAAGAATGTCGTCAGCCACATACCCTACACATACCCATCATATCGCCACTTTTTGGCCTCTCATGATCCTGCACATACCCATTTACTTGCATCAATCTGTGAGCCTTATTGCTATATTCTGATTTGGATTGATGTCTCTGAGGCTACTACTCAAGGGGAGTAATCAAATGTGTAGATATGTGGTTCAGAGCATATGGAATGGTCATGGTTACCTTTTCCATTGATGTCAAAGGGAGAGAGGAGTAATGTGAAAAATATCTTAGGGGGAGAAGAACAACATGACAAATTTTTTCAGAAATGAAGTGAGAAAGAAGTCAGTGTGTTGGGTTGATGGTATTTTTCACATCATGTGTTTCCATGAATGCTAACGGGGGAGATTGTTGGAGATTGTTGGATCCTATGGATGTGTTGCTAATATGTGGTTGTCATTGATGTCAACACTATTAGCATTTGGTGTACATCAGTTATTGTATATGTCGAGGATATTGTGAAAATTGTAAAAGAAAGTGTTTTAGTTTCCTAGTGGAACTGTGCAAGTCATGAAGGCATTTTGTTCTGTACATTAAAGATTAGGTGATGTGGATCAAATGGTTTTTTTTTAGTATGTCTAGATCATCTACCGGAAGCTTCAAAGGTCTGCATGAAGTTTTGAGTGTGTTGTGGTCTGACAGTATTTCTATTGTCTCTATTAGTGCTTCTGAACAAATTCTGTATGATTCTAGTTATCTAAGTATCTTTGTGGTACATCCACATTGATCCGTGTGCTCGTGGTTGAAGATCTTTTTGTGCATGTTTAGTTTTTCTTGTTCTTGGTCAACATGATGGTGGTAGCATGTTGTGGATCTTTGAGGAAGAATCAATTAAATTATTTTTGTGTTCGAGATGTAAATTTGGGTCTCCAATATGTTGTGGCCAACCTTGATGGGTTCACATTAAAAATCTAGTTGTTAATTTGGACTAACATTGCAAATATATTTTATTTTTCTTGGCTGACGAAGATGTGGTGAAATATCATGTAGAGGATATATAAGTGCAATTGATTCATTGATGTTTTGTGTAAAGAAGGTGCTCCTATGTGTGTGTACAAATATCATTCGATTGTAGAGCAGAGTGTGAAGAAGAATTGTGTTAAGTGTGAAGAAGTGTTGAGCCTAATTGGAACTGTAATCAGGCTTTAGCAGAAGCCATTTTCTCAATTCATACCTTCCTGATTTTTAATCCAACCTTGTTGGGTAGTGACCCCCTTTTGTAATTGAGCAGTGAGCTCTAGGAAGTGTGCCTGAATGCATGTGCATGACCCTTGTTATTTCTCATTATAATTTTAGTAGAGTATAATCTTGTGGACTAACATCCACTGTGGTTTTTCCCCTAACAGGGTTTCCATGAAAAAAATATTTGTGTTCTTGCCTCTCTAATGGGTTAATTGCTTATGGTTAATTACTTATTCATTAGATATGACATTAAGCTTAATTTCAGTTGGATAAGTTTAAATCTCTGTGACAACTGATTTACCCCCCCCCTCTCAATTGTCTGCCCTTGTTTTTCCAACAAAACCAATTTCTTCAAAGTTTTTTACCATATACTAGAATCCTTCTCAAGCAATTCTAAAGAAGTTACTAGGGAAGCAAGGAAGCAAATTCAATTTGGCTAAGCTGAAAGAGGAGATTGAAGCAGGGGCTCAAAAAACCATTTATGACTCTATTCCAAACAAATGCCCAAGGAGAGCATGCTACTCTCCTCGAGTGCAATGAAGGTCATTTCGTGGAATGTCAGAGGCATAAATGCCACTAAAAAGAGGGCTCGTATCAAGCACCAAATTGATGCTTGTGGAGTAGATATTGTTCTACTTCAGAAGTATAAACTCTCAATACAGTCATATGAAACCTCCCTACAAAAATGGACAAGGTGGAAATCAACCTACTCTCAGACCCAAAGGGACTCTGGAGGGTTGGCTACCTTGTAGAACCCTAAAGCAGTAAATTTTATTTCAACAAGGAATAAGTCTAATTGGTAGTTGCTTGAGGTTTCTAAATTTAGCTTAAAGTATTGATTGTTTAATATCTATGGGCCTAATTCAACAATAGACAAGAAAGAGTTGTGGGATGAAATAACTCATGTTTTAAATGGCCTGGGTGATGTAAAAGTCATTTTGGGAGGAGATTTTAATGCCTTTGTTTCACTATAGGAAAAAGCTGGAGGTATTAGTCCACCATTGAGAGTGATTGAAGATTTCAATTCTTTCATTCTCACCAATAATCTAAAAGATATTAGACCATCCAAAGGGAAGTATAATTGGATGAATCAGAGAAAAGGCTTTTTACAAATTTTTGAAAGATTAGACAAGTTTTTCATATCTCCAACTGGTTTTTAGGGCAGTAGGGATTGGAATCTAATATCCTACCTCTTGTTGGCTCCAATCATTATGTGATCTCTTTGCATATATCAAATTTCTCCCTTCCTAAAGGAAAATTTTCCTTCAAACTTGAAAGCATGTGGTTCAGACACCCACAGTTTTTGCCTCTACTACATCAATGGTGGATAAATGCTTCATTTGAATAGGGTTACAAAATGTATCAGGTTTATCAAAATTTAAAACATGTCAAAAAGAAAATAAAATTAAGGAATGAATAGGTGTTTAAATTTTTTTCCAGCAGAAAGAAGTCATTTTCAAAGAGTTATCAGCAATTCACATGTAGATTATTCAAAATGGATTAGATGAAGATCTATTTGTGAAGCAAAAGCAATTGGAAAGGGATTAGGAAGAGTTATGTGCTAGGGAAGAAACATATTGGCACCAAAAATCACAAGAACTATGGCTCAAAGAGGGTGATAGAAATACAAAGTATTTCCATGGTTATGCATAGATAAAAAGAGCTACATCAGCAATATTTTCAATTCAAGAGATGACCTTAGGTACTTGGCTAATGCCAAAATAATATATTAAGAGAGAAGATAGGAGATATTTTCTAAAATTTTATTCACCCCACAAGGCAAAGACAATCAGTGTAGGAAAGATGAAGATGAGATTCTTGAGGCTATTTCCTCTCTAGTTTGAGATAAGGATAATGATGCCCTACTCAAACCTTTCACCTTGGAGGAAGTTAAAGGTGTTTTTTTCATTGCCTCTAGATAAGGCACTAGGTTTGGATGGATTTACAACAATATTTTTTAAAAAAGGTTAGGATTTTTTGTGCTATGATCTATTGTGGGCTCTAGAAGAATCAAGAAGAATGAGTTCCATGATCAGGAAACTCAATGTGACAAATATTGAAATCATTTGAAAAGTAAAAAACCATAAAACCTTTGCATATTTTAGGCTTATATTGCTTTGCAACACTATCTATAAGATCTTTACCAATGCCATATACCTCAGATTACAACCTCTAATTCCAAAGATTATCTCTCAAGAGTAGGAAGGCTTTGTCCCAGGTTGTGAAATATTTGAAGGAACTTTAATAGTGCATGAGACCCTTCAATCAATTTATTTCAATCATTTACCTTCTTTCATTATTACACTAGACATGTTGAAGGCATATGCTCAAGTAGATTTTGATTTCCTTAACAAAGTTCTTGAGAATTTTGGTTTCAAAGGAAAATGGCGTAGATGGATTAGATCTTGTTTGTCAGGATTTTTTTTTATATCATCCAAAATGGTTCACCTATGAGCTTCTTTGTAGCATCACAATGAGTGAGACAAGGGGATCCATTATCCCCCTTTCTATTCATTATAATGGCAGAGTAACCTAGTAGATCAATTTCTTATAAGTAGAGCCTGGGACTTTGGAAAGTCGTTACAATTTCAAACACAAATATTTCAATAACTCACTCTCTATTTGTAGATGATACCATCTATTTTGGTAGATCAAATGTGGATGAATTCATTCAAATCAAACAAGTGCTTGACAGGTATTGCTCAACATTAGGTCATAAAGTTAATGTCTCCAAGTCTAAAATTTACGTTTTCAATACAAAAGAGGCTATAAAAAATAAGATAATTAAAATATTGGGGTTTAAGTAGGCAGATTTTCCATGTATGTACCTGAGTATTCCTTTTTTCAAAGGTCCAAATAAAGCCACTTTTTGAGTCAAAGTAATAGGAAGATTAAAGACAATGATTCTAATGTGGAAGGCATGATGGTTATCATTATTAGGCACAATCCTTTTAATAAAATTAGTATTATTTGCATTCCCTAACTACTTTTTGGTAGTGCTTAAGGCGCCAAAGACTATTATCCTTGAAATTGAGAACATTATTAGAAATTTTCTATGGAATAGTAATATGAATGATTGCAAAAAGGTGCCTCTAATATCCTTGGACAACATGGCATTGGAAAAATATCAAGAGGACCAGGTATCCACAATATCTCAATCAAAAATAAGGCATTTGGGGCTAAGTCAGTATGGAAAATGTACACAAAATCTAAATCAAAGTGGTGCAAGCTAATGCAGGCTAAGTATCTTGACACTTCAAATCCCTTGAGGATTCTTACCATTTCAAAATTACCTTCAATATCGACGATGTGGAATTTATTGAAGCCATGTAGATAGATTATTACTTCATTCATTACGTGGGAAATTCATGATGGAAAAAGCGTGAAGTTTTGGGAGGACTCGTGGAATGGTAAGCCCCCTTTGGAAAACATTTAGGAATTACAATAGGTAAGTGTTGTATTGTCAAGAGTATTTTTAGAAAATATAATGATTTAAGCCTTGAAAAGTTCCATTTAAAGGATTACAATTGAAGAGGGTTTGATCAAACCACCTTAGATCAAACCCCCTTGGATAGAACCTTGATTTTTTTAAACCATACCTATAATGGAGTCTCCTTTACACCCGTCAAAATGCTGATAAAAATAACTTTTGATTTATCTTTTGGGGATCAAATGAATTTATTTAAAATTAGTTTTTTTGTGAGTATGTAGTCCTTATTATAAGCTTCCCAAAAAGTATAATTTTAAATAAATTTAATTTGATTAATATATTTATTTTTTATTTCTTGTGAATGTAGGTTTTTCACCGAAAATCAAGCTCTATGTTCTACACATGTGGAAAAATAGCATTTTATCAAAAAAAAATTGAAAAATATCAGTGCACTAGATATTGAAGTCCTTGATCCAACAGAAAAAATTGAATTTTGATACGTACAAAAAAGTTATGTTGTATACGGTCTGCCTATGTTTGAATTGTAATTGGTTTGACTTCAAAGCTTGATTAAGGAAAAAATATTCAATAAAACACTATGAAATAAAATGAAAGCACTAGACATCATAGTTACAAATCTAAATTCAAAAAAAAAAAATTATCCTTAATGGAAAAATATTTATGTTGTATACTGTGAGCACCACTTCTTAAAAATGATGTTTATTGAAAAAAACTAGTTTTCAAAGGAGATGGAAAAAGAAGTGCAATCTATTTCCAAAAAAATTGAAAAAGAATAAATTTAGAATCTACAAAAAAATGTCACAAATCACTAGTTTGAATCATCTTGAAATTCCTCACGATTTAGCCGCTATAGGTGCCCAAAAGTTAAGATTTAGTTAGAAAAAACTAGTTCAGTGTCCAGTTTGGCCAAAAATTGTAAACCTGTATTGTTGGATCACCCTATTTGTATAATTCAGTTTTGTGCAAGAATGCTGGATTTTTGTAAAGAGCAAGCTAAAACTTATGCAACCCTCTGCCAAATTCTATTTGGGACATCCTCTAGAGTTGGCCATTATTGTATAAAACCTCTTTTTTTGTAGCTGTATAGCAAGTTATTCCAACACTATTAATATGGAATTTATGGTGGGAACAAAATTTATGCATTTTTAGGAAATCAAGCTCTTGAATTGAGGTCATCAAAGTCAAGATTGAAAAAGCAATTTCAGAAGTGGTTAATGCTTATGTTCTGAAACATAATAACACATCCTCCTTGTTCACAAGTTGGGATGACTCTATTCTAAAGATCTAGAAGAACATAATTTTACCATTTTCAAGAGGCCTACATCAAAATAGCAGAGTGAACGTGAACTGAAAAGAAATCAAATGGAAGCCCCCATGTTCTAATTTTTTCAAACTTAACTTTGATGTTGCTTCCAGAGGTAACCAAGACATCTCAGGGGTAGGAATTTATATCTAAGACTCTTTAGGATTAGTAATAATGGCTAGTTCATTTTCACTCCTAGTGGGCATGAATAATATGGTTGAGGGGCAGGCAGTCCAGAGAGGATTGGAAATTTCTCTCAAATTGGGTATTGCACAAATTCATATCGAGGGGGGTTCCTTAATTATAATCAATGTTTGCAAGGAGAGAAAGGAACATAGTTGGTGTTTGGGATAATGGTTTTTGATGGGTGATCCCATAATAGTGGTTTACAATTTTTGGCCAAATGGACATGAAATTATTATTTTTAACTAAATCTTCACATTCAGCACCCATAGCGGCTAAACTATAAGGAATTTGAAGATGGTGCAAACTAGAGTCTCATCAAATTTTTGTCAGTAGATTCTAAAAATATTTTTTTCAAAATTTTTGGAATCAAATTGCACTCTTTCCATCTCCCATGAAAATTGATTTTTTTGAGAAAACAACATTTTAAAAGTGACACACACCCGTATAATGCATAACTTTTTTTTTCATGAAGGATAAAATTCTATTTCTTTCAAATTTAGATTTGTAACTCTGATATCTAGTGCTTCCACTTGGTTAGATAGTTTTATTGAATATTTTTCCTTACTCAAGTTTCAAAGTCAAACGAATTACAATTCAGACACAGCGCGACCATATAACGCGTAACTTTTTTTGTATATGTCAAAATTTTATTTATTTTTTGTTGGATCAAGGACTTCAATATCTGGTGCACTCATATTTTTCATTTTTTTGATAATCTTCTATTTTTCCATATGTGAAGAACAAAGAAATTCATTTTCGATGAAAAACCTATGTTTAATAAAACTTAAAAAACAAATAGATAACAAAACCAAAACATATTAAAATTATATTCATTGGATAGCTTGTTCTGAGGAATACCATAATCATTTGAAATAAATTTTAAATGAATTCATTTGATCCCCCAAAAGCTAAATCAAAAGTGATTTTTTATCAGCATTTTGATAGGTGTAAAGGAGACGCATTTATAGGTATGGTTTAAAACTAGCGAGGTTCTATCCAAGGGGGTTTGATCTAAGGTGATTTGATCAAACCCTCTTCAATTGAATCCTTAAAATGGAACTTTTTAAGGATTAAATCATTATATTTTCTAAAAATATGTGATTTCAGCTAAAATTAGTTCCTCTCAGGAATTGTAAACCACTATTATGACATAAAGTTTCAATCTTTTATCATCTCAGACACTTACAAAGAGGGGAATGACATGGCAGAAAAATTGATGAATATGGGATGTGATGGGAAAGAAATTGCTATGTATAATGACATAGAATTGCAAGCATATCCAAAAATTGTTGCAATAGCTATAAATGAAGCCATGAATTCGACCACAAGTAGCAATTGAAAGGTTTACAAGGAAGGTTTTTGACAAATTACTAGAGCAACAATTTCTGAAGCATCAAGTTTTAGAGCAATAGCTTCAGAAAAATAGTCCAGACTTGGCCAAAGTTTTTTTCAATGGTATCAAAGTAATAGGATCTTAATGAGCAGCAATAGAAATTGATCCATAAGATATAGTCCTATAATTTTGATTTTAAGAATGTAAAGGACAAGTAGAACGTGGTTGTTGATGCCAAAATTTTGGAGCAACAAATTTCGGAGCACCAAGTTCTGGAGCAACAGATCAAGAAAATATAGATCAGAGTTGGCTTGAGAAAGAAGGGTGTAGGGTCCTATTTCCAGACATGATCTCAATAGCACAAAGAGTCCTCCTAGGGGAGAATTCAGTCCACAGGCCATGTAGGGAACCTTTTTAGTTTGTATTTCATTCTTCAAGCCTAAATCTGTCTAAGTTTCAAGTCACAAAAAACAAGTTTTTACTATGGGTTTTCAAATATTATGTATATTCAGTCCATTTTCAATAGCAAACTATGGGTTGGTAGACAATTTATCATTGTAAAGGTGTTTTTGGGATCATAAAAACTATTACCTATTGTAAATTTTATTATTTTTAATATATCTACATGCCTTCTGCCTTTTGCATAAAAAAAATAGCATGAATAGAAGAGATTTTAACAACTAGAGAAAATATTTCATCAAAATCAATGCCCTTTTTTGTGTAAATCCTTTTACAAAAATTCTAGTTTTAAATTTTTTCTTATCTCATTCTTCCTCTTTTATCCTGAAAACCCATTTAGTTGGTAAAGCCTTTTTACCTGCAAGCAACTTGAATAATTCCCAAGTCAAATTTTTTAGTAAGGAATCCATTTCTTCTTCCATTTCTCACTCCCTTAATCCTTTGTATCCACCTTGATAGCTTCATCATACCCTTTCAATTCTCCAACATCAGTTAATTAAATAGAATACAAAGAAGAAGAAAATATTTTGGGGGGTCCATGTATCCTTGTTGATCGTCTAACATTCACTTAGTTTATGGAATTTCTTGTTGTTGCTATTATAGAGCATGGAAAACCAATGGAACCTTACTCTCTGGAATATCATCCAACACCACATAATATTTTAATTTCTTTTCACGCTAGGACAACTAATATTTGTACAACACCTTATTGATTTCAACATCCTCAATTCTAACAATTTTAGATTTTTAAAATCTCAAAGCCTATAACCAAATTCATCAATGTCATATCCAACAAAGGTACACCTCTTCTAGCTTGGTTCTATTTTCAAAATCTATATGTACAAACTCTTCACAACTATAGGTTGTGAGAAAAAAATAGCTCACCTTCTTACCTATCGAGGCTTCCTCTGGAATACCACAACTTGAAGGAACTAAATGACTCTATTAATTAAATAAAATTAAATGGTATTAATAACCTCTACCCACAAGTTTAAAGGCATCCTAACATGTAATTTCATACTCCATGCATGCTCCATTATTGTCCTATTCATATTCTTAGTTGGACTCCATCCTCTTATGGATTCATCAGAACTATTTTTTGCCTACGAATTCCATTAGATGAACAATAATCCTCAAACTCTTCTTTGTAAGGTTGACCACCATTATCAGATCCAAGACATTTTAATATTTTTCCCATCTCATTCTCAACCAATATTTTCCATTTTTTAAATGTTTCAAACACATCAGATTTCTTCTTAAGGAAATATATCCAATTCTTCCTAGTTGTATCATCTATAAAAGTAACATAATATTGAGAGGCATTGAGAGAAGATAACTAAGCTAGTCCCC
This sequence comes from Sequoia sempervirens, assembly GCA_007258455.2. Taxonomy (NCBI): domain Eukaryota; kingdom Viridiplantae; phylum Streptophyta; class Pinopsida; order Cupressales; family Cupressaceae; genus Sequoia; species Sequoia sempervirens. The sequence continues at coordinate 112,652,208 of VDFB02086081.1, forward strand.
ATATTTGTATACACAAGCTCCAATTTATCATCTTTATTTTGCTTCCCATCCTTGAGTAAATTCACTCTCTTTTTTTTTCATACAAATTTCAGAGAAATACCGCCCTTGTGTTCCCCCGTTGGTTGATTTGTGGGGAAAAAATGTTAGGTAAAGAGGGAAATATAAACATCAAGTCGGATCAGGCCCCACATAAAAACATGTTTATATTTATATTGTAGATTGATAGGATCTCAATTTTGGGGCTAGTGCATCTCTTATATTGGTGCCATCCTATCTCTTTAGCAATTTGATAAAGAAACCTATCTTCTCTATCCTTTAGTGTAAGTAGGAATACTATTACTTTGTTTAGTTTTTCACTTAGGGTAAATTAATCTGATTAAGTTTTCCCATTCTAGGCACTGGTTGTTTACCTGTTGCATATTTTCCATGCCTTTAAAAGGCTGCACAATATGTACTTTTATGTATCTCAATCTATTCACTCTTTTATGGTGAAATACCATATTTTCTTCTCTTGTATCTATGAAGGCCTTTTGTTGCAAATGGTGCTCTTGAGAGGTGGTTGAAACCAACATGGTGTCAGAGCCAACCATTATGCCCTCCTTCCCTTGAGAGTTTTCATTCGAGTGTTTCAGATCATTTTGTTTTTTCTAGGATTTGAAATTTTCCAAATTTCAAAGTTTCCTATTTGTTGATTTTTCCTGTTGATTCCAGTTTGTGTATGAAGGTGTGAATGGTTGGCTGGAGGAATCATTGGCATTGAAGGCTTGATTTTTTTTATTGAAGGTATCAAATTTTGACAATTTCTAGGCACCATTCCTATTTATGTGGAGGTAAGTGAAGAAGTGCTCCACTGGCCACACCCTTCATCACCATGTAGATCTTATTTGTGGGCCGATTATGATCAGAGGGCCACTACCAATCAACAAGGCATTAAGTAGATTATACTTGCAGTGACATCTCTATTGGGGTGACATCTACCATTATGCCCTTAGATTTTTTTCTGCATAATTCATGTTTTATTTGCAACATGTGAAGATCTTCCTCAGGCCACGTGAGATTTGTAAGCAACCCTGAGGCAACATTTTAATCCCCAGGCCCTGATTTTCCTCTACTGGAGAAGCAAATTTTAATTATTTCGGGAACAAAATTCTTCTTTTTTTAGGCATGATTTGCCTCTGCAAATCATGATTTCTTGCATTTGAGGCTCACGATTTTTGAGTTGGGAGGATCGATATGCAAAGAAGAGACAATTTTTTTGTCAAAGTGATCTATGGTGTGTGGCACCTACAATTTCTCATCACAACCAACAAATTCCCTTGGCATGATTTGCATTTTTTTGCATAGACGAGGCTTTTCGCTTTCTTTGGCCATGTATTTTTAATCAAACTTTACACATTATAGAGTATGCAAAATAAAAAAATAATTTTAAAGGCTTTTGTATGACCGAGAGGAAGTGGCCCCATGTTCTTTTGATGTTGTTGCTAGAAGCATTATCGCACATTAACAACATGGGGTCTTTTTTTTCTATTTAAATACCCTCTTACTCCCTTTATTTGGTGTGAGCAAGTCTCATAGGCTATGAAGAGGCTATCTTTTATGTGGTGATTGGTTATTTTTCACTTGATGGGGTTGCTTGGTGGTAGCATGGAGATCTAGCAATTGGTTGCATCAATGTTTGCTGCAAATCAAGTTTAATTCTTTTTTGGAAGTTTTATACTTGTGAAAGCACTATCTTTGAAGAATTGTTAAGTTATAATGGTTTCTTTAGAGAAAGAGAATTTTAGCCAATGGAGTGATGTTGTTCTCACCCATCTTAGTGAGGAGAATATATTACCATATTTGTATAATGAATTTCATGTTCCAGACACACGTAGTAAGTATATGATTTGGAAAAGATTTAGTGCTAGAGTGTATGGAGTTATTTTTGAGCATATCAATGACGAGGGCCTTTTGGATTCACTTTGTCATTTTGAGAGCCCTTATGCTCTTTGGACTTACCTTTGACAATCATATGGAGATCTTGATACTCTGCCATCGCTTGATGACCCTCCTTCCAATAACAATGTGTCTCTTTGTTCTTCAGAAAAGATAAACCATGCTTGTGATCCTTTGAAGGTTGTTGAGATTTGAGATGAGGTTGTAGTTGCTTCAGAGGTTTTGGATTCTTTGTCAAAGATATTTGATCCACCTTCATTGAGTACTTCCATCATTCTTGAGCAACAAGATTGTGATTGTCTTCCTAATTTGGACTCCTATTTGTTGGACATTGGTTCCTTGATTGTGGAGTCTCACATTTTAGATTTGGAGGACAAATTTGAGGTGTTATCTCTCCTCTTTGATGAAAGATATTGCACAACTATTATCAAACCATCTCTTTCTTTGGATATTGTTCAACATCAGTTTCTAGTGGTACCTTGTTTGTCACCTTCTATTGTGATTGGACATGTTCCTGATTGGTTTGTGGCATCATCTTCCAAGGTCTTGGTGACACATGAGCAGATTTCAAAGACATCATCATGCATCTTCATGCTTCTTTATTTAAATTCTTATCTAGAATGGGAAGCATTCCTGCATTTGTATTTGGTTTTGTTTCTTCCGAAAGGGAGACAAGTTGTTTGTCGACATTGGGTTATGTTTTTTCTTTAGACACTTACCATTTTTTTAGGTGATTACACATTGTGGGGGGGCTACATTGTCTCTCTCTTTCCCTCTTATGGGGGGTCATTGATTGTATATAAATGATGTATGTAGTACTTGAGGGGTGTGATTGAGTCCTCCATCCATGCATGATTTTTATTTTCTTTTCTCTCTTTTGGAGAGGGGTTTTTTCCCATAGGGTTTTTCTCCTTTTCTCTAGTTGTGAGAGATTTATTTTTGTAGTTGTAAATGGGTACCTAACATGGTTGTGTAGCTAGGACCCATATTGCATCTTCATTTTTTTGTATAATAATTCTCCCTAAGTCATACTTAAGGGTTTGTTAATGTGTTAAGTTTTTCACTTAGGGTAAATTACTCTAATTAGTTTTTCTCATTCTGGGTGGTTGTTTACCCATTCCATTTTCCATTCTTTTAAAAGGTTGTACAATATGTACTTTTACATATCTCAATCTATTCACTCTTTTATGGTGAAATAGCATATTTTCTTCTCTCGTATCTATGAATATCATACCCTCACTAAAGTGGGGGCTAAATGCAACATTATAAATTGTTACCCCTAACAATTTTACACTACATTGGACACACTATTTGGAATATAGAATTAATTACAGTCATAATTTGATCATTTTGAGTCTATATTGGGAAAATAAATTTAATTCCCTAACATCCCTAGTTTTTGCAACAAAAAATTACTAAATAGGGGTGTGGGTTCCCTAGTCCTTGGATGTGCTTTTTAAAAGTTATAAACTTTGAGTGTTGACCTTGAGTGTTTTAAAATGATCCCAAGTTCACCTATGTCCAAGAAAATCAATTGGGATCCATATATAAACTATTTTTACCTCTTATTTTAACAATCAAACATTTTTATTACAAATCATGCACTATTATGCTCTAATTGTGAAGACACATGTGAATTATTCCCTAAATAATTTCTATAACAATAAACCTATGTTATGCAGACTAACCCTTGCACGTGTTCAATGAAATTCATGTATTATTAATCAATATTTTTTGGCAATCTATGGTGACATCACTTCAACAAAGGTTTCATGCCTAGGGTAAATTTATCAATTGTCATTCATTTATTATAGTTATTTATTGTTTACTTTTCCTCTGCCTTGCAAGGGCATGCAATTTATACCATCATAATTTGTTGATGTAGAGGTGGAAACACCAACACAAGGGTTTGACTAAGGAAACACCTATATAGCACAACCTTCCCCCTCTTTTCATGTATGCAGGTTAGATCCAAAACTTTCATTAACAAAAGGTTTCAAAAGAGTAGAGAGCAGATTGTACTAGACTGATTAAGCATATGAACTAGTCAAAATACCAAAAATAGGGTTCCCACACCCCTATCCTTGTATTTTAGGCTCAAATTTCATCTCCAGGTGCCCCTCTTTCTACTCTTTCAATATTTTCAACTATTTCATGAATTTTTATTTTTGTTTAAACAAACTATTCATATGTTTATATTAGGTTTTCATAGTAATTAGGTTAATCAAATCATATTCAATAAATCTATCCTCTTTGCGACAAACTTGAGAAAAACCCAAGACAATTTAATCTCCTTTTGAGTAGCTAGCCAATTTTAATTCCTTTCTTAATTTTTGTATCAATGTTAAGCAAAGATAAGATTGATTTGGGTTAATCTACTAATGGGATGTAGGATCTAAATTTTATACTTAACACTTTCTATGTTTTTTATTCCCCTTTGAAGGCCCCATGATGAGTCATTTTGGTCCTAATAGTCTATTTTTTGTGTAATCACTTTTAAAATTGAATCCTTCTCTCCCATGTTCCTTGTTCAAATTTAAAGTCAGACTTACTTGGTGGATGACCTATTTTATTTATGGGCCTGATATAAAAGAGATATTAATTTCATTCTATTTCATCATCTACATTTAATCAACCTCTTTCAAAAGTTCATTTTAAGTAGGTATGTTGAAGCATAGGAATGATCAACCCAAGACAATTGAATCTCCTTATGAATAATTAGTAGATTTTAATTTCGTTCTTAGTTTTTGTATCAATGTTAAGCAAAGATAAGATTGATTTGGGTTAATCTACTAATGGGATGTAGGATCTAAATTTTACACTTAACACTTTCTATGTTTTTATTCCCCTTTGAAGGCCCCATCATGAGTAATTTTGGTCCTAATAGTATATTTTTTGTGTAATCACTTTTAGAATTGAATCTTTCTCTCCCATGTTCCTTGTTCAAATTTCAAGTCAGACTTACTTGGTGGATGACCTATTCTATTTGTGGGCCTGATATAAAAGAGATGTTAATTTCATTCTATTTCATCATCTACATTTAATCAACCTCTTTCAAAAGTTCATTTTAAAATCATCTACTGATTTCATTGGATGATCACATACAAAGGTCACATTTGGCTTTATTAGATATACACATCAACTACATTATATTGATCTAAATTTTCATTGTTAATGTAGTTGCTAATATTATTGAAATATATGAATTTAATTAAGCCACTAATGTAATAAGTTGATATTATGATTTGTATTTGTTATGATTAACATATAGTGCATAAGAAAAAAATAATATGACCAGTGATGCTAATGTGACATGCCCTTTGATAAAATGTGGATGGGGGAATTGGACAACATGAGTATTTTCCTATAATTTGAATTTAGGTCCTACTTATGTCATCTTGGTTAAATATGGAACCTTGGTTGACATGAAGTAATATTAATGTAATGTCTTGAATGTAATCATACAATTGTGTGGATGGACAATGTGAAGTATAATTAAAGAGAAGGTGGTGAGTGAATATACAAGGAGATGATTGTATGAGGATGTGTTATTCAATGTGAAGCATCTCAATAACAATGTGTCATTATCAGAAGATCTTAAGGAGTGTAGTAGAGTGTCTGAATAAAGTTTAGAATAATTTTAATCTATGTAATCAACACTGAAGGTTTGCAAGCTTTATCATTTATTCAGGGAGCTAGTTCTTAGTTCACTGTATTGAAGATTGGTCTCTCTAGTAGGTTGGTTCCTACAAATACATTTGGGGATTGGTGTCTTTGGTAGGTTGGTACCTACTCCATATTGTAAATTCCATTATTATATTTCTACATAGTGAGGTTGGATTTGGACATGGAACATATATTTTTGGCACCCTAATTCTTTCCAATGCTTTTAGGGTTTTTTACCTAAAAGGAGAAAGATGGGCCAAAATGTAATGTTCACATTCAAATATTAATGCAATATGGATGGAATATGGATGTAATATACCTAGATGAAATGTTTGAATGCAAGAAACTAATAAGATTAATTTATTAATGAATGAAAACTAAGGAAATGAAGATTGTTTGAAAACACATTGTGTAATGCAAAATCACCTAAACATGAATGCAAAACTAAACAAAATTGAACCAAACTAAAAGTGTGAAATTGGAATGTGGATGAAGATTGGAAATGGATTCTGGAATGTTGTTGATGCTGATTTTCAGGCCTAGTGGGACTCATTCGCCTTTTTGGGTGAATTAGTTCCAGTTCTGCAAAATTGTGTAAGAACCTGTTTTAGACAAAAGGGTATCTAAAAATGTAGAAAACTCAAAATTGACCTAGAAGTGGGACTCATTCACCACTTACGGTGAAAAATTCCACTTTTTAATTTTTGAATGTTCAAGAGTGGAATTTAAGGCTTTTGGTCTACACTTTGGCTTTTTATAGGTATCCACTTCTGAAACTCTAATTTATGAACCTGAAAGTGAATTTTTGTTGATATTTTGACTTGATCAATGAGGATAAGGCTTAAAAAACTTTTCAATGCAATAATCAATTATTTCCAAGCTTCCAATATATCTAAATTTGCAAACACACAGGACAAGAGAGAGAAATGGTGAATGTTAGTGCATGGGGGTTTTCCTTGGTCAAACCCCTTTTAGGTAATTAAACCAAAATGATGAAAGAATGGAATGAAACATGAAATAATGGAGTTGATTAACTTTCCATGATGTTTGATCTTGAAATATTGGAGGAAAACATGAAGAATCTACCCTTGAATGTCTGAAAATTGATATCGTAGAGACTTGAAATGAAGAAACCCTGAGTTGCTTGACTTGAGATGAAATAATGATGAATGGATAATGAAGAATGAATGTGATTTAGGGTTTAGAGAGTTAATTTTATATCCAATTCACCTTATTAGCCCAAAAATTTGATCCTTAAGGCCGACATGAAGTAAAATTAAACTTAAATTACAAAATTTCCCACACAAAGGTGAAAATTGGGCCAAATGGGATTGATTCACTACACATGGAAAATGGGTCCCACCTAGATGGGACTAATTCACCATGGATGGCGAATGGGTCCCACAGGGGCAATTTTGATAGCTAAGGTGCCAAGACATAAGGAAACAAAATTTAAGTTGCAACTTTGTCACGTATTTTATCAAATATTGCCTGGAGATGCACAATATGAGTTTATAGGGGACTATTAGTGATGATGTAAAGGTAAATTAGGGCTTGGGATGCATAATTCAATGTGAATGTGTGAATAAATACACTTTACAATGTTAAAGTGAGGTCCACATAGCCTAGGAAGGCACAAGAACCAATGTGAATGTGCAAGACACATTAAAATACTAGTTTAACATTAATTTTTTTTAACAAGCCATCTATATTGATGTGAGAATGTATTTAAATAATTTTTATAATGTTGAATTAGGGGGAAATAGGCTCCTTAAGTCTAGAAAAGCATGAAAGTCCTTTACAACACTTTACAACACCTTTACAAGACATCAATAAAAGCATGTTATTCAATTTGCAAGAGTCCAAGACCTTGTGTAGATGCATAAAAAACCTCACAAAAATTGAATCAAGGCACCATTAAGTCCAATTTATCATGAATTATTCCCATGTCAAGCAAGAGGTCCATTTTTCTATGACACATTTAGTCCCCACTTTAGTGAGAGGATGAACTTGCTTCAAACTAACAGTAAAGTAGACATTCAAGAGAGATCCAAGTGTACAGATGCAGATGACAAAGAAAGACAAAGATCAAAGGAGGTTGCGCAAGCACCTAGGATCCAAGATCTTAAGTCAAACCATCAAGATACATAATCATGCAATGTAAAGAATGAGAAATATGATAATGAAAAGGGGGAATCAAGCTTCGATCATATGTCAGGCTCATTGTGGATTAGACCTAGTCTTGTTTGTTTCAAAAGGAAAATGCATACTCACTCTAGGGAAACAAAACTCTTTGCTATCTACTGGGTGAGAAGTCCACAACATACTCACTTTGGGGCGATGAAACTTCTGATTGTCCATGGGGTGAGAAATCCAAAAGGTGAGAAACATATGCTAGTTGGTATGCAATCAAACACATAGGTAGCTATGAGGAAAGTTGTGCCTTAGAATGGGCTTCCCGCTCAAGAATATCAAAGCTATGCCTCTTGATAACTTTGATAAGGTGCGACAATGAAAAATGATTTTCGAGCTCTATGAGGTAAGAAAAACTTTGTATGCTTGAAACTCATAGACATTGTTAATGCAAGATAGTGTAAGGAATATTCAAGGGGATTTTTCTTTGTTCATGGAAGGTATCATCTTAGGGAAAACCGTGCTTAATGTCTCCAAGATAGGATAAATGCAAAAGAAGTATCACACTTTGAGAGGGAATCAAGCCTAATGACTCCACCAAGAAAATGATGCATCACAAAAAGAAATAAATTGCACAATGAAATGTGAGTGGTGATGTATGCCCCCACTTTAAAGTGGTTGTGAACACCAGTACTATGAGCAATTTATTTAAAGTAGAAGAAGAGGACATAAGAGCTTACTCAGAAAGCCCTATTCCAAGTCATATGTTTTCGAGAAGCTACGTCATGAAAAGGGGAGTATGTCACATGCGAGCCAACTTAAGGCATGTTTTCCACATCCCAAGCTTGTTCTTATGTATTCATGAAAGGTTATTGACTATCCCAAGGAGGTGGCCACAAGTTACATACAAGGACAAGGCTTACTAAAACCCTTTCCCCAACTAAGTGCAAGACAAAGGAGAGTCAAAATGATTTACGAAATGAAGGGGATACTAAAAATCAGTATCAATTAGAGGAATTAGGTGCTCCCACATAGGGAAAAATACCAATCTCCTAAAAATGTTGGATTTTACGACTCAAAGCTTTACATACATTAGTGGAATGACCATGAACTCTATGATAGGTGCAGAATGAGGTCTTGTCAGAACATTTCTTTCAAGTTCGTGAAGGGAGGGTGATCAAGTGATCTTGGAGGAGTCTCGACAAGATACTATCTTGATCAATGGACGAAGGTGGAGTTGTGGTTTGCATCAAAGATACTTACACAAGGCTCTTGAGATTGTGAGATTTTGGTCTCTTCATTATAGGAGGTGAAGTACCTAAAAATCTGTAAATGAAACCATCTCAAACACTCATTAGGAGGGTTAGTTTACACATGCAAATCTACAAATACCTCTATGAAATAACAATGCCATGCTTCAAAGATGCAAACAAATAACTAAGAAGATCAAATAAACATCTAGAAGCAAGACAAAGTACCTATTCCATATTGGATTGGTGTCCAATATGCAAATGACCCTTTCCCAATCCTTGCTCAAAAACTGAAATGATGGGATGCAATGGTGATGAAGAGAAAAACTAGTTCTCAAACCAAGAGAGTAACTTTGCATGAAAAATGTAGATAAGTTGATGAAGATTAAGCCCCTTATTTATAGATTTTCTTGATGAGAGATTGGCCTAATGGATTAATGTGGGACTAAAAGTAGACGAATGAAAAGAGGCCACTTGTCAACTTGCCATAGGTTGAGGGATGTGCAAGATTTGGGAAATGTGCCCAAGAGGGAGAGTTTCAAATTCAAATTTGTGCAATAAATTTTGAGAGGGGGACATGAAAATGAGAAGTTAATGCAATGTTGGAGAGGACAAGTCAACTTGTCATCATTTTCAAACTTGAGGGAATATTCTATTTTTTATGCCAAGTTGAAAGAAAATAAGGATTTTAATAAATCAATAAATTGATTTATTTGTGCAAGTGGGGATATCTAGAGGATGTGATGGGTGGTTAGGTTAGACTAATTAGGATTAGGTTAGATTAATGATGATTAGGATGATTTTGACTTTTATGACTTAAATATTTGATTATTTAATTCAGAAAAGGATGGAATATGCATTTGGATATCAATTTAATGAATGTTTGATTTATTTAATTAGAGGGATGATGTTTGATTTATTTAATTTAAATGAACATCCTTAGAAATGAACTTAATGAGTTTAATTTACCAGATGAATGGACTAAAGTGAACTTGATTAATTTAGTGAGTGGATGGATGTGAATCTAGTTTGCTTGATGACTGGACCTAATTGAATTCATAATGCTAATTTTGCATGTCTACATTTTACCCATCTTTGAAGCAATGTACTTGTTGCATTGGTTCAAAGAATAAACTTGCCGCGATCAAAATTCAAATTTTTTTTTATTTTTTCAGATGCCCAAGTGGAAAGAAGTACACTAGTACATTGCCCCCTCGAGAGATCGAGCAAAAAGATTCTATTTGAGGGTCGATCTTGCAATAAAGAGGTTCAAAATGGATGGTTATGGATTATGATGCAAATGAGATGATTTTAAGATGCTTAGAATAACAAATCTATATTATCTTAAACAACTTGAATGATGATATGATGTATGAGATGGATGAAATGAATGATGTGATATGCTGTGATTATGCAATGGATGATTTATGAGATGCTTAGACTAACAAATCTATATTATGATGATGATATGCTATGATTATAAAAATGTATGATTTATGCAAATGTGATGATTTATAAGATGCTTAAACTAATAGATCTATATTATGATTATGATATGCAGAATATTGATGGTTCGTGGATGCAAGATGGATGAATTGGTGATGATGATTAACTATTCATGATGCGATGTTAGTGCGGAAAAGAAGAAATTAGATGATGACAAGAGGATCCAACAAGCCAACATTATGAGAGATGATGATGAGAAATGATGATGAGAAATGATGATGATAGATGGACATTTTGTCTATCAAGGATTGAGATTTTAAGAAGGGTCACTTACCTTATATTTGATAACACACATAAGTACGATGCATCAAGGTATAAAGGACCAGGATGGCGTGGTACTTAGTGTGATGGACTTTGACTCAACAAATAGATAGGAGTATTCTTGTTCACACCTGACATATGAAAACCTTGCTAGGATGCACTTTAGAAGTTTCAAACACCTCGGCCCAAAACACAGAAAGGTATAACCAATCAATTTGTAATAGTCAACAAGCTGTCCAAAACATCCTCTATACATATCTAACAAAGCAAGTATTCACCAAGTTATTTTACAAGAACGTCCAACAAGCATAGCAGACAAAATGATAATGATCATTGCCCCATTCCTATCTCTCTAAATCCTTCATTCAGATATCATCGAGAGGTCCTTAGACTGAGTGCAATAAGATAAATCAAAAGAGAAAGATAAAGTAAACAAACAAGCTGATGTTCTTCAATACTGCTAACCAAAAGGGAATGTGTTTTTAAGGATAAGAACCGAAACCATTGCCAAAAGATAATGCCCATTGTATGAAGGATACATCCTAGGACATGTTAGTGGATTGTGACACGTCATTTCGTTTATCCTAAGTGTTCTTTCTGATAAAAAATTCCCATTGTAGGAAGGATACATCCTAGGACATGATGTTATCAGATGATTGATATGGGACTGTTTGGATGATGGACTATAACACAAAGAATTGACCAACTTGTTTACTACTTGACCTAGACTTGAGACTTGATGTTTTTGAGTTTTACTTTTAACCTGCTAGACTTGTTTCTAGCTGTTTCACCAAAGGTTGAGGGTGACAATCAGTTTATTATGGATGGTGTTATGCGGGTGCAAGCAAGATGAGGTGGATGGGTTTTCAAATATTTGGATGTTTTTGATGTTTTGTAATGTTTTGACACTGTTTTTGGTATTTTTCAAGGTTTTACAAATGTTTTGATTTTTTTTATTTTCCAATGTTTTTGGGGTTTTCTAAGATTTTGACCAAGAGACTAACCTAAGGATCTATCCTAGGGGCCTCGGGGGTTGATCAATAGATTAGCCTTGCCTACGTTATACATGCAGAGACCACGTAGTTCGACTAACAACTTGACCAATTTACAGATGATGATATACATGATGAGATGTTACTTTATGATGACAGACTCCTAAAGGACTGACCTAAGTGTCTTGGGGGAGGATCAAAGATCAACCTTGCCTACGTTCAAGCTCCAAGATGACGTAGTTCGACAAGACCACCTTGTTTTTTACTTTTTGACTGACTTTTTGACCTATTTTTTGGATTTTTTGATATGTTTTGAATGTTTTTGGATTTTTTGATTTTTCTGATGTTTTTGGATTTTTACTAATTTTTAGGGCTTTAAGAATATACATGAATCCGATCCGATGAGAACATACCCCCAGTGTGATGTCATAGACTACTCCGATAAAGGCAAAACAAACTGACCTTAACGATGGGCCAAATAGTACTAGGAGGGATCATAATACGAACATAGGACCAAGCTATGGTGTGGATGTGAGTGGATGAGTGATGGATGGAGACCTTAATGCGATGGATGATGTAAGTGAAATGGAGGAATGATGCTGAACAAGCCGCAAAGATCTTGGTGGATGGGAAGTGCTTATTTATGCAAGGTGCCTGTTTGCCAGGTTTTCACCAAGGTACTTGTCCAAAAGTGCCACAAAAGTGGTTTTCACTAGAGGATGATTTTTTGATCCTTTTTCTAATTTTTTTTGTTGTCACCAAATGCCTGTTTGCCAGGTTTTCCCTAAAGTAACTATTTTTTCAATACATTTTCTGATTTGTTTATATTTTTTGGTTCTATACCTTGAAAGATTTAGGCATAAAACTTTTTGAGATGAGAGCTATTCATGGGCTCTTGTAGAGGTTCCCCTTTGGGTGTTGATAATTGATATGCCCCTAACTTATAACTTGTTGTGATGACAAAAGGTCCTAACCAATTAGGTTTGAACTTGCTTTTGCTGCTTGGGTTTTGGACATTCTTTTGATTCACTTTTAAGACTAGTTCTCCAACTTGGAACGTCCCGCTTCTGATTTTCTTATTATAGCTCCTTTTGAGTCTATTCTGATAGACTTGCAAGTGATTTAAAGCATCTATACGTCTCTCATCCAGTAGCTCCAGCTCATTTAATCTTGATACTCGGTACTCTTCATCTGTGATGAGGTTTTGCAGTGATATCCTAAGGGATGGGAGCTTGATCTCAATGGGGAGAGTCACTTCTGATCCATAGACCAAGGAGAAGGGGGTGGTGCCAGTGGGTGTGCGGATGCTGGTTGGGTAGGTCTAGAGGGTGGGATTAAACTATAGATGCCAGTCATTACCTACATCATTAACTATTTTCTTGAGGATTTTTAGAATGGTTTTGTTTGTAGCTTCTGCTTGGCCATTGCCTTGGGGATAGTATGGGGTGGAGAAGTGATGTTGGATTTTGAATTTCTCACACAAGTCGTAGAAATCTTGATTCTTGAATGTTGTCCCATTATCTGAGATAATGGATTGTGGGACACCATAGTAGCATATGAGATAGTTTAGAATGAACTTTTAAATTTGCTTCCCAGTTATATACATCATGGGTATGGCTTCCACCCACTTAGTAAAGTACTCAATTGCAGTTATGATGAATTTGTGGCCATTAGATGAGGTGGGTGTGATTTTCCCAATGAGATTGAGTCCCCGCTACGAAAAGGGCCATGGTGTGACGATAGGGTGAAGCTCTTGAGCTAGAGCATGGATGAGGTCCCCATGTTGCTGACATTGTAGACACTTTCTGGCATGATCATGTGCTTCTCTTTCCATTGTGGGCCAATAATACCACATCCTCAGTAGTTTCTTAGCGATGGTCATTCCACTCAAGTGTGAACCACAGATACCATTATGAACTTTAGTTAGAGCAGTTAATGCCTCCTCAGCATTTAGGCAGCGTACCAGGGTTCCTTCTATGCTCCTACAATATAGGGTATCACCTAGGATGACAAATCTGGATGCCCTTTTTATGAAGGTTCGCTTTCTAGGTTTGAGGGTAAATCGACAAGTGTGACTCCTATGCAAAGGTATGTATAGATGTCATGGTACCAAGGATCACCAGGACCAACGATTTCACACACAAATTCTAATTCCGGTACCCCGAATGTAGGAATGAGAAGCTGCTCTATCAGAAATTCATATTTTGGAACATTGTTGGGGATGTCCAGTAGGGACCCAATTGCTTCCATGGCATCTTCTACTTTGTTTTTGGCTCTAGGAATCTGCTCAAATGTGATTTCGATGAAGGATTCCTTTAGAGTCTCCACCAATTTCTTGTATGGAGTGAGCTTGTCGTCCTTGGTCTGATATTCATTATTGACTTGATTTATGATCAATTGGGAGTCTCCATACACTTTGAGAGCCATGATGTTCCATTGTACTACTATTCTGAGACCTATGGTTAAAGCCTCGTATTCCGCAATGTTGTTGGTGCAAGGAAATGCCAGTTTGTATGACCTTGGTATGCAATCCCCTTGTGGGGTAATGAAGAAGACACCATCTCCTGATCCATGCTGTGTGTATGAGCCATTGAAGTATAGTTTCCAGTGGTCATTTATGTTGAAGTTAAAAATGGATTCATTTGGAAACTCTGAAACAAGAGGATTCTCAGAATAAATAGGTGCTTCTGCTAGTTGATCTACAATAACTTGTCCCTTAATTGTTTTCTGCTCTACATACTCGATGTCATACTCTGATAGTATCATCACCCATTTTACCATTCTTCCTGTGAGCATTGCCTTTGATAGTAGATACTTGAGGGGGTTAATTTTGGCGATGAGCTTTATCTTGTGTGCCAACATGTAATGTCTAAATTTTTGTGATGCAAACACTATTGTGAGGCATGCTTTCTCGATGAATGAGTAGTTTAACTCATGCCCGATCATTGTTCTACTGATATAGTAGATAGCCCTTTCCATTCTATTTACATAATGTTGAGCTAGGAGAGCTCCAAGGGCTGCTACTATTGTTGATACATATAAGATCAATGGTTTCTTTGGGATGGGTGGCATTAAGATTGGTGGTGTCAATAGGTATTCCTTGATTTTTTTAAATGCCTCTTCACATTTTGTATCCCATTTGTATGCTACCCCCTTGTGGAGTAGGTGAGAATATGGGTTCTGCTTGTCTGCCAGTTGTGCTATGAATTGTTGGATGGATTGAAGTCTGCCTTGTAGACCTCTCAGTTGTTTTAATGTCTTTGGTGCTTCCATTTTGAGGATTGCTTTTACTTTTGCTAGATCCACCTCGATACCCCTCATTGATACTATGTATCCTAGTAATTTACCTGATTGTACACCGAAGACACACTTCTTGGGATTTAGTCTGACTTTGTATTCCTCCAGTCTATCAAAGATAGCACCTAGGGTTGCTATGTGATATTTTCTTTTTCTTGACTTAGCTAGAATGTCGTCAACATAGTCTTCAACCATTTTATGGATCATATCGGGGAATATCAATGTCATGGCCCTTTGATATGTTGTTCCTGCATTCTTTAGGCCGAATGGCATCATGTTCCAACAGTAGGTCCCCCATGGACAAGTGAGAGCCGTCTTATGTTGATTTTCTTTTACTATCATGATCTGATTGTACCTGAAGAATCTATCCATTAGTGACAACATCTCATGTCCCGCTGTCATGTCCACTATCATGTCGATGTTTGGAAGCGAGAAGTCATCTTTTGGACATGCCTTGTTCAAACCTTTGAAGTCTATACAGATTCTAATGGCTCCATTAGGTTTTGAATTAGGTACCAAGTTTGACACCCATTCTGGATAATCTATTGGTTGGATGAATCCTGCATCCAATAACTTTTTAAGCTCCATTTTGACTAACAGAGTGATTTGAGGATGCATTTTTTGTAGCTTTTTTTTGACCGGCTTTGCTTCTAGATACATTGCAAAGTGATGAACCACAGTCTCTAGATCAAGCCCTAGCATGTCAGCATAACTCCATGTGAAGTTTATTTTCCTTTCCCTTAGGAATGATGCTAGGAGTTCTTGCTCTTCTGATATTAGTGATTCTGCATAAAATGTGATATGTGGGGTCTCCTCTATTCCTAGGTTGACAGGATTGCATTTTCTAGTGAAGAATGCTGACTTTTCCTGATGAATAGCTCTGAAAGGAAGATTGAATCCTTCATCCTCGAGCGCCTTAGAGAGGTTTTCATCGTTGGATACGTCCTTTATTTTTCCTTTTTTCTTGTTAGAGATTGCCACAGTGTGGTTTTCACTCAAGGACTTAGATATGATTCTTAGTTTCTCACTTTTGTGACTGAAGGATTCAATCATTTTCCCATAATAGGTATGTGTGTCCAACTCCATTATAAATCCTACCTTATGATCTCCATCTAGAATGTTGTCCCGCAATCCCATGAATTCTGAGAGCGCCTCATCATTTTTTTATGTATCAAGAACCGATGGTCCTCGTTGTTCATAGTCGATCAGTTGGGGGTATACTAAATGGATCTCATGATTTTGATGGTCTGGTTTGAAGGATAGGGTATTAATCACACACAGGGTGGTATCCTCAAATAACCTAGGTAGATTAGTCATGGTATCCTCGTCATCTCTACTAATAGAGGCCTTAGTTATAAAGTTATGTATGTCTCTATCTATGGATATTGGTGAGCGTACTTGTGCTATTATTGGCTGAGGAGAAATATTAACCATTCTAACTAGAGGACTTTAGCCATGTATGGTTATACTTGGAGGGGTACATCCAAGGCAAAAAAAATTTATGGGTTGCATCTTTGGCATGATAGGTATTATGAGCCCATTGTCATTTTTTCCCGGTCTTTGATTTCTGTTGTAGCCAATTGTGAGCATCATTTGTAGGCCCTTGCTTGTCTCATCCATTGGTAATTCAAGTGTCAGTCTTTCAACTTGATATAACATGTGAGATGGATCTACTTCAATAACCTTCTGGCCAAGGTCTCCCCATCTTGTGAATTTGGGATAGTCTTTAGGAGACATTTGTGATGTGGAAGCTTGGTTTTCTTGTGGATTTCCACGTGATCTAGAAGATTGTGGTAACTCTCCTATCACAAAAGAATTGTTAGGGAGCTTGTAGCTTCCACAACCATCCTCCTAGATGATGAGCTTGATGTTGGAGATGGTGGGAATGGTGGGAGTGGTGGGCGTCTCTTTCGCAAAAGTGGACGTGAGAGTGGCAGGGTCGATGTATGGTGTGGATGGGCCCTCATCATTTTTTGGCACTTGGGGGATTTTGTAATACTTTGCTTCAAGATTTTTGCAATATGAGAAAGGTTCAGGATCTCCATGGATGGTAACCTCTTGTCCATTATGTGTAAATTTCACACATTGGTGGAAGGTTGATGCTACGACTTTCATCGCATGGATCCATGGGCATCCCAAGAGGATATTATATGCAAGTCGAGGTCCAAGACCTGACAAGTGGTTTCCATGAGAGTCGGCCCTACTTGAATAGGGAGTTTGATTGTGCCCTGAGACACTCTTTCTTGGTCATCATATGCTCTTATCGTGATGCCCTTTCCTTTGTTGATGGAATTTTCTGATATTTTCAACTGCTTGATGAGGCCTAGGGAACATATGTTCTAGCCTGCACCTCCATCCACGAAGACCCTTTTAAATTTCCTCTTCTATACAATGGATTCCAAGTGAAGTGCACAGTTGTGAGATGGTTGGGCAGGGAAATCTTGGTCAGAAAATGTGAGGAGATTAGGCATAATGATATTTCTGATCAGAGCTTGGAATTGCTTCGCGTCAAGATCTATGGGGACAGTGGATGAGGCCAACGCTTCTTCAAGAATTTTCCTATGGGAAGATGAGATTTTTAGCAACTCCATGATGGAGATTTGTGTTGGCGTTCTCTTGAGTTGATCTACAACATTGTAGCCATGCGAAATAGATCTAGATGAAGGAACTCTATTTGGTTGGGATGATTCTGTGATGGTGACTTTGCCGCCTCTTATGGTGACTCCACAATCTTCGGTATGGGCGCCCTTGATAGTGATGACCATGAAATATTCATTTAGGGAGGCAACTACTATTTCATACACATGATTTACATCGGATTAATGTATATTTTAAGATCTTGATTTCCCATAGGTTGTTCCACATTTATGATTTTCTTATCGATGAGATCTTGGATGATGTTTTTGAGTCTCATGAAACTATTTGTGGTGTGACCTTTGATTTTATGGAATTCACAGAGTTGATTCTCATTATACCAAGGAGGTTTGACATCTGGTTCTTGGTAATTCTCAAATGTAGGAGGCTTGATGATTTTTTCGTCGATCAATTTTTTCATTATGTCCTCAAGTGGTTCCCCTAAAATGGTGTATTTTCGTTTGGGATAACTTTTGCATTGAGGTGGTCCCCTTTGGTCATTGAGATTATTGATGGTTGAATGGTTGTTGGGTTGGTGTGTTGTGTGATGATGGTTTTCGTGTTAAATTTGGATTTGCAGTGTGGGTGTATTTTGACGAGGAGCACTAATGACCACCTTGGCATCGACGACACCATCATTACTAACATTTTTGTTCCTTGCCCATGTATGAGGTTTATTGTTGTAATTGGATGGTGGGCAGTTGTTTTGTTGTTCATGGGATGTTGATTCCGCGGGTTGAGTCATAATTGCTCTTTCGATGCTAAGCGCCTTGGAGATCAATTGATCATATGTGGTGATGCCCTGAACCTTGAGATAAAATGCCAAGTGGCCTTCAAGGTTGGCTATGATGGTGCAAACTTGTTGTTCTTCTCACATGGTCCACCTACTCTGATTGGCCTTGGATCGACATCATTGTAGGAATGCGGCAAATGATTCACCCTTTCCTTGTTTTAGAGTTGAGAGTTCTCCGAGATTAAGATCCATTGCAATGTTGCATGCATAATTTTTAATGAATTCATCCCTAATTTCTTGGAATGTTCTAATGCCCAAAGGTAAGCGAGAGAACCATTATATAGCGTGGCCTACCAAGCTCCTAGGAAATAGCTGCATCAGATAAGTATCATCATATGCGACTTCCATGCAATGAACCTAGAATTCCCTGATGTGATCTTTAGGGTTTTCCGTCCCTCAATATTTGTCAAATTTGGGGATTTCAAATCCCTTGGGGAATGGTTTCATCACTAGGCTCCTATCGAATGGATAGGGACACAAGTTGCTTGGTGTTTTTGTTGTTCACCCAGGTTGCAGATCGAGCACTTTTTGCGAAAGAAAATTGATTTGTGTTGTCACATCATTTTGTGGATAAGGGGGTGGGATGAAAGTGTTTTGGGGTGTTTGAATTGTGGGTTGGATGGGTGGGTTGGTTGGTGTGTTATTTGATGGTATCTGTATGTTCTACCGAGCAAGGTAGGCTTCTACCTGCTTTTGTATGAACAACGCTTGTTGTTGATCTTGTTGTTGATGCACTAAGATTTATGCTTATTGTTATGCTTGTTGTTGTTCCAACAATGCTTGCTATTGTGCTTGTTGTTGTCCCAACAATGTTGTTGAGCTGCCAATTCTGTTGCTTCTTGCTACTCTTGATATTGCTTTAGTGCTTGCTGATATGCTTGAATTTGCACTACTTTTCTTTGTGTGTGAAGTTGTGCTTGATATTGGGCTTGTTGTGCCCGATATTGAGCTTGCGCTTGTGCCGTTTGTGCTTTTGCTACTTGTTGCTGCAATAGAAGTTGTGCTTGAGCAGCCCTTTGTGCTTGCAATGCTTGTGCTACTTGTGTAGCTTGGGTGGCTTGTTGTTGTTGTTGTTGTTGCAATAACGCTTGAGCTTGTTGCACTTCTAAGGCGGCTTGGGCTGCTTGGGCAGCTTGAGCAGCTTGCTAAGTAGCTAGTTGTTTGACTTTTTGTTTCTGAACTTGTCGGTATCCTTTTTGGAAATCAGCTTGCAATGTCGCATTGTGTTGGCTTGATGTGGTAGAAGTTGGTGGTGGTGGAGGTGGTGGTGGATTTGGAATGGTGTTTTTGAAGGTGGTGTTTGTGTTTTACATGATGGATGATGTTGTTGTTGTGATTGGTCCTTGAGAGACCATGCTTTGTGATGTTAAGGGGGTGTTTGATGATGTTGCAATTGCTTGTGCATTTTGTGTTTGTTGTTGTGATGTCAACAATAAGTTTTGAGTATTTGACACAATGTTTTGGTTGATATTTGGAATGTTGTTTTGATTGATACTTGGTAGAGGGGGAAGCCCTAAACCAAGGAGTGGTGCGGATGATGATGGCAATGGTGGAAGTGGTGGAAATTTAAGGGGTGTGAGTTGTGAAAATGTTGTTGTTTTAAAAATACCCATAGGTCCGAACATATCTCCCTCTTCTTGTGAATTTGTGAGAAGAGGTGTTTGAGGTGTTGTGTGAGAATGATGATGATGGATCATGATGGAAGGTGAGAGGAACATTTTTGTGTAATGGGTTTTGGGGTATGTTTTGTTCCAAGGTGGTGTTTACATCCAAGTTTTGATTATTAAAAAGGGGATGTGCTTCAAGAGCGTTGAGGAATGTGTTTCCCTTATTAACATTGGGTTGGGTTGGAGCGAACGATGTCGTGATCTACGGGATGTTTTGCATGATGTTTTGGGATGGGGGTGTAGATGAGATGGGGATGGTGGATGAGATTGGAGGAAATGATGTCTCCACTATGGTACTCACATCAAAATCCGAAGGTAGTTTGGCCCCTTGTTTTGCTAGTTCAAGCATGTATAACGAAGGGTTGAGCCTCATCATGATGTTGATGATTCTATGGTTGTCTGGATTTTGGAGCATTTCAGTTATTTCTTCATGAGACATTCCAAGGGTAAGATCCTCTCCTTGGTTTTCCTCTTGCAAATTTTGTGATGATGTCGGAAGGTTAACTGTGAGAGTTCTGGACCCAATGGGATTCATTTTAGGATTGGTTTGACTTAAATCACTTGAAGCGAGTGTTTCTTTGTTGGCTTCCATGCTCTTCTTGTATTGAGATTTGGTTTGAACCATAAAACAAGGATCAATTTTTAAGAATGGGAGATGAATCTGATCTTTACTTTATGCCCCAAAGTAAAAAAAATTTAGGATATCTTGAGGATCAAAAGATGATATGATGATGATGCAAGGGATGAATGATGTGGATGCTATGATATTTTTGGTAAGTCTTGAAGGAGATACTAAGCTTTTAGGACTTTCAGATATGTTTTGGATTTTTGATTTTGATTTTGATTTTGATTTTGAACAAATAGACCCTAGGATGTTTGGATGATTATCTAAGGGATAGATTTGATCAAAGGATGATAATTTGAATATGTGCAGGAAGAAGGATGCATCTATCCACACTTATCCAAACAAGATGATAGTTTCACGAAGCATATGAAGAAGGATTCATCTACATATACTAAGCTAAATGAGATGGTTTTGAAAAATTTTGACTGAGCATATGCAAAAGGATACATCTACACATACCTATCCAAAGGTGATTTTGATAATGTTTTCAAGGATTTAGTCTCAAGGATTTTGATGATTTTGATTTTTCCAAAAAGCCTAGCATTTAAGGATGATTTCAAGATTTTACAAAAGGTGATTGTGAGATGATGTTTGTTTTGATGTTTGAAGGATGTATGAGAAATATTTTTATTTTCTTTGATCCTAAGATGAACCTAAAAAAGACACTTTGTTTGCCTAGACCTAGGTATTGAAGAACAAGCTTTTCTCTAAACAAGATGTTCAAACTCTCTGAAAAGATTTGGGTTTTGGTAATAATAGAATGAATACAAATCAGGATTGTTCCTTGAAGCCTTCTTGTAAAAGTTGAAAAGAATTCTTTGTCTATCTTCGTATAACATAGAGAGATGTTCTTGATGGGATTTCAAACTAAGGGCTTTCACCTTTGGTTTCTTGATCTTGACTTTGCGTGAAATCATTGGAGACACGTGTGTGGGGTCCAATTGTTTTTGATCTTTGCTTAATGGATTCTTTTTACCACAAACACACTCTTGATTAGATTTCAAACTGAATGTCCAATGTCTCAACTTCATCTCATTTCACAAGGTATATTATGTGAAACTTTGATGAATTTAAGGCAAGAGTTACCTATTATTTAACTTTAGGGGGAAAATTGAGATGTAAACTCAAGTGTTTAGAAACCTCTAAGGATGTAATCCCAAGGGTAAGCAATAACACGATAATTTGGTCAATGGTATTTTCCTCCTAAAGGGTTTGAAATTTTGAGGATCATGTTGAGTGTTTGTTTTCAAATGTTTTCAAACAAGCAAAGCATTTTGTAACCACAAGCAATATGACGTCCTAGCTCAATTGGTATGTTTTTCTTAGTGGGCTTGCCTCATGCCCTTCATAGAAGAGATGATTTTACATGCAACCAAGGAAAGAGTATAAAGGTATGTTAAGAATGAAGTCTTAACCTCTATACTTGAACCAAGATTGGACATGGCAAGTAACTTCTTGGAATCTAAGTTCCAATGCACCACTTTAATAAACTCGCTCAATGGATCAATTGGTCACTACAAAATAAGGGTTCTATTTTGGAATTTTCATTCATGGAGATTGACCCATATGGCAAGAGTCCCCTTTCTGATCCATCTTATCAGAATCAACCATGTGATATTGGCATTTACTCCAATATCCACATTTATATCCTAGTTGGAAATACTCTTGGCTATAGAGAGTTATCAGTTGAGTCGTTCCCTTGGGTGAGTACTTTTTCCCCAAGGTAGGCCCTCTAGGATAAACAAAAGCGAGTAAAGACAAAATCCGTAACTCGATCAATCTTTGATGGCAACAAAGAGAGAATATACACGATAATGCCCACACTCACACTCGCACAAGATCTTTGTTCAATTTTAAACCCAAATCGAAGTGTGGAGGAAATATTTTATGCAACTTAATGTCACCAAAAAGACTTTTGATTCTCAAGGTCACTGTGAAGCGCGAGAGAAGTGTATACGCCTTTTTAGATGAGATTACTTTGAATAAGAGATTAGGAAATACGAAAAACACATTTTCATTTTAAGCCTCAAAGCAATGATGAATTCATTTTAAAGCACCAAACAAAATATGAGTTAGCCTAAAACAAAAAATTAAAGCATACGACAAACTCTCCAAGCATTTTGAAATTTTCATTTTAAAAAGCAAAGGTGAGTTAGCATGAAATAGAAAATTAAGGCATGAAATGGGAGCCCTTAAGCATTAAAAAATTCTTTGTGAGTTTCAAATTTTGATCCTTAATTCTTCAATTCCAACTTCGCTTTCGTTTCGCTCAACTCCAATGCTTGATTCCAATGTTGGTTTCACCTTCACTTTCCTTCGTTATCCTCCTTCGCTTTTCTCCTTCATTTTCCTTTGTACCTCCTTGTACCTTTCGTTAGCCTTTGTTTTCTTTTGTACCCTTTTTTTGATTTCTCTTCCCTTGCTTTCCTTGTTTTCGTTGTACCTAAAAAAGATCACAAATAAGAGGTAGGCATGCATGATAATAATATACACAAGAAATGTCAACCATTTAAGGAAACCCTTTTAAGAGAGGAGTAAAACAAAATTTTCCTTTGAGAAGGCACTTGCATTCTGTGAATAATGAATGCCAAGACATTTTCAACTTACCCCCATTTTAAAAAAAATAAAGAATAATTGATATGAAAATCTCATTAGCCCAACATAAATCATAGGCTACCAATTAAATAACTTTCCACAGCCAAATTGCAACATTAAAATCTCATCATGTCAAACTTAAACCCTATTTTCAAAAAAAAGAAAAGATCACAAGTAATTGCAATTAGCTTAAATGCAAGTTGAGGTTACTTCCCACAGCGACATTAATCTGCACAAATGAAAAGAATTTAAAATCTAGAAAATCTTGTTAGATTTTACATTTTTTATCTTTGTCAGATTTTGTTCATCAATACCAAAGTTTATTGAAATGTCATTAAGTCAACAACTTTAATGTTCAAAGAAAAATAGACTCTACCTACACCAAATTTTTTCAACATCCACTCTACCTACGCCAGGCGTTAGATTTCTCTAAATGTTTAATGTTTATACCACAACACTTTAATGACAGAAACTTGTGATGGGACGTGGTCTATGTAGAAACTTCTCCAAATTGGCGCACAACAACTTCTTGATATGTCAGAGAAAGTCACATCAACCACTTCATGGTGTTTCACAGCAGACAAATGCTATTGCGTAGGTGGAAGGATTAATTCTTTGGCCTTCTATGTATCCTTTCTGCCTAGGTAAAAAGAAAATTGGGAGCTTTGGAATAGAGTACAGACGTCTAGCAAAGCATAGTCGATGGTGGGAGTCTAATATCAGTGATATTTGTAACTAGAATTGTTACACACTATTCTTTACATCTGCATCACATCGCCATAAACACACGATTGGTGAAATTGTGATTTATATATAGCAAGATAGATGGAGGTAATGTAAAAAGAAATAATCATGTTCACAATAAATGTGTGCTGCCACCATCTCTTCATAGGCAAGGTTGATGCGATTAAAGGTTGACGAAAGTTAATGAGAGAATGGACTGCCAACAGCCAACCACCTACTGCTCCTGTCAACAACAAACAATAAATGATAGCCTCCAATTTATCTTCATCGTGGGCTCAAAAGTTTCTCTCCTGCGAGGATGCAGGTTGGCACGCTTCAAGTTTGTAAAGTATTTGTTTGAGTAACCTACATTCTAAACTGGGCCTCATTTAGATCCCTATTGCCATGTATGATCTTCCTAAATAGTCGTACATCAATGTTTTACCTTATGTTATGTGTGTATAAAGTGACTGCTCATTAACAAGTAAAAGTGAAACAGTTGGGAGACTTTACAAGAAGAAAATTAGATTTTCCTGTTAATATTAGTGTCTATCAATCAGGAAACTCAAATAACCATAACCAGGTGAAACCAAGATCAATGAATAGATTGCAAATATGTTCTAAGAAAAATATAGTGCCATGAAGTTTCCATGAATGCAAAGAAGAAATGATAAAACCCAGAAGTATGTTATGCCAATATTCAATTTTTTTAAGTTTCTGAAAGGTAAATGTAAGATGCAAATTTTGTTTACAACTTAACTTCTAGATTTATGCATCAGAAAAATGGTTCTTTATTTATCATCTTACAATTTGTTTTCTATGCAAACATTGATCAAGTTATTATAGAATAGAAATCATCTAAACTAGTATAACTACAAGTAGCAAGCTTTACTGGCAGCACAAATTTGGTAAAAGCATGATTAAATAGCATTCATATTCAAACACTATAATGAAAGTATATGTATCCTTATGAATACAACTACCTACAAAGTGAAGGTTCAGGAAAAGGACATGCTGAATTTTATATACTCAAAGGCTACCATGAAGGAAAAGTACGTATTCTTCCATGACATATTGTAATCTATTTGAAATTATTAGCATCAATGTAACTGAGAGGCTGCTTTTATATCAATAGTTCAACAAAAGCAATACTTGCATGGTGCACACAAGACGGATTTAAATGCTGAAAGTCAAAAAGAAAGATATTGAATGCAAATACTACTCTCCTTCTAGCACCACAATGAAGTACCTAAAAATTTGCAAATGAAACCATCTCAAACACTCATTAGGAGGGTTAGTTTACACATTTAAATCTACAAACACCTCTATGAAATAACAATGCCATGCTTCAAAGATGCAAACAAATAACTAAGAAGATTAAATAAACATCTAGAAGCAAGACAAAGTACCTATTCCATATTGGATTGGTGTCAAATATGCAAATGACCCTTTCCCAATTCTTCCTCAAAAACTGAAATGATGAGATGCAATGGTGATGAAGAGAAAAATTAGTTCTCAAACCAAGAGAGTAACTTTGCATGAAAAATGTAGATGAGTTGATGAAGATTAAGCCCCTTATTTATAGATTTTCTTGATGAGAGATTGGCCAAATGGATGAATGTGGGACTAAAAATAGACGAATGAAAAGAGGCCACTTGTCAACTTGCCATAGGTTGAGGGATGTGCAAGATTTGGGAAATGTGCCCAAGAGAGGGAGTTTCAAATTCAAATTTGTGCAATAAATTTTGAGAGGGGGACATGAAAATGAGAAGTTAATGCAATGTTGGAGGGGACAAGTCAACTTGTCATCATTTTCAAACTTGAGGGAATATTCTATTTTTTATGCCAAGTTGAAAGAAAATAAGGAATTTAATAAATCAATAAATTGATTTATTTGTGCAAGTGGGGATATCTAGAGGATGTGATGGGTGGTTAGGTTAGGCTTATTAGGATTAGGTTAGCTTAATGATGATTAGGATGACTTTGACTTTTATGACTTAAATATTTGATTTATTTAATTCAGAAAAGGATGGAATATGCATTTGGACTTCAATTTAATGAATGTTTGATTTATTTAATTAAAGGGATGATGTTTGATTTATTTAATTTAAATGAACATCCTTAGGAATGAACTTAATGAGTTTAATTTACCAGATGAATGGACTAAGGTGAACTTGATTAATTTAGTGAGTGGATGGATGTGAATCTGGTTTACTTAATGACTAGACCTAATTGAATTCATAATGCTAATTTTGCATGTCTACAGGAGGTTAGAAAATGTAACATATTCAAATCATGAATGACATTGACATTAAGCGAAGGTGTAGTTGTTTGTTTGATTTTGGGAAAGGATGATGTTCAAGACCACCAGTGTCAAGGAGTTTAGGATGGATGATGGTTAAGCTTGATTTAGGAGTGTGTTGTGTGAGATTTTTGATGTTGGGTGAAGGCTTGGTGTTTTCTATCACAGGACAATAACTAAGACCATGAGTTGTTTGTTGTGTGGTAGGGTCTATAGGGTTACAGATACCTTGTTCATAAGTACCACATCCTTTTCCACTATATCCAAGTTGTTTCATAAGCTCATAACCTTTGCCATAAAGCATTTTCATTTCTTTTGGATCGGGTGGTTGTTCATGATTAAGTTCTTCAAAGTTTGTTCTGTAATGTGCTTCTTTGTCTAAAGTGGTGGAGGAAAATGCTTGCAAAGGATCATCTACTAGTGTAGATGATGTTGATATGTTTAATGAATTTTCTCTATTTTTCTCAAGTTGTAAGACACTATCAGGTTTAAGATCAGCTCCAAGTGTGTGGACTATGTTGTTGTGGATGTATTTCATTTTGTGATGAAGAGTGGAAGGCACACCTTTCATGACATGAATCCACTATTTTCCTCAGATAAGATTGCATGAAAGTTCATAAGGCATGATGTGGATTGGTGTATTCAAGGTGACCACTCCAGCGGTAAGAGACATAATGATTGCCCCTAGCTGTTTCTTTTCAACATTGTCAAATCCCTTAATAGATAGAGAATTAGGTCGAATGGTTGATTTATCAATGTCGAGACTATCCAAAAGGCTCACACTACACACATTAAGAGCATAACTAGTATCTACAAGAGTTCTCTTTATCCCTTTTGTTTTGTATTGAGCAATGATCATGAAAGCTTCATTTTGTTTTTGCACATCCAAAGAGGGGAGTTCACTTTGGGAGAAAAAAATGTCAATGTTTGGTCCATGAATCATGGCTGCTATATCAGTTGGTTGTGTATTAGAAGGGACAAGAAATTTTTACAAGGTGGTTTGAATCATGTGGTGATAGTGAGGGCAGGCTTGAATAAGGTCCCATAATGAGATTTTAGTAGGAGTATTCTTTAGTTGTTCAACAAGATTATACTCCTTTCCGCTTTATGGAGGTAAACAAGGAGGACCTAGTAAGATAGGATTAGGCAAAGGTAAGTTTTTTAGGGTTGGTTGTTGTGGTTGTGGATTATTGGGAGTGTTATATGTATGAGCAATAGTAGTATAACTTGGTTGCTGAGACACATTAGTTTGAGGAGGGTGAAGGGTAAGTTCAGGTTTATTTTGAGTTTGTTGTTTATGTGAAGATGGGTAAAGAATTAGAGGGTTGTTAGGATGTCCCATGGGGTATTTTTGAGGACCATTGATTGAGGGGGATATAATGGACACTTGTGCATTCATAACCTCAACGGTCTTGGTTTGGTGTATCTCAAATGAAGGGAAATCGAGAATCACCTTTTCATCTAAGGAAGATACATTATTATTGTTGGCATTTTTTAGCACCATGATATTCTCCCTAGAAGGAGATTTTTTAGGAGAACAACAAGCCACATGGGGAATTATCAATGATGGGATTGTCAAGAGGGGGATGAGGAAGAGAAGGTTTTAATTGAATTTCCATTGTCTTTAAGGTCTCATTCTCTTGTTTTATGGTAGCTACCCTACAAGGAGAGCTTGTAACATGTTCATCCAAGTTTGAAGTGTGTAAAGTAGATTAATCACTAGTGAGGGAGGCATAAAGAGAGAGATCACTATGGTTTTCAAATAGATTATCCCAAATGGGAGGAGCATTAGGGAAGGGAGGGTCAAGATTCTCATTACTCTGAATAGGGATGTCTTCTAATACCAACCTATCCTCTTGACATTAAGGAGGGATATTAGGAGATGGAAAAGTTTGATTGTCATGGTTATAGAGATTAGGTAAGGTGGTATTTAGGAATGTTTATATGATTTCATCTTCTTTCTTTCTAATGTCTTTCAAAGGCTCAAGAGGAGAGGGACAATCAAGACTCTCAGTGCTTGTAGCTCATTTCACCAAAATACCTACGTCACTAATAGGAGAGGTATTGGGAGAAGAAAAAGTATGAGTTTCATGATTATCTACACGTGCATCCTCTTGTGTTATTATATTCTTGCAAATCTGATAGGTACTAGGAGGGTATGCAAAATGCTTATCAAATGTTTTACTTTGGTGTCCTAGATTATGTCCGTGAAAAATAGAATCATACAAGCCACTTTCTATTCTAGAAAAATGGAATTATTTAAGAGAACACATACTAACATGAGAAAGTAAATAAAGTGAAATGCAATGACCTAAAATGAAATGAAAATTTCATATATGAAACAAGGTAATTTACTGATTACACTATGCACCAATCAGAAAAATGGCATGGGGAAAATGCAAATGTGAAATGGAGCAATGCATGAAATGAGCCATTTTAAGCTAAATCTAATGAAATTCATGTTACAAAAACTAAGTCAAGTGATATAGATAACTAATGGAAGCAAACAAAAGCATAAAAATAGGGTTTAAAACTATGTAGAAGGTTGTTTCAAGGGTGAAAAGGGACTGATTCGCCCAAGTTGGTGAATAAGTCCCAGTATGGACTTTTTTGGAATTTTTAGAAATTTTTGTGTGATATTTATAGTTTCTAAGTGGTATGATGTAGAACTAAATGAAAATTGTAGAATTTCAGAAAATTTACATGAAATTAGATGCCAAAAATGCAACCTAAATGAAATTTTTATGAATGAAAAATTTGAAACCTAGCATGCAAATGAATTCATAAAAACCCTAATGCAAGATCAATGCAAACAAGAAAATATTCAAAAAATCAAGTTCACCAAAATAGAACATAGATTTTTGCCACCCTAATTCTTTCTAACGCTCCTAGGGTTTTTTACCTAAAAGGAGAAAGATGGGCCAAAATGCAATGTTCACATTAAAATATTAATGCAATATTGATGGAATATGGATGTAATATACCTAGATGCAATATTTGAATGCAAGAAACTAATAATATTGATTTCTTAATGAATGAAAACTAAGGAAATGAAGATATTTTGAAAACACATTGTGTAATGCAAAATAACCTAAAAATAAATGCAAAACTAAACACCAAACTAAAAGTGTGCACCTGGAATGTGGATGAAGACTAGAAATGGATTCTAGAATGCTAATGATGCTGATTTTTAGGCTTGGTGGGACTCATTCGCCATTTTGGGCAAATCAATCCCAGTTCTACAAAATTGTGTCAGAACCTGTTTCAGACAAAAGGGTATCTAAAAATGTAGAAAACTCAAAATTGACCTGGAAGTGGGACTCATTCACCACTCATGGTGAATGAGTACACTTTTTAATTTTTGAATATTCAAGAGTGGAATCTAGGGCTTTCGGTCTGCACTTTGGCTTGTTACAGGTGTCTGCTTCCCAAACTCTGATTTCTGAACCTGAAAGTGAACTTTTGTTGATATTTTGACTTGATCAATGACAAGAAGGATTTTAAATTTTTTTAATACAATCCCCAATGAGTTTCCTAGCTTCCAAGATGTCTAAATCTGCAAACACACAAGACAAGAGAGAGAAATGGTGAATGTTAGGGCATGGGGGTTTGCCTTGGTCAAACCCCTTTTTGGTAATTAAACCAAAATGATGAAAGAATGGAATGAAACATGCAATAATTGAGTTGATTACCTTTCCATGATGTTTTATCTTGAAATTATATAGCAAAACAGAAAGAATCTACCCTTGAATGTCTGAAAATGGATATCTTGGAGACTTGAAATGAATAAACCTTAAGTTGCTTGACTTGACATGGAAGAATGATGAATGGATAGTGAAGAATAAATGTGATTTAGGGTTTAGAGATTTTATTTTATAGCCAATTCACCTTATTAGCCCAAAAATTGGATCCCTAAGGCCGACATGAAGGAAAATTAAACTTAAATTCCAACTTTTCTCGCTCAAATGTCAAAATTGGGCCAAATAGGACTGATTTGCCACACACGGAAAATGGGTCCCACCTAGATGGGACTAATTATCCATGGATGGTGAATGGGTCCCATAGGGGCCATTTTGATAGCTAAGGTGCTAGGAGATAAGGAAATAAGGTTTAAATTACAACTTTATTGGGTATTTTATCAAATATTGCCTCATGATGCATAATATGGGTTAATAGGGGTGAATTGGTGATGATGTAAAGGTAAATTATGGCTTGGGACACATAATTCAATGTGAATGTGTGATTAAATACACTTTACAAGATTAAAATGAGGTCCACATATCCTAAGAAGGCACAAGAACAAATGTGAATGTGCAAGACACATTACAACACTAATTTAACATTAATTTTATTTTACAAGCCTTCTAGATTGATGTGATAATGTATTTAAATATATTTTATAATGTTGAATTAGGGAGAAATAGGTTCATTAAGTCTCAAAAAGCATGAAAGTTTGTTACAACACTTTATAACACTTTACAACACCTTTAAAAGACATCAATAAAAGCATGTTATCCAATTTGCAAGATTCCAAGACCTCATGTGGATGCATAAAATGTCTCACAACACTTGAATCAAGGCCTCATTAAGTCAAATTTATCATAATTTTTTCCCATGTCAAACAAGAGGTCCATTTTTCTATGGCACAAGACAATAGATCCAAGCAACTATTCTCACTGTCATTTTTCCCATCTTGGGTTTTCACATATATTCGGTGTTCTATTGTGTGAATGTGTGCTCATAATTGTTGTTTAATTATTAGTAGTGAGTATTCAAGTTTCATGTTTAGAAATATGTGTTGAAGCTAAGAGTTTTAAATAGATTTGGTCTGTTGATTCGCCCCCCTCTTGGTAGATTTTGTTCCCTTAAAAAAAAACTTCAATTCCTTAGAGAGATCAATATTGACATAAATACAATTTTACAAATGAGTCAAGAAAAAACATCTAGATCAACACAAATGACATTTCCTACCAAGCTTTCTATTTTGGATAGAAAATTTTAGCATAAGATAAGGCAACCCATGAAACTGCATTCAAATATAAACACAAAGAGATATCTCCTTTAAGATAATAAATTCTCATACCCAAAATGTGAAAAAACTACACATAGAGAAACCAAGGTTCATGTTTAAGGATGCCTTTCATATGACTAGCTTCAACAAAGAAGAAAAGAGGAAAACCCCTTCGTACATGTATAGATATTATCAAGGTGGACCCCATGTGGGATCCAAGCCCTAAACAACAATAAGTTAAGCATGCTTTTATGGGGGTCCTCCTAAAAAAATTAATTAAGGTAAAATTATTAACCAATAAAAAAAATTATCAAAATTTAAAATGGGAAGAACTACATCTAGAAGTGTTTAAAAATTCGTGCATCATGTATACTTTAGAAATGAACTCCTAAATTTGATTTAAAAATGAATCCATCCTTATGAAACATAAAATGAACACCAATATAAAATATTTGATTAAGAAAGTTTGAGGCTATTTAAAGAGAAATAATCATTCCTATAACTATGGAAAGCAAAGAGACCTTGTAATAAATGTAAAAAATAGTAAAAAATCATAACCTAAAGAATATTATGCTCTAAATAAAAAAATAAAATATTAAACCTAAACCCTAAAAATTTCCCAACCTTCTTGATTACATTTCTTAAATATCAATGTAGTTTCATAGATTTTTATGAAAATCTCAAAAATATTAAATTAGTTTAGAAGTGGGTGTTTTTATTTTTCTTAACTAAACATGTGTGTAGAAAAGTTATCCCATTTCCCCTAATATTTTTATTCTTATTTCTAAGGGTTCGAGAATGTTTCACTCACCAAAGAGTTAATGGTGTTATCTATGTTTGTAAGGTAGTCAGAAAAATTGTAACTATTTCTCATCTTCAATTTGTGGCTGATATGTTTTGATGGGATTTTTTAAGATCTAGGATTTTTTATGGGATTTCTCATCTTCAATTTGTGGCTATTAATTATTAACTTACTTTGGATTTGTATTTGATAGCTTCAAGCTAGAAAAAAATGAAGATAAGTTGAATATATTTTTATTTAATACTTATTTTTCCAACAAAAAAAAAAACTCTCTTATTTTGAGATTCAAAATAGGATAACTTCCAAAAAGTGGAAAATAGTTTTCCTTTTCTTCTAAGGTTTAGGACCTAAAAGAAGGACATTCTTCACTAACCTTCAAGAACAAACCCTTGAGATCTCAATGCAAAGGAGAAAGAGATCTTGCAAGAGGGTTGTTCTAGGGGCTGAATGCAAACTAATAAGGGGTTCACCACCAAGCAAGAACTTGGAAAGATAAATCAAATGCAAGATACAATACTAAACCATAATTCAATTGAATGACCTACAAAATGACCTAGAAATGCAAATAAAATAGTACATAAAAGCAGTAAGATGAGTGGTGTGTACCTAGAAATCTGGGAATGATTGATTAAAACTCTAAAGTGCTAAAAATCTAACTTTTTGATAGGTACTAGGACTCATTCGCCAATTTGGGAAAATTAGTCCCAGATCTGGATTTTTGCACAAGAACTAGTTTTAGGAAAAAGGATATCTGAATCTGCAAATAGTTCTGGAAAAAACCTACAGTGGGACTCATTCAGAACTCCTGGAAAATCACTCCTGTTCTACTTTTTTGGGAATTTAAAGTTCTGATCTGTAGTTCAACACTTGCTCTTTCCTTCCAAATTGAATTTCATATATGAATTTGTCAAAATACATTCCTTAGGTTGAATGTAGAATGATAATGGAGGATGGAATCACTTAGGGAAAAAATATTTAGGCTTGGCTTGATGGCTAGTAGCATCTCCCCAACCTAGAATCCATCATGATTCACCATAGACAACCATGATCAACCCTTGAAATTTTCTTGCTTTTGAAACTTGAATGCTCTTACTTGAGGATTCTTAATGCTTATCTCTTGAAATTGCTCTTGAAAATTCTTGATTAGATTGCTTAGATGATTAAAATGACTTAGAAACTTTCTTATACAGGCATTAACACCTATCTAACCATTATTTACATCTCAAAGGCTGACATCCACCAAAAATTTGAATAAAAAAGGTATTTTTCATGCTCAAAACTCAAAAATACCCCAAATGGGACTCATTCACCCAAGGTGGGAAATGAGTCTCACCCCAGCTTTTTGAGGTGGGTTTTCAAGATTTTTGATCTTTTAAATGATTTTTTTAAGTTTTTAGCTGAAATAAGCATTGAGATCCAAAATAATGTGTCTTAGGGGCCATTAATGATGCTTTTAAAGGGTAATTAATGCAAGGGTGCCAAAATAGGTCCAAATTAAGTCTAAAATTGCATTGCTTTCAATAGTTTACAATTTTCTACACTACATTTAGCCCCCACTTTATCACCCATATGAGTCTACGTGCATATGAAAGCTAAAGGACTCCAATAATAACCTTTGTTTCATAAAAGGATACACATGTAAGTTTAATCATAATATGGGAGAATGAAGCCCCTACACTAGCTATCTGCAAAACCATAATGTTAGGAACTACATCCTACAACATGAATTCATTAGTTTTCCAAAAATCATCTTATCAAACTTCTTCTAGAAATATAATTTGAGGGTAGATGTATACCCCCATTGATTATGCTTGCTTTACGAAGGTAGAATCAAGGTAGCATCCTAGCCACATCAAATAAGGTAAGTCGTATCATAGGGTATTTCCAAGTACCATACCACATAATGATAGACATTCGATGAGGATGGGAGTGGAATTGTGATTCTAACATAACAAATGGCATAAAAAATAGAGCTCTCCAGCACCGATTATGTTGATTTGAATGAAAGACACTTTTTAACTATAATATAGTAAAAACCCTAATTTTAACTTATATAAGAGTAAAAAGTGAAGTAAATTCTAACTATTTTGTCATTTACCTTTTTTTAGTTTGAGAGTGATTGAAAGGTGAGTGAAGATGCTGAGTCAACGAGACTACGTTCCTACAAGATTGGATGTCCTACGAGATTAGGTGGCCCATGCTCTATCATTATTGTTGGCTCACCAAGATGAAAATGGTAAAGAGCATCCTACTTATTACATTAGAAAAAAATTGATTGATTATGAGAAATGTTGTACACAATAATTGATAAACAATGTGGCAACTATACTTTCTCCAAGTGGCTTAGGCATTGGGTCTTGTTTTTGGTTTTTCTTTCTAATGTATGTATAATGTATTCTAATCCAATTGAACTATGAACTAATGCTGAAAATGAAAAGTGCAAAAATATAATTCTATTCACAATTGCAATGAATGTAAATTATCCTACTTCTAATGATTTGAATGTAATAGAAAGTATGCAAACTAAAACAAAAAGGACTTAACAACAAACAAAAGCTCAAAAATAGGGAATTTAACTCTGTAAAATGCAGTTCAAAGTTTGCACTAGGACTGATTCACCCAAGGTGGCAAATGAGTCCCAGTAGGGATTTTTTTCAAAATGTTTAGAAATTTTTAATTGGTTTTCATGCTTTCTATGTTGTATGAGGTAAATCCTAAGGGAAAATGTAGATTTTGTTTTATTTTTAGTGAAATGAGGTGCAAAATTGCAAGCTATATGAACTTTCACTAATGCAAAATTTGAAACCCTAGAATGCCATTTAACTAATGCAAACCCTAATAAAATGTTAATGCAAGCCAAATCTAGGATGATGATGCACTCCAAGTCAAAATTTTAATGTTCTAAATGTAGGTTCACCAAAATGAAAGGTGGAAAATTGTTTTTCTTTTCTTCTAGGGTTCATAACCTAAAAGAAGGACAATCTTCACTAGCCTTCATTCAAGAATAAACCCTTGAGATATCAATGTAAAGGAGAAATAGATCTTGAAAGAGGGTTTTTCTAGGGAATGAATGAAAAATAATAAGGGGTTTTCCACCAAGCAAGAACTTAGAAAGATAAATGAAATGCAAGATGCAACAATAAACTCTAATTCAACGCAATGGCCTACAAAATGACCTAGAAATGCAAATAAAATAGAATAGAGAAGGAGTAAGATGAATGGTGTGTACTTGTAAATCTGGGAATGATTGATTGAAACTATGAAATGCTAGAATTTTTAACTTTTTAGCCTACTAGGACTCATTCGCCAATCTGGGTGAATTAGTCCTAGATCTGGATTTCTGCATAGGAATCAATTTTAGGAAAAAGGGTATCTGAATATGCAAACAATTCTGGAAAAAATATGGTGGGAATCATCACCACTCTTGGTGAATCAATCCCATTCTGATTTTTTAGGAATTTAAAGTTTTTATCTACACTTCAACACCTACTCTCTCCTTCCAAATTGAATTTCGGATCCGAATCTATGAAAATACCTTCCTTAAGATGAATGTAGAGTGATAATTGAGGATGGAATCACTTAGGAAACAAGTGTTTAGGCTTGGCTTGATGTCTAGTTGCATCTCCCCAACCTAGAATCCATCATGATTCACCATAGAAAACCATGATCAACCCTTGACAATGCTAGATCTTGAATGAAAGTGAGATTGAAGACCCACAAAAACACTATAATGCTGCTCCAAGACTTCAAATTTGCTTGCTTTTGAAACTTGAATGCTCTTGCTTGAAGATTATTAATGCTTGTCTCTTGAAATTTCTCTTGAAAATGCTTGATTAGATTGCTTAGATGATAAAAGTGACTTAGAAACTTGCTTATATAGGCATTAACACCTAATTGACCATTATTTAGATCTAAAAGGCTGACATCGACCAAAAATTTGAATTAAAAAGATGTTTTTCCCACTCAAAACTCAAAAATACCCAAAATGGGACTTATTCACCCAAGGTGGAGAATGGTTCCCACCTAGGGGACTCATTCGCCCAAGGTGGTGAATGAGTCCCACCCTAACTTTTTGAGGTGGGTTTTCAATATTTTCAATGTTTTAAATGATTATGTTAGGTTTTTAGTTGAATTAAGCCTCAAGATCTAAAATAATTGTATCTTAGGGGCCTATTAATGATGATTTTAAAGGGTAATTAATGCAAGGGTGCCAAAATAGGTCCAAATTAAGTGTGAAATTACATCGCTTTCAAGAGCGTACAGTTTTCTACACTACTCTTCTTATAGATTATCTCAATATTCCTCTTTCATATAGTCTTCCTAATGATCTAAAATGGAGAAAGATTCTTGATTTATATAAGATTGAAGTCAATCCTTGAAATTTTTGTTCATTATAAGTCTAATTTGCAAGCTCTTCTTATCCATAAATTTTTGGTTGTTTCAACTCCAAATTTTTTTTAAAAGAGTTTGATTCTCTTTCTAGGAAATATATATGCATACGAAATCTCAACATTCAAAAATGGATTCTAATTGGGTTGGTGTAGGTTTTTTCTACCTAAACAAAATGGTGGTCTCGGGCTAAAAAATGTACTTCATATTGAAGCTTTCAATGCAAAAATTATTGAAGATGGTTAACTCAACAAATACAACTTTGGGCTAAACTTATTCCCCATGAATATTTACATGGGATTCCTATAAGGAGGTTATAAGAATTGATCTCACTTGACAAGGTTTTGTATTCTATAATACCATCAAGAAGGTTGTTGCTTTTGTTAAGAGAGGCATTTTTTGGATTTTTAAGTCAAGTTATCAAACTCTTTTTTAGAATAATTCATGTGATCTTCATTACTAAATTTTCTCTTCCTTCCTTCTTCTCCACCCTTTGAATAACATATTTATGGATGTTAGTTATTCTATTTTTTCTATTTTAAGGATTATTATTTGGTGGAGTCTTATATTTCTCACTAGAAATATATGAATTGTTAGCCTATGGAGGGAGATCTAGATTCTCATGAGGGTATGTGCAGGATCATCATGGGAAAAACAGGCCCTTAAGTGGCAAGAAATTCAGAAAAATCAGAGTTAGGCAACTTGACGTAAAAATTTGAATAAGTTATCTATATTATTTCAAAAATATTTAAGAATAGAATCTGTAGAAAATTGAATTTAGTTTCTAAACTACTAGGTTTAATATTTATTTTTAAAAAAAATCTATTCGGTGAAAATTTGAAATTTCAATGCAGTAGTACTTAAATTTCATGGAAAAAATAAGAAGTAGGTGTCTGTTTGACCACCCTAACCACAATAAAATGATAATTTATTTTTATAATATTTTAG
Source organism: Sequoia sempervirens (assembly GCA_007258455.2). Taxonomy (NCBI): domain Eukaryota; kingdom Viridiplantae; phylum Streptophyta; class Pinopsida; order Cupressales; family Cupressaceae; genus Sequoia; species Sequoia sempervirens. Next base: position 112,689,737 of record VDFB02086081.1, read on the forward strand.
ACATAAGTAGAGGACTCATGTCCATATGTGATGCATATTTTTTTGCAATTTTTTTCCAAGTAAAGAATTAATTATGAATTTTTTATTACAACATTTAAAAAATATAAAAAATTGTATGTCTGACCACCTTAACTTGGTCAAAACTTCATGAAATTCATTTTTTTTTTTAAATTCTATAGTATTTGAAGCATAGAATGTGATTCATGTTTTGGATTCCAAAAATGTGATATCGTTTGAAAGCTATAGATGTTTCTCAATCAGCTTATCAATCAAGACTTTAGTCATAATTCAAATAGAAAATGAATAATAATTATTTATTAAATTCAAAGTAAAGCATAATTTATATTGGTGGAAATATGAGAATATCCTTTAAAAACCCTTTTCATTTCATCAATTTTGGGTTAAAAAAAAGTTGTCAGCCACATACCGTACAAATACCCATCATATTGCCACTTTTTGGCCCATCATGATCATGCACATACCCATGACACTGTTACTTCTATTCTAGTTGATCGACCTTCTTATTCATTAGAGGAGAAGGATTTTATATCTTAGAGGTTTGATCCTAAAGGGTTTTATTCCATTTCTAGGGGATATCAGTTAATAAAAGAGGAAAATAATGGGGTTGAGGATTTTCTATTGTGGAAAAACATCTAGAATAATTTACTTTAGCCTAAGTGTAGTATTTATTTGTCAACTTTATCAAAATAAATATCTTACATGGGAAAATATTATAAATATGGGATTTCAAGGCCCTTTTAAATTTTTTTTCTCTTGGTTCAATGATGAATGTGTCTTTTCTTCAAAATTCCCCTTTTAAGGGTGTAGCATTGAGAAAAGTAACCCTTTTTCATGCTTAGTTTGATAATTAGTAATTAATGATAAAATGGACTTAATTTTTCCTTATTTAGGGTGTTGTAAAGTGTTTTCTTACACTTTCACACTAATCTAGGGCTTCATTAATTAATTAGAGCTTAATTGGCCCCTTAAATTCAAATCCAAGCATTATTTATTATATTTTTTGAAGGATATCTCGACACTCATTAATATTGTTGCATAATATTTAATTTGGAAAGGTTTGAGTCATATGATAGTGACCTAGGACCAATTCACCACCTGGAAAGTGGGTCCCCACTATACTATAGGACCTCCTTTTGGCATATTATTTCATCTCCTTGAAACTTGCTCCTAGAAAACTGTGCTAGGACCCATTCACCCAAGGTGGCGAATGGGTTCTCCTTACTTAGGAAACCCCTTTTAAAACTTATTTGTGGTGGGAAATTAATAATTTTGAATCCTAGATCTGATTCCAGCTTGTGTTATTTGAATTTTGGGATTAAATCTTAAGTATAAATATAAATTTAATTCCCATAGTTTCACCTAAGAATTATTATCCAAGCATCCTAAGAGTTCTCAAGAGAATTATAGAGCATTCAATAAGGCATTGAAAGGTAGAATATAAAGGTTTTATTACAACATTCAAATATCATATCATCATGTCAAAGGCATAGTGCATCATACATGTTGTTGAGCTTATGTGTTGATGTAGCATTGAAGATCCAAGTTAAGCATTGTTTCATATCCAATTCAAGATCAAGATCTATATTCTACATGGCCACTTCATGCTAGATTCTTGATTTACATTCCAAGAATTTATCCAAGGTATCATTGTTTCATGTTTCATGTTCCATTTTTGAATATTTCATTGTTTCATCATAAGGTTTAATTACCTAAGTGGGGTTTGACAAAGGAAAACCCCTATTCCCTAACAATCAACAATTTTTTCTTCTCCCTTGATGTGTGATTGTAGGTTTTAGGTTGGAGATCAAGTGGAGAATAAAAGTTGCAAAGTTGTTAAGATTGAAAAGTTGCAAAACTTGTCACCTTTGTTGCAAGATCATGAAAACAAGGCTACAAAATTTATTTTTGACTTTTGAGAGCTAGCCACTTATGAGCCATAAGTGAAAACATTGAAGAAAAAAACCTAGAAATAAATTTTCAGAAACCCTAGCAAGGACCCATTTGCCACTTTGGGTGAAGGAGTCCTCAATGACCCCCAAAACAACACTTTTTCAATATGGTACACATCATTTTAGCATCTTCAAACTGATGCAGGAACATGCATGAGTCAAAGAGAAATCTTGCATTGACAAAAAATCTAAGTTATTTTATTTTCAATAAGGGATAATCTGATTACATATGCACAATCAACATCAGGCTATGATGTTTACACTTTAGTTTCCTTCTTGCATGTTATGCTCACTAGGGTGGTTCATCATTGTGATTGGGTGAATTTGATAGGACCTTGTTTCATGTCCCATTGACATACCAATGGTGGGTAGGACACAATGGAGCTATGTCAGAAAGAGTCATGCTAGTCAGTGTGACAATCGTGAATGTCTCTTCAACATTCTGATGGACTGTGGCTTGGCTTCAATCATTACATCAAGGTGACCTTATGGTTTCAGTGAGAGCTACTTCTAAGTCTCTTCGACAAGGTGAGTCTTAATGATGATGTGGCGGTGGCGATGTCAAAGATACATACATGGTTCAGTGAGAGTTCTTTTAGATTCTGTTCAAAATTTTGATGATGTTCTGATAAGAGCTTTATCGATGTGACATGGTGGTTTCAGAGGGAGATGAATTGGGGTCTTGGTGATATTGCGATGGTGGAAGATAAATAGAGATGGTCAATGGTAGTGGATGGTGAGTTTGCTCACAACACTTGGCAGAGTGCTATTCAATGTATTCCACATCGTTGTTCTAGAATACATATTCATTGGCTGACTTGGTGGAGCTACTGATAATGAGATAATGAATTGGTTTTTTTGAAAGCTTATTGGGAGATAATGACTACTATGAGATGAGGAATAAGGGAAGGTAAGGCCAACCTAGAGAATTAGAAAACTATATAAAGTTGAAGGAATACAAGCATAGGGTGGAGTTGGGAGTGTTAGATTTATAGGTGTGAATAACATGTAGTGAAGAATGAATGGTGAACTCAGACCCACAAATCAGCAAATGCATGTAACAAGTAGCCCATAGGATGGCCTGCAATCTATAACATCATTATAGTAATAAAGGAAAATATTTTTTCTCTTCCTGCACTTGGTTGCTCTTTCTGTGTGTATGTGGTGAGATTCTATAGGTAAGGGGAGGACTCTTCATCAAGTGGTATCAGAGCAGGAGTTCCTGAGTCTGTAACAGAGTGCTAAACATGAGGCAATTGCAACAGGACCTATGAGTGTGGGTTGAGATTAAGATACCTCCAAGACTTGCCCAACTTGGAGGAGGTAGAGGTAGAGGTGGTGGAGGAAAAAATCCATTGAGAGATGAAATCAAATCCCTCAGAAGGCAGATCCAAGCCTTGCAAGAAGAGGTCTGAAGAGGGAGAGGAGTACATCAGGAAAGAGATGGAAGTGATGATGAAATAGAAGAGGAATTGGAAGAGGAAGAACATGATCAAGTAGATACTAGAGAGTTGACATTGCTAAGAGCAATATCCAATCTACGAAAGAAACAAAAAATGGAAGTTTCAACTTTTAGTGGGAGCCTAAATGCATAGGAATTGGTCGATTGGACCAATGAAATAGAATAATTTTTTGAATTTGAGAGATTGAAGATTCCTCATCAAGGAAGTTTGCAAAGACCCAGTTGTAAAGCGCCGTGGTATTTAGTGAAAGAGATCTATAGTCAAGCAAAGGAGAGAAAAGGGGAGGATAGAATTTTAAATGTAATTTTAATGGTGTCAAAAACTGAAGAACCAAAATTATTCCAGCTGGACATTATATGAATTGAACTGCTCCGGGCTAAAGGATGTGCACCGCCATTAAGGAACAAGATGTTGGTATGGAGTATACGCACTTCATAAGAACTTTACTGCCAACTTTGAACAAAGCATGCATAGCGTAGCCTTTCATTAATGGCTTGGGGCTAAGAAGGCAGGAGGAACGGCGAATAAGCGCTTAAATTATACACACAATTGAGGATGAATATATTTGCACAAAGATGGAAGATAGATTGAATAGAAATATTTGCTGGCTGGGCAGCGGCAAGAAAAGTGTGCAACAAAAAGAGGATGAGCAACAAATTAGAGACATCAAGGACAACAATGGTGAAAGACGAGAAAGATCAAACAAGTTTCATGAGTAGAATGAGAGAGGTAGAGGAAGATCTAGATGAGAACCAGGAAGAGGTTTCCGAGGAACCTATTTTCAATGAAATAGGAGGCCTGATAACAATTCTCAAGTTGCTCATGTAGATGAAGATGCACATTCCTCACATTTTGAAGAAGTTGAAGGAGGAGAAGCCTTGATGGCTAGGAAAGCCTTGTTGCATGAAAAAAATGAACCAATGCAAAGGAAGAGTCAAACAGGAGGCATGCTAGCAATTCTCAAGTTGCCCATGTAGATGAAGATGCACAGTCCTCACATTATGAAGAAACTGAAGGAGGAGAATCCTTGATGGCTAGGCGAGCCTTGTTGCATGAAAATAATGAACCAATGCAAAGGAAGATTTAAAAAAAAAATGAAAATGTGAAGGTAAAGTATGTAATGTGATTATTGATGGTGGTAGTAGGGTATGTGTAGGATCATGATGGGCCAAAAAGTGGCAATATTATGGGTTTTGTTGTATGTGGCGACATTTTTTCCAAAATTGAAGGAAAAAGGGTTTTAAAGGAGATTCTCACTTTCCACTAATATAAATTATGCTTTACTTTGAATTTATAAATTATTATTATTTATTTTCATTTTAAATTACAATAAAGTCTTGATTGATAAGTGATTGAAAAAATCTATAGCTTTCAAATTATCACATTTTTGAATACATACATGTATACATTTATGCTTCACATACATTTTAATTTAAAAAGAAATGAATTTCATGAAGTTTTGACCAAGTAATAGGGTTAGACATTAACAGAAGTTTTATTTTTAAAATTAAAATTAAAAAACATAATTAATTATTTACTAGGAAAAAATTACAAAAATATTCATTACATGGACATGAGTCCCCCATCTATATCTAAAATGTTATAAAAGTAATGCTTATCATTTTATTGTGGTTAGAAGTGAATGAATACCACTTACTTATCTTTTCCTAAATTTAAGTACTAAACATTGCATTTTAAATTTTCATAGTCATATTTCTTTTTTCAAAAATAAACCTATTAGTTTAGAAACTACATTCAATTTGCTACAAATTATATTCTTACATATTTTTGAAATAATATAGATAACTTATTCAAATTTTTTACGTCAAGTTTCCTAACTCTGATTTGACTAATTTTTTGCCACTTAAGGGCCTATTTTTTCCATGATGATCCTGCACATACCTAGTATTGATAATCTTGTTTCTGAAGAAATGGTGAATAAGTTGCAGCTAGAAAGAAGAAGACACCTACATCCATATAGAATTGCATGGTTGCAAGATGATCGTAAGCTTTTGGTGCATGAACAATGCCTCATAATCTTTAAGATTGGTAATTATCATGATGGAGTTTTGTGTGATGTTATGCCTTGTGCCGTAGAAAAATGGTCCCTTGTCATTTTCTGGCCTTTTAGGTCTTGTTTAATGGTGTTGGAACTATGTTGTTTTGATTTTATGTTGTGACATGGCTTGAACATGCTTATTTAGGTACCAAAGTTCAAAGAACAACGTCTTGTGAAGGTGTTGTGAAGTGTTGTAAGACATTTCTACATTCTTCTATACTCTATTTAATGCATTTCACCTAAAAACCACCTTTTCACTCATCAACAAGCCCTATCTTGAAGTGTTGTAAAGTCTTGTAACAAGATTTCACACTTTTCTAGGCACATCTTCACTATTTACACCCTTCTCATGCTTTATTTTGTCTCTTTATGCCCTTATATTACTTAATTAAGTGTATTTTTGCATATTATCTCGACAAATAACATTAAACACAACATATTTCCCAAAACTTGTTTTTGGGTCCTAGGTGGGACCCATTCGCCATGGGTTGAAAATGAGTCCCCCTTGGCCCCAAATTCAAAATATTTCAAATCTCTTTTTGGGATTTTATTCAAAATCACTTGATGTCGGCCTATGATGAGGTATGAATGGATAATAAGGCACAAGAATTGTATAAATAAGTGATTTTCATCTCATTTCAACCCCAATTCATTAAGTTGACTTATCCACCTATTCACTTAAGCATTCAAACATTCTACAACATCTTCTCAAGCACTTTGAAGCTCTCATTGACATTACTTCAGATTTGCATTATCAAGAGTTAGGTGAGCTGTTAGCATTTGCATGTTATTAGTTTATCTTTATCTTTCATTACATTTTCTTTTCAAGGGTTTGATTACCAAAAGTGGGGTTTGAACAAGGCAAACCCCTATTCACTAACCCCTAATCACTTTTCCCCTTTTGCTTGTTTGTTTGCAACCCTTTTTTTGTAGATTTGATAGGTTATTAGGTGTGAAATAGTGATTTTTAAGTCAACTAGGCAGTTCAAATAAACTTGACTCAAAATCAAGCTTGGAGAGACTTATTTGTCCATTTTCTGTAGAGTTGACTTCGACAACCTGACAAGCAGACATTCTTAGATCTGGTGTTGCAGAGTTGTCTCCTAAATTTTTAGAAATTTTGGGGAGGAGTGATTCACCACCTATGGGGAATGAGTCCCACCTCAGGACTTGAAACTTGAGTTTTGTTAGATTTTAGATCTCGACAGACAGAAACCAACTCCTGATAGTTTCTCACCAATAGGTGGACTGATTCGCCACCCTGGGCGAATGAGTCCCACTGTGAAAAATTAGTTAATTTCACCAGGATTTAGAACACTCCAGAAAGCTCACATTTCATCTAGGTGCACTCATTTTCATCCCTGTACCTTCTATTTTACATTATTTCTTCATTTACATAGTTGTTGGCATATCATAATGTTTTTTCAAACATAGTTATAATTGCACTTTTGCATTCATTTTCAACCACCTAGATTAATATATTGCATTTATTTAACTTCATTTAGCTATTATAACATCACACACATCCTAATTTCAGTGATACATAAGCATTTTTGGCCCTATCTCTCTCCTTTTAAGTGAAAATCCCTAGAAGTGCAAGAGTAGTCCATATGGTCCCAAAAAATCTATGTTTCATTTTGGTGAACCCAACTTTTGAACACTTCGAATTTCTTATTGCATTCACATATTGCATCTTAATTTCCATTTGCATTAGCATTCAATTAATACATTGATTTGTTATTGCATTCTAGGACTTTTCATTTTGTATTAATGAAAACTTCATATAGATTTCACTTTTACATTACATTTAATTGAAAAAAGTAAAAATATGCATTCTACATCTGAAAATTGCATACTATAGAGCATTTAAATCATCTTAAAATTCAAGAAAAACATTAAAAAACTTCATACTAGGACTCATTCGCCACCCAGGGCAAATCAGTCCCTTTGCACTTGTTAAACAACATTTTTAGCATTTTTCTGCCATTTGTTTGCATTTCTATTTTTTGTAGTTGGATCTCTATTATAGTTAGCAAGATTTCTATTATTTTCATTTCAAGCTCTTAGATTAGCTTGCATTGGCTTTCACCCCCACTTTGTGGTACTTGCATGAGTGTTTGGTGCCCTGTTCATAATACTTTAGTGAGACAAAGTTCTAGACTCATGGCATCCCACAATAGCACTTTTGTTGTGGACCATGGGATCTCATAAGCTCCTACTCCTAGTATGGAAAATGGTGCATTAGGCACTAAAAATACCACTTTAATGTCTTCACCTTTCCATCCAATGAATGTTTAAAACCAAACCAATTTCCTCTCGCAAGAAAAGGTCATTAATATTCATGAGGACTTTGCGCATTTACAACAATACTTGTACTTGAAAAAATTTCCACAAGTGCCATACCTACCATTGAGAATCTTCATCGTTTGATTGAAAGTGATGATGGCTTGCAAGTGATGAAGAAAATTGTGAGATTTACAATAAAATGCCTCTTCAAACATCCAATCTGAAACCATTCCTATAATCCAAGGAGCACCTCAAGTTCCTCCCCCTTCAACCATTGCTTCCATCCTGACTTATACCAATCCGCGAGTCCATACAACTATGCACTAGGCTACTTCTTTCCTGATTTCCACTAGCATTCCTGCTTCCTTTGTGGCATCACAAGTCCCTTCTACCACTTTCAAACCTCTTATAATTCCTTTCACTTCCCCCAACATCACTTATTCTCCATCACCATTTTCCCTTCCACCTCAACCCACATACCCTGATCCTCTTCTTACACAACTTCTCACTACCGTTTCATCTATGCAACATCGACTTTCCAACATTAGTCAAGGTCAACCTACTCCAACCACCTATCATGTCCATAGTAGTCCCTTATCCTTATAAATTTTACGTACCTCGATGCCACAAGGGACATAAATGCCTTGGTTTGAGAAATATGGAGGAAACATGTAGATCCTATCAACCATATTAATGCTTATACAGCTTTGTGTAGTGACTTTGTCCTTGACGATAAGCTTTTAGCAAAAAAATTTCCACAGACCTTGAAAGACACTGCCTTAGAATGGTTTTCCAACTTGCCCAATCATTCCATTCATTTTTTTAATGAATTGGTGGATGCTTTCAATAGTAACTTTCAAGTTCACATGACACCTAAAAATAAAATGGATGACCTTATGAGATGTAGATAAAACATAGATGAAAAAGTGATGGATTTCATCTTATGTTACCAATCCTTATATGCTCAAATTGATGTCAAAATTCCTGATGCACATCTATAGAAGATGTTTATCAAAAATTTGCAAACCAACCTTTAGGATAAACTCACCATGATGAAATTCCCTTCATCCATGCATTTATGTACAACATTATGTTACTACCAAAATTTGGTTTCAATTTATGATTCAAAATCCACTTCCAACCGAGTTGACAAACCAAATAACACCAATCAAAACCAAAACAACACACAAAACTTACTCAAACCTAATAGTGGATTTTTACAATTTAATCTACCTCCTCAACCTCAACCACTACCAACCCAATCCATTCTGAATCAAGTGGCCACTGTTAGGGCAGTTGTGCCTTATCATTATGGAGATTCAAACCAAAATTTCACTCCTTTATCCAATACCCTCCATCACACAATGAACCAATTAATCCAAAAATGCATGCTCACTTTGCCACCTGTTCGACCACTTGATCGAAATCAGCCATTACCACCTACATTCAAACCTAATGCTTATTTTCACTTTCATCATCAAAATGGCCACGACACTGAACATTATAAGCATCTTAAACATTTAGTTCAAGACCTCATTGATTCGGGTGAATTTACCATTATAGGTGTTAATGATCAAGGCAATAAGTTCGTTGTACCTCCTAACTAGAATTTACAAATTTTCACCAATTGTATGCCGAAACATACTACCTCATTTGTCAAGGCTAGTGAACCTTCCAAGCCTGTTGTAATGAGTGTTAATACCTGTAGACACACAAAATTGACATCATGCATAATCATATTCACCTGATCAATTAAATAAATGAAGTTTAATTGATTAATCTCCTCAAGTCATTCATTTAAATTGAATAAATTAACTTTATTTAATTTAAGCTTATCATCATCCTTTTAATTAAATAAATCAAACCTTTATTTAATTAAATCTGAAATCACCTTCCATCTCCCTTTGATTTAATTTAAATCCCTAAATATAAGTCAAATGGGTCAAAGCATCTAATCCCTCACTAAGTTAATCTAATCCTGATTAACCTAATCTAATCACCTATCACATCCTCTAGCTTTTCCCACTTGCACAAATAAATCAATTTATTGATTTATTAAAATCCTCATTTTCCCTCAACAAAGCATCTTTTGAGAATATTCCTCAAGTTTGAATTTGAAGGCAAGTTGACTTGTCCCTTCGAACATGGCAATAACTTCTCTCTTACATATCCCCCACTTAGCATTTAACTCTCAAATTCAAATTTGAATCTCCCCTTCTTTGGCACATTGACCAAAACTTGCACATTCCTCAACCACTCACAAGGTGACAAGTGGCTTCATCTCATTGGCTAAAACGTTATCCCACATTGCTCTCTTTTGAGCACTCTTTCAACTTGAGAGTCTATAAATGGAAGCTTCATTCTTCAACAAATCATCCACAATCCATGCAAAGTTAGTCTCTTCACATAGAGAGCTAATTTTGTCCATTATCATTTGCAACATCAAGCTTGCCAAGGGTTGGTAAAGGGATTCTTTGCACATCAAAGAAGCACCAATCCACTATGGGATAGGTATCCATTATGCTCTTTTATGTTCTTAATTAGTTGTTTTATTTACATTGTGAGACATGATAGATTATCTCATAGGAGCACTATGGTATTTGCATAGTTTGAACTAACATGCTAATGTGTTTTGAAGTTTAAGCTATTTTGTAGACTTGTGGTGCTCAAATATGGTGCTAGAAGGAGGGATTTTGGTTTATTTGAGGGATTCGGTTTACCTTGGATCTAATCAATATCATATCATTTGATTGTTTGTGTTTTGTTGCAGGATATAGATTTGATTAAATTTATTCATGTCTTTTGCATTATCAAGGATTTATATATCCATCACTAGGGTTTGATATCTATGATAAATTACTTTGAATGTGCATTGTTCATCTATTTTTCTGCATTTCCAATACACTTTTAGAGGCATTAAAGGCATACCATTCACTCGATTTGAAGAATTCAAACATTCCTTTTAGGCCATTCAAAAAATTAAAAATAAAATAAAAATGTGTGCCTTTTCCAATCCTAGGTCTACAAATTTATCTCACACATGAATAGTGCTTATGTAAGCTCACAGGTGGTTCTTGAGGTACACATATATTAGATGTGCACACTAGTCAAGTTTTACAACACATCTGATTAAATGAATTTCTTTGAAGCCTATTTTTTAAATTTTTGCATGCCAGCAGAGCCCTATAGCACATTCCTTTGAGTCATTTTTCATGCAATTCAAGTTTCTGACTTCTGGTCACAAACTTATCCAACAGACCATTCATTCCTTCAAACTATTTTGTGTCTTCATCTCATCTAGCTTGTGTGCTTTCCTGTGCTTCCACATTGTGCATACATGTCTATTAGGGACAGTTACAACTTTGATATGTGATAAAAAAATTCATACCCCGATCCTGAGTCAACCTCCATTGGATGTTGAGTGTGGTGGAAGGCATGTGCCATCTGTTAAGCTACCAGATCAAAGTAACCTTACCTGCCTTAGCTCTAATTCCATTACTTGAGACTAACAAACTCTCCTACAGAAGATTTGATCTATTTTGTTTCTATTTTTGAACGTCCATATCCTACCAATAGAAAATAAGATTAAAGGATATCTTTATCTTTTAGATATTGTTTATTGTGAAATGTATAAGCTGGCTCTTGCATTAGATTTTGAAAAGATGGATAAGATGGAATAGCTTACTGTTTTTTGTGATGATAAGAATCTTGTCGTAGATTTTTGTTATGTATTCCACCATATTTTGAATTCCCGAAGGCACCCCATATAAACTGTCCAAACAGAGGCAGATCACGAGCTGAGAGAGAGAATTGTAGACTTCTTACTCGTTCTGCAATAGGAACTCTTTGTCTTTTTCCAGTCAATTAAACCATGGACTCTGGATAAATGCGTGTACCAAAATAGAGAGGAGGAGGAGGGCTATTGCTTGCATACATGGTGGTGTACTGGTTTATAACCATGAAAATCAAATGATCTTGCAAGTTTCCAAAACATTTCTACATTAATAGTTGTGTTTGCAGACAGAGGTACGCTAGGTGTTAGTAACTCATTCAAAGTCTCTACCTTTTCATTTCAACTTGCAGGGATATGGGAATAGGTAGAAAATGGCATACATTCATTAAGTCAATTTGATTTCTTTCTGAGAAGATGATCTTCCTCGGGAAGCTTGGACAAAGAAAATCCAATATAATAACAGTATTACGCCTCTCTTTTTTTAACTCCAGCCCATCATCACTTTCCACTCTGCCTTCTGCACAAGGCTCGATAGCTCGATGGAGGAATTCATTTACTGTTTGATAGTAAATGAAATCACTGTCATTTAGGTGTAGGAAATAAATGTCTCATACATTGAAATTTGTCTGATAGGTAGGCGCTAATGCTTTGTTGCTACATCTACAGAATTTGGATTTTTTCAGTCGATTACATGTTCTTAAAATCCTTTTTGTGCATAACCTACAGCCACTGCCTTCCCTGCAACCACATTGCTGCGAGCTCTTTATAAAAAGAACTCACGTGCCTTACTTTCTCTTCACATTTTTAACATGAATTATTTTGAATAAGTCCGCGCGTTCTCTAATGGTTTGACAATTCTGAATATGCCTTCATATTTATTATTGTTCATTGCAAGATTGTTCTTTCCCCTAAGCCGTTCCTATTCTCAAATCTAACATAACATTAAATACAAAGCATTGTTACAACTATAGCATAATTATATATAGATAAGTTGTCAATCTCTAGAAGACAAAAAGGTGAAAGTCAAAGAAAAAGATATCCAATATTTTTATATAATATGCTATCTCCATAGAGGTATTTAGTGCCTGATTAGAAATCCTCCTCATGAGATGATTGACGCGAGATTAATACAGCTGTGAAAGATCTTTTCACTGATATGGCATTTATTGTAACCACGCGCATAATGATAATGAAGGTGAAAAATCTGTTCACTGATATGGCATTTACTGCAACCACACACATAATGACAATGAAGGTGAAAGATCTTTTTTACTGGTATAGCATTTACTGCAACCACGTGCCTAATGACCATGAAGGCCCATCCAACACCTAAATCAAAATATTGCATAACATATCAAATTGAATAAAAAGAGATGTACTAGGGGAGAGGGCCTAATAGTGGTGCGGGGTCCAATAGTCGCGCACTCAATCGTAAATATAATACCTAATAGTTGTTTATATAATGTCCAATAGTTGTGATTTGACTACCCATAATTAAACAAAATGTATGCTTTTGATCTAAAAAACAACCAATCATGTGATACCACATCAGCGCTCAACTACTCATAATATAATGCACGAGAATTGGTCTCGCTATTTTTTGGGGCCTTTTTGGACACCTTGACAAAAACACATGTTGATGTGGCATCATATTTGATGATATAGCCCTGAAACCTTAGTTATAAGAAGAGAACTTGCCAAGTAAGCTGCTGTAAAAAATTGGGAGTGATTTGAAATTTCGACGTAGGATAATTAGAAGCGCGAAGTTAGGGTGCACGACTACTGGGCCCTCTCCCCTAATTTGATTGCCATTTCTAGCGCTTACCACTTCCATGTGCTTTCTAATCTGTCAAATCGAGCCTGCAAGGAAAGTCTTCCTATTGGAGATCAATTAATTCCTCTCATTCCTTACATAATCAATTAATCACTTTTTTGTTTTGGAGTCAATCAATGAATAGCTACCTATTGGCCAACATTGAATATTTGAATATTGATTGGAACTTCCAACTTGGAATTGCTTAGAGTATTTTTTTTTCTTTTTTAACATTGTAACCATTATTTATTTTACAAAAAAATTCATGAAAAATGTAATTTATCTTTGTAAAAATAGTGGTGTACTCTTGATCTTAAACATAGTTGTGATTTTCAAGAAAATCTGATTTTTTGTTTTTACTTTTATAGGTAAAGGTTGACATTGGAATTGAGCATTGGAGTTGAGTGAAAACAAAAGCAAGATCAGAGTTGAAGAATCAGACATTGAAACTTGAAATTCATAAAGCATTTTTAAATTCTTTGAACTTTCGTCTTATGCCTTAATTTTTTGTTTTAGGCTAGCTCATTTGGTTTTGGGCTTAAAAATGAACATTTCAAAAGCTTTCAAATTTTCATTGCAAAGGGGTTAAAATGAAATTTAGGCAAAATTGAATAGATTTTGTTTGAGGTTAACAAATTGAACAAGGCAACTCTCATATCTCATTTTGGTGCATTAAAATGAATCAAAATCATTGCTTTGTGGATTTAAAACGAACATGTGCAACTTTTTTTTTGTGATTGCTTACTTAAACTAACATCATTGAAAAGGACGTATGCGCTTCTCTTGCACTTTACAGTGATCTTGAGAATCAAAAGGCCTTTTTTGTGATCTTAGGTTGAGATAAAGTAATCACCTCCACACTTTAGTTTGTGTTTAAAAATTGAACAAAACATTTTGCGAGTGTGAGTAAACCTATTGCATGTGTTCTCCCTTTGTTTCTAAATGAAGGTTAATGGAACTATGAATATGTTTGCTCTCTTTTGTCTATCTTAGAGGGCCTGCCTTGGGGAAAAAGTACTCACCCAAGGGAACGACTCAACCGGTAACACTCTGAACTTGAGAGTATTTCCAACTGAGATATAAATGTGGGTATTGGAGTAAACACGAGTATCACGCGGTTGAATCCAATGAGAAGGGAAGCAATGGTCTCTCGCCACGCATGGTGAACTCCTACGAATGAAAAGTACGAATTAAAACCCTTGTTTTAAAGTTGCCAAAATACTTGATCTATTTGTTGGTGCAAGAACGGTCATTCTGAAGCTGCCCCACACTTTTACGGTCTTTAGTAGAAATGGAAAGCATTGTCATGGAGTTTACGGGTGTTGATGCCATGCCCCAGATAAGGAGTGTTGTGGAGGGGAGCTAGTGGGGTCGGGCATCTAACCATTCGCCAAGCAAAAGATAAGCGTAGGGGCCGGATAATGTCCCAAGCGGGGACTCAACAAATACTTTCTTCATATCCAGATTGTACTTGTTCTTGTCATGCAAAATGCTTTTCTCTTTGTTCGAAACATTTGAAAAACATTTAACATCATCATCAAAATTTCAAACCCTTTAGAGAAGCAAAATATCCTTGAACGTAATTCATGTGGTATTGTTTGCCCTTGGGGATTTTATCCCAGAGGCTTCTACATTTGTATTTCATCTCAATTTTCTCTCCTACTAAGGTCAACATTAGAAAACCTTTTGCCTTGATTTCCTCACTGTCCATACAATGCACTTTGTGGGATGAAAAGAGAATAGGACTTGGACACTAGTTTCAAAGATAATCAAGTTTGTGGTAAAAATAATCCATTAAGCAAAGATTGAATCAATTAGACCCCACACATGTGCTTGTTTATATCTTTTTATTGTCTTTCGAGCAAACATTGGTCTTTTGGTTTGAACTACTCTTAGAGAAAAGCATGTTCTTCAATATCTTGGTCTAGTAAACAAAGTCTCTCTAAGTCTCTTAGGATCAAAATAAAAACTTTCATCCACCTCCCAAAGATCAAAATCAAAATCACCTCAAAAACAATTCTTAGAAATCTTGAAAAAATCCCTCATGGTAAACTTTGGGAAAATCACTTGAACCAAATCAAAATCATTTCATTTGATTATATGTGTGTAGATTAATCCTTATCCACATATTTAGTCAAATTATTGGTCTTTGTGAACAAGTCTATCCCTTGATAACATCCAACATCTTGCGGTTTATGAGTTCACTATCCCAAATCCAAAATCAAATAAAATCAAAAGCATGTTGATTGGTTAGGTGTGTCTAGATGAATCCTTCTTTACACATTTAGTCAAATTAGCATCTTGTGGATAAATTTACACTAGGACAATATCCAACCTCTTAGAGCTTAGGAGTTCACTATCCAAATCAAGTCAAACCAATCCAAATCAAATCAAAACATCAATCCAAGTCCTAAAGTTTAGTATCCTCTTCAATATTTCCTAAGAGTTCCAATCATTCACCAAATAATCCATCTTTCATATCTCAACACCATCCTTTTGATCCTTAAAAACTTAGATTTTCTTTTTTGTACCTAGAGTTTAGATCAATCCAAAGAATTAGAGGTTCACCTCCCACATTCTTGAAAATTGATCCTTATTTTATGGTCTAAACTAGACCTCAACACAAGAGGAACATGGAATATAAACTTTCTCCATACATCATGAGTAATCCAAATCAATTGAACTTTCAAAGCCTTACAATGCCGATTGATTATCAAAACTCACACTTATACAATCCATACATGGGATCATTACCTTCTACAAATGTCAATGGTACAACAAATGTGAGTATGCCCAAATCTATGTTTAGAACACCTTACCCAGTGGTATATTTAAATCCAGGTCCAAACCTACAAATTTACCAATCGAACAATCAGTGCATGAGCCTTCAAACGAACAACATCATCCCATCAAATACCAACGTGCCAAATGTGAATGTACCAAGTACAAGTTTTCCAAACATGAACATTTCAAATCCACACTTGGAAAACTTTGGGATAGATATGCTCACAAATCATATGAATATTGTTCAAAGTCCAAACAAGATGGTAACGACTCCAAGTCAAGGTAACACCATGAAAAATCAAAGTTACCTAAATCAAGGCAATGTGATTCCCAACATCAACAATGTTCAATTCCAACTCATAACACCAAATTTGAACATCATCCCAAGTCAGAACATTGTCCAAAGTCAGTTTGTCCATGATCTCGTACAAATACCACAAGTATACATTCCAAATTTTCTTGAACAAAAGCCAAATCAACTATATCAAGGGAGTCAAAATCAAAATCAAGATCAAATTTTGCTAGAACAACTGGCTTCACATGCCAAACTAATTGAATTATTGAGCCAAGAGATATTTTCACTCCAAAATTAGTACACTCTTCCTTTGGTTGAACCATGCCATCAAAGCGTTGAATTATGTCCACAACCACATCAAGAACAATATCTCCAATGTCAAGAAGTTAGATGTCAAGATTGACCACATCAAGATCAGTCACCACATCTCCAAAATAAATCGATCCAAGGAAATCCCTCAAGCACCAATCAAA